>OY821518.1:34725058-35325058 GCA_963682025.1 Cordilura impudica | reverse complement strand
TAGAATTTGGTACATTTGATTTTATTTCTTTGGGGGACGATCTTTATTATTAAAAATCGTCTCATTTTCAGGTCTAGCTCTAATACAAATTTCCTCTTGAGATCGACAAAAACTGGCTTAAGGTCGAGATTACAAAATATACTCTCATAATGGTTATATTTAATGTGTAAATTATTAAAACTTACAGCTTCAACAAAAAAATTTATATAACCAATGAAAGCTTAGAATTGGTGTCGGTAACAAGTAGCATTGAAGATGGAATCAGTTCTAATATCTGATTACGATCAAGATGACAGCTTTGACATAGACGATATATTCGAAGGTGAATATGAAAAGTTTTTGATAGACGAAATCACTCTGGAAGACAAAGATTAAAAATCTCCTGAAATGCTGAAAGTTTCTGTGAAGGCAGTTGCATCCTTGGTTAAAGATTTGAATGTCCGAACTTCAAAAGCATTTAATATCTACAATTGACTAAGACAGGCATTAACATTTCAAGCAGTTATTTGCAGAGCGGTAGTAAAATTTTCTGAAGAAAAAGAAATCGTATAGAAAAAACAATGAAAAATTAAAACTGGTACCTTTATTTTGATGGAAAGTAAATTGGTGTTAAAGAAATACACGTAATCGTATTGAAAAATAAAACAGAGGAAGGTAAGTTATGTGTTGGTGTTATTGGAAATGGTGAATCTTTAAAATATTTCCTGTTAAATTTGTGGTTGCTAAATGGAAAATTGAATGCAAGTTACCACCCGCAAGGCGAATACGTTGCTTGGATTTGTTCATATTCATAATAGAGAAAGTTTGTTCACATATTTCCAGAAAAAAGTGAATATGAATCTTTTGCTCAACATTTATAAAAATTGAGAAGGTCGCTTTCTTGAAACTTTCAACGAAGATGACCAAATGACTGCGAATTGATGAGTTATAATTGCATGTCTAGATTAACTTCATCGATAATTATGGAAAACAGATTTGCAAAGAAAAAGAACTCTTTTTTAATTTTTTTTATCAGGAACATGAGTGTTTCGGAAAATATTTTTGCTATGTCCGGAAATGATTGGATTTGGCAGTGAAAATTTTCTGGAATAATTGTAGTTTATTTTCAAATGATTCTACGTGGCTGGCCATTTCATTAATGAATTAAATTTTACCTTGCGCTAATTCCATAGTAACAGACGTGACATTGAGTGATATTACTAGTCCAATATTATACAGTACATAAAACAAGTAAGAAAATTATAGTCGGTCTAGACCGACTATACGATGCCCTATACCATGCGTTTAGAAACCCTATCTCTTAGGCCCAACTAACAGGACATTGAAAATAAGCAAAAACCAAATTTGAGTGGGATTTTTATTAATTTTTTGGCTGCAGATATGAAAAAGTTCATATCGGTCCAAAAATGGACCGATCCTGATCATGTTTGGTAAAGTCTCTTGTATTTTGCAAAAATATGTACAAACAAAATTTGAGAAGAATCAGTGCAATATATTTGTTATACCCTATACCACTATGTGGTTTGGGTATAATGACTTTGTGCTGCTGTTTGTAACAACCAAAAATATTTGACCTAGACCCATCTTTAATTATACCGATCGAATCAGAATCACTTTCTGAGTTGATTTAACAATGTCCGTCCGTCCGTCCGTCCGTCCGTCCGTCCGTCCGTCTGTGTGTCCATGTAAAGCTTGTAATCAAACTGCAGGTCGCAATTATGAATATATTTTGATGAAATTTGGTATATAAGCTTTTATCGGCCATGGGATGAACGCTATTGAAATTGGTGAGAATCGGTCCATGTTCAGACCTAGCCCCCATACCAATAACCCATATGAAATCGACATAAATTGCCATAAGATCCAAATTGTCATATAGATCTTACTCAAATTGGGTTTGTATGCGTTCATTACATCCACTAATGAGTAGTCCAAAAATGATCTCTTTGACCCCATGTAGAGCTGCTTCCCGATCTTCACTTAAATCTATTAAAAAACAAAAATATTGCACTGATTCTTCTCAAATTTTGTTTGTACATATTTTTGCAAAATACAAGAGACTTTACCAAACATGATCAGGATCGGTCCATTTTTGGACCTAGTCCCTTTATAGTTATAGCATCCGATATGAACTTTTTCATATCTGCAGCCAAAAAAATTAATAAAAATCCCACTCAAATTTGGTTTATGCTTATTTTCTATATCAAAGTAGTTGGACCGAAAGATAGGGTCTCTAAACCATGGTATAGGGTATCATATAGTCGGTCTAGACCGACTATAATTTTCTTACTTGTTTTATAATAGATTTAAGTGAAGTTCGGGAAGCAGCTCTATATGGGGTCAAAGGGATCATTTTTGGACTACTCATTAGTGGATGTAACGAACGCATACAAACCCAATTTGAGTAAGATCTATATGACAATTTGGATCTTATGGCAATTTATGTCGATTTCATATGGCTAATTTGTATGGGGGCTAGGTCTGAACATGGACCGATTCTCACCAATTTCAATAGCGTTCATTCCATGGCCGATAGAAGCTTATATACCAAATTTCATCAAAATATATTCATATTTGCGACCTGCAGTTTGATTACAAGCTTTACATGGACACACAGACGGACGGACGGACGGACGGACATTGTTAAATCAACTCAGAAAGTGATTCTGTGTCGATCGGTATAATTAAAGATGGGTCTAGGTCAAATATTTTTGGTTGTTACAAACAGCAGCACAAAGTCATTATACCCAAACCACATAGTGGTATGGGGTATAAAAACAAATAGTTAGGAATTTAAGAAAATAATGATATTGTGCTTAATTACATCAGCGTTCAACGAAAAATCAATTAATTGATAAAGATTATTATAATCAGAAGAAATTCTTCTAAAAGGATCAGCTAGAGCATAGTTGGTTTGAAAAGATTTAACAAAGAGTGGTTGGAATTGGCGTGATACTCGCTGAGGAACATTAAAAGTTATATTGTTGACAATAAAGTCAGAACAGATTTCACCATTAATTAGGTTGATCATAAATGTTACTTTTAGCATTGTCCTACGGCTTTCCAAAGTAGTTAATTTTATTAATTTAAGTTGATCAACGTATGAAGGTAGATTAATTGCGGAATTTCAAGATAAGCCACGTATGCAAAAGAGTAGAAATTGTTTCTGTACAGACTCGATTCGTTGAATATGAATATTATAGAAGGGATCCCATATTATTGACCCATATTCTAAAATAGGTTTTACAAGAGATGTAAAAACTTGTTTGGTTATGTAAGGATCAATAAATACTTTTGCCCATCTTTTAATAAACGCGAGTGTACCTCTAGCTTTATTAATTGTCATGGTGACGTGAGATACAAAGTTTAATTTAGGATCAGGTAGAATCCCTAAATCCAGAAAAGTATCAACAAGTTCAAGCTGATATCCGCCCAAAAAGTAGTTAGCAGGAAAAACATTATTTCTAGAAAAACGCATACATTTACATTTTTTCAAATTTAGTTCCATTAGGATACGGTTACACTACGAAAAGAAATTGTTGAGATCTGATTGAAGATGAATATGATCATTATGTTGACAGTAACTTAAAAAATTTTTAACATCATCAGCGTACATTAAAACGTTTCAAAAATTTATCACTTTTGGAAGATCATTGATGAAAAGGGAGAAATGAATTGGTCGAAGGGAGAAAAAAATTGCCTTGAGGAACACCAGAAGTCACAGTAATATCTTTAGATAACATATTATTACACATTACACGTTGTGTTCTCTCAGAAAGATATGATTTTATCCATTTAAGGCTTAATGCTGTTAAACCTAATAAATCCAATTTGATCAGTAGAAGGTTATGGTTTACTTTATAGAAAGCCTTACTAAAATCGGTGTATACTGCATCTGTTTGTTTTTTCTTGACAAAAGCATCATTAATTATTGTCGTAAAATGAAGCACATTTGTAACGGTAGAGCATCATTTCCGAAGTCCGTGTTGAAATGGTGACAAAATTGACAATGAGTGATAGCACAAGAAATGTGTAATAAATTTCTCGAAAAGCTTAGGAATTGCACTAAGTTTAGCCATACCACGGTAATTAGAAACATCCGATCTATTTCCATATTTAAATAATGGAATGATGTAAGAGGCTCTCCAAAATTTCGGAAAATAACCGTTTTTTATTGACGCATTATTCAACAGAGTCAGTGGTGTTGCCAAGGACGTAGCACAATAATTGAGTGTAGAACTAGGTACTTTGTCAGGTCCATGAGTAAAACTTTAAGTTTCTTCAGGCTATTAACAAGTTCTGCCTTATCAATTAGGGGAAAAGGTATAGCTTGATTTGTGTTTATTGGATATGACTAGCTGTTGGAACAATATTGAGCAACAGAATATGCACTAGCAAAAAAGTCTGCAAACATGTTACTTATTATAGTATCATCACTAGATTCGATATCGTTAAATTTCATTACAGATGGATAACCAGTAGTTTTTCTTTTTGAATTAACAAAGTTGTAAAATGATTTAGGATCAGGATTGTTTAGATAGTTTTTGTATAAATAATTGTTAAGAATATTATATTCGGCGCGATGAATGAAGTATTTTTCAAAAAATATAAGAGAACCAAAAATTTTATACTTTTTATAATACTTGTTCTTCAAATTTTTTAATCTTGATAGTTCTTTTGAGTTCCGAGGTGGGCCAGTTCGTTTGTAGACAGAACGCTTTGAGATGCATTCATCCATAAAGGAATACATACTTCTATAAAAGACCTCCACCATTAAATCAATAGAACTATGGCACAACAAATCATTCCAGTTAGTGTTAGAAATTAGATCAATCAATTTGCTATAGTTGGTATTTTTAAAATAAAAAACTTTATCTTTATTAATACGAATATTGGATCCACCAAAAGTAGGCAAAACACAGCTAATTTCAATAGTTGGATGAAAGCGATCTTCCACCAAGGTGATAGGATCAGAACGAGTTATTATACAATCTTCTGGATTATTTGTAAATACCAGATCTAGCAGTGTACCGTATTCATTAAATATACCATTCATCTGGAAAAGACTAAGATCAACTATCTCATTCAATATTAAATCATCACAGTTTATAGATTTAATTGGAATAAAATCCTTAGCATCTGGTGAATTTTTCCATATTACAGATGGTAAATTAAAATCTCAAACAACAAAAATTAAATCCTCAGGTTTAGCACGTTGAGCAACTGATTTGATGGCCTGAACGTGTTCAAGGTATATTTCTTCGGGAGAATTAAGAGGTATATACGACCAGGTTATGAAAATGATTTTATAATTAAGCTTTATCATTACACTGACAAACTCAATATTTGGAGAAGATTCAGATTGAAGAGATTCGGAAGCAAATAGGCATGACACAGCAATTAAAACACCACCACCATTACGATCGTTTCTGTTATATCTATATATTTGATAATTGTTACATAGTTACTCAGAATTAAAAACATTATCTTTCAGACATGTCTCAGTAAAGATGATAACATGAAAATTAAAATCAAATTCAATTAAAACATAACAATTATCACAATGTTCAATAAATCGCTGATGAAGGCAGAAATGCCAGAAACCGGTCCGATTAAGAATACAGTGCAGTTATGAATTTTTGAAATATATGCTTTCTTCTTCTTTACCACGCACCACGTAAAACAAAATTTAAAAAATTGCATATTAATTACAGTAGTAATTGCAATATGTCTGAAAAATGACGATAAATCTAACAAACAAAAAATTTCTTCGCTTCAAAGCGTCATCTCAAATATATGTAAGGTGCATATGTAGGTATGTACAAAAACCGTACATCACATATGACAACTCTTACGAAAACTGAGAATAGTGGAAATTAGAAGTATAAATGCAAAAAAAAATTCAAAAAATTCAAAAATAACGATTGTTTGTTTGGACAGAGTTGTATCTTCTGAAATTAATACAAAGTATAGCTGTATGGTACGAAAACTGAATCTAACCACACTGCTCATAGGCCTGACTTTAGGTGAGTGTGTTAAAGCGCTGACCAAAAAGTGCAAGTACGAGTGTATGTGAAGGTTCATGGTTCAAAACCTCACGGCCGCCCTAAGTAGAAAAAATTTTCATATAAAAAAAATCTATTCAATTAAAACATAACAATTATCACAATGTTCAATAAATCGCTGATGAAGGCTAAAATGCCAGAAACCGGTCCGATTAAGAATACAGCGCAGTTATGAATTTTTGAAATATATGCTTTCTTCTTCTTTACCACGCACCATTTAAATAAAATCATAACTGTTCACTAGTAGATTAGGCATTTTAGTATTTAAACCACGAACATTCTGATACATAATGATTAGTCGTTCAACGGGTAAAGAATCTAGTTTTTTGAATCAATGTTGAAATTCGTATTTTCATTTATTCGATGTCGGGGCGGAAGGTAAGCAATGTTGTTTCTCTGTGGATTTTCTTTAAATTCATATTCATGAACTAAAGTATTCACAGGCCAGAAACCAGGGTTAACGATTTGCTCATAAAAATCGAACGGAACGGTTATTTTAAAAGATGTAATCCTTCTTGGTACGGAATAGGAAAATTTATATATCATAACATCAGCTTTATAACTTAGTTTAGAGTTTATATAATAAGTTAATGTCATCAGTGGAGGTATCCGAAGAAAGACGCGAAATAAAAATAGATTTTTTTGGCGGTATTACTTTTAGTTGTTTCTTAATTAGTTAAAGATGGTGGAATAGCAGTTGTAGGCGTCAAGGACGTATTATTTAAAGATGGTAGCATTGCAGTTTTAGACATCAAAGGAGCAGTATTTGTAAAAGATTGTATATTATCAGTTGTAAGTATCGATGATGCTTTATTAAAAGATGGTAGGACAGCATTTTGAGGCATCAAAGGAGAAGTAATTGTCGTAAGCATATTTGCAGAATTCAGAGTTGTATGGATTGAAGAAGCAGTAGTATCATCAGGGTTTTCTCTATTCATGAATCTGGGTGACTTATGGCGATTTGTAGATGGTAATTTAGGTGACTTGAAATCATCGAAAAGCTTTCCATAAGAGTTTATTTGCCCGGATAAATTAGCAAAATGGTTTTGAATTTGCAAAAAATTGTTTTAAGTGCTTTGGAAGAAGCGGTAAAAATCAGCGCCAATTTTTTGACAGTCGTTACAGCGCCAATGCAAGTTTTTATGCTTCGATACAGATTCGGCTACTAAACCAGATAAGCCACTGCATTTAAAGTGACATACACCAAGACAAAGCCAGCAACTCATCATTCTCTCGTCATGACCTTCCAAAGAACAGCCTTTTATTAAACATGCCATTTTAAGGGATTTAATTTAGTTTTATTGGGGATATTGATTTTTAAAATAACTGGCAGCACTTTTTGTTTATTAGGAATTGTTATTGTTGATGTTTGGTTTTGCTATTGGTTTTTTTTGTGTCTTCTTTTTATGCTATGTTCTATTGAGTGTTATTTCTGTTAAATATATTTTGTTATTGTAAAATGTTTCGAATTTATTGGCTTATTGTCGTGACAGACATGACAAACAACAGATATCATTTTAGAGAATGTTTTTAAAACACAGAAAAGCTCTGAAGTTACTTCATTAATAGAGCATATACAAGGATTGAATTCTAAAATATATTATACACTTTTCTTTGCAAAGGTATTAATAAAAATTATTTAAATTAAAATTTTAAAATTAATCCTATGGTTGATCTTTGCTTTTAATTATACCTTGCAGTTTCATATTAAGAGTACCTAGGTATGTAGTTATGTCCACAAGAATTCCAAAATCACACAGCCTTACCTGTCATTAGAAATTTCTTTAATACACTTTTATTTTTCGTTTAGGAATACTACGATATATTCCAGCAAATCAGAAAATCTTCTTAATGTGTTTCCATGGCTTAACCACGTGACCTCACGATAATAAATTAGGTAATTATAATCAGCTTCTTTCTGTTCCATAAATGATTTGAACTGTTGATGGTGAGGATCTCCATCTTTTATTAAATTTACTGCTGATACGACTACCTGCAAAAAAAAAATAAATAAATGTAAAGAAATTGTTGATGAATAACGCAATGCAATCGAAATAGTTCCAGCTTTGGATTACTAAGATTACTTTTTGGCAATGCTACAATACATCTGTCATAATTCCAGATAATTTCATATAGCGACCAGTTTTTTCACATTCACAAAGTAGACTTTTCAGCAAATTAATACCATTGCACCAGTCTTTCAATAAACTAATGACCATTAATTCTTCATAAACCTAGAAATTATCTGTGACACCACGGAAAATATTATAAATTGAGCAGTTGATGAAATATCGGTGGAATCAGCTATCTAATATTTTGTGCTTATCTTTGAATTGGTCGAATATGTTATCAATCATTTCAGAAACCCGGCGCTGAACCGTGGTTCTGCTCATGAAATATTTAAAAAAAAGTTTTTTTGATGGTAATAAACATAGTTTAATAAATTCTCCCTCATTTCCGAAATAGCTTCCGCTTCATTATGGACTTTTTTAAATCTTTTGCTGTGCTACAATACCGTTCTTCAACCATTTAGTTTTATCTTCGCGTAAACAACCCACAATTTGCCCATATTCTGGGTTGTGAAATGATGCCTCTTAATATTAAACTAGCGAATTCCAGCCCTTGAAATTCGGGTGTAAATTCTAGGAAATTTTATTTTTTCATTTAATAAATAATTTTATAATAGCCTTCAACACTTTTTAAATAAAATTCATTAAATTTCATTATAAATATTTGTTGAACACACAGAAAATAAATAAATGGGTTTGTTAATAAATAATTTCGAAGGAGCCTAAAGCTATGCTAATCAATTTAATCCAATTCAAATTCAATATATGGATTTTGATATTTATAATAAAACCACATATAGTTTTATGTATGTATTAGTTATAACTTTAAATGAGCATTACTCCAAAAAATGTTTCAGTCGGTGCAAATCTGTAAATCTGGTGGACACGTAAAAAGAATTACGTTTCAAATAAGGTATGTTTGGAAAAAATCGGTTATTAATTACAATTTTTATATCATTTACAAGAAATCGCTTTGCATATTAATAATATTAAATACAATTTATTGTAGCTCGACAAATTAAGCATACAACTTTTTCATTATCTCGATAGCAAAATATTTATTTGTTCAAAAACTGTTAAATTTTCTATACTAATTATATACTAATTTTCTTTTAACTGATGTCTGTAATTCATTGTTTTAAAAATTACAATTAATTCGACAAAAAACCAAATTAATTAAAAACTTACGTGCAACTGTTTAATATGATTGTTTAATTTAATAATATTCTTATCTTTAATTTTGGCTTACTTGCTCTTTAGAGACAATAATGCATTTGGTAGAAATATATATATATATATATATATATATATATATATATATATATAACTAATAGCTAAAATTCGTATATTAAATCTTAGCATGCCAAGAAAATTGGATAATAAAAAAAGTTATTTCGTAAAATTCTAATTTCGGAGAAAACAACAAACTATTTGTTGAACATTGTGTTAAATTTCGAATTACTAATAATCAGGATAAAAAAAACTTACCCATAAAGTCCAAGTTTTTCTTATACTGCCTTTATTTGTAAATCAAATTTATCGTATCGTTTCAGGCTTGCTCACCAATTGTAGATGCTACAGTCAAAAAAATTTTTGAAATATTTTTTTCGTCGTGGCCACGGGTATGCCTGCAAAGATCGGAGAAAGGGTTAAAAATCGATACAATATATTTCCGGCAGACAAACAGTCTCTACGAGTTAAAATAAAGGGAATACACATTTCTAAATGCAGAAATTTTTTCTACATAAATGAATACTTATTTTCTTTTTTTTGCAATTTGTATTTAAATTGCAGTATCGACAGCAATTGTATCAAAGGGCCACAAAAAATATGGAAAAGGGCCGCACTTTGTGCTTGCTTTCCTAAACGAACTGTATCGTACTTATATTATGTATTAATTTTTAATAATACGAGTATGAAGATTGATTCCTTTTACACCATTGATTGATTCCTTTTTACCATACTTGATTTAGATAACACAGTGCAACAGCGAAAAAATACACGGACTTGATTGACAGTATAGCTTCGATTCTACTACCAAAGCGTAGTAAAACTCTATACTCAGTTTGGCGAGATTAATGACCACTTTTATTTTTTCGGCTTCAAAAGGTTCTCAAAAGTAGAGGGCCCTCAAAAAAAAAACAAGTAAGAAAATTATACTCGGTCTAGACCGACTATACGATACTCTATACCATGCGTTTTGAGACCCTATCTCTAAGGCCCAACCAACTGGACATAGAAAATAAGCAAAAACCAAATTTGAGTGGGATTTTTATTAATTTTTTTGGCTGCAGATATGAAAAACTTCATATCGGATGCTATATCTATATAGGGACTTGGTCCAAAAATGGACCGATCCTGATCATGTTTGGTAAAGTCTCTTGTATTTTGCAAAAATATATACAAACAAAATTTGAGAAGAATCAGTGCAATATTTTGTTTTTTAATAGATTTAAGTGAAGATCGGGAAGCATCTCTATATGGGGTCAAAGGCATCATTTTTGGACTACTCATTAATGGATGTAATGAACGCATACAAACCCAATTTGAGTAAGATCTATATGACAATTTGGATCTTATGGCAATTTATGTCGATTTCATAGGGGTAATTTGTATGGGGGCTAGGTCTGAACATGGACCGATTCTCACCAATTTCAATAGCGTTCATCCCATGGCCCACAAAATCTTATATACCAAATTTCATCAAAATATATTTATATTTGCAACCTGCAGTTTGATTACAAGGTTTACATGGACACACAGACGGACGGACGGACGGACATTGTTAAATCAACTCAGAAACTGATTCTGATTCGATCGGTATAATTAAAGAGGGATCTAGGTCAAATATTTTTGGTTGTTACAAACAGCAGCACAAAGTCGTTATACCCAAACCCCATAGTGGTATAGGGTATAAAAATGTTAAAAGTTTTGTTCAACAGCTAATTGCCAATTATGTAGTTAAGCATCCGATGAACAAATTTTATTAACATTTCGTGCGAAAAAAGTGATTATTTCTAGCACTTTTTTAAATATACGAAAAAGTGTTTTGCTTAATTTTTCAGCATAACTTACAGGGACTAGGAAAATTGTAGCCACGGTAAAGTTGAACAACTTTTGTCATTATATTAATACAGTCTGAATGTGTTTACTCATTACTTCTACCTCATATCGAGAACTTTTGGCATACTTGTGATCTCGACTCACATCTAAAGGAAGGTGTCATAGTGAATATCCCTAAAAAAGGCGATCTTACCTAATGCAATAACTGCCGAGCGCAGTCAACAAGGTAATTGCGCACATTATAAACAAAAGGATAGCTGATGCTGTACTCCCAGATCTCAGACAAGAACAGGCTGACTTCCGCCCACAGAAATCTAGCGTCGACAACATCAATAGTCTTCATATAATCATCGAGCAGTCAGCGGAATGGCAATCTCCCCTCTACATGATATTTATAGATTTCGAAAATGCGTTGGACAACCTGAGCCACCATGCAATATGGAACGCGCTTGCCTGCTAACCCAATCCTGTATGAGAATGCGAAATGCCGAGTTCTCCACGACAACGAACTGATCAACAGTTTTAATGTGTTAAATGGTGTTCGACAAGCATGTATACTATCTCCTTTTCTATTTAACATCGTACTTGACGTCATTGTACGTAATGCTACAGCAGAAAATAGAGGTATAAGATGGGGAATCAACCAACATCTGGAGAGCCTGGAATATGATGATGATATATGCCTCTTATCGCACAGTTATCGACACGCGTCAGCTAAACTCAAATCCCTTGAGAATGAAGCTTCAAAAGCCGGTTTAAAAATAAACATAAAAAAATGTAAGGTTATGCGCTGCAACACTCTTAACAACACAAAATTTCGAATACAGAATGTTGAGCTGGAAGAAGTTAACACATTCTGTTATCTGGGTAGTGTACTAACAAAAACAGGCGGCTGCGGTGATGATATATCCTTCCGAATATCAAAGGCTTACCAGTCATTTGGTATCTTACGACCTGTATGAAATCCTACTGCTATCTAGAAAAGAACTTAGATCATTATTTAATTCTTGCGTGAAATCAGTTCTCCTCAATGCCTGCGAATCCTGGAACACGACATCGCACGATATTAACAGGATACAGGTATTCATCAACCGCTGTCTGCGAAGAATCTTAAAAATCTTTTGGCCTAACATCATTCCCAGTATCGAATTATGGTAGCAAACATAACAAACGCCCAATCCACATTGAGATTCAAAATCGTAAATGGCGCTGGATTGGTCATACGCTCCGCAGACCACATGGCGACACGGCAAAGGCTGCTATAGATTGGAACCCGCATGGAAACACATGAAGAGTTGGGCGACCGTCGCACACCTGGAGACGGCAACGTGAAGCTGAAATTACTAAAAGCGGCTTAAGCTGGAGTGAAATAAAAAACCTTGCATTAAGAAGGACCGATTGGAGAGAATTCGTTGTGGCCCTTTGCTCCTTTTAGGAACCACAGGACATAATATATATATATATATATATATAATCTGTTTACTCACGTGTTTACCTTTAAAACGATCGTTTTTCTAGACTAAGCTTTTACTGTATTTTTTCCTTTCTTTGTGTAAACATTTAAAATATTTAGGTTTTGTTGCTCTTTTGCTAGTTTTAAGATATTTCTGCGATCACGAAGAATAGCATTACAATTGAATGCAAACAATAACAATGCTATACATTGTTGGTGAAAAATTACGAGTTCCTGTATGTTATGCTGAAAAAAGTCTTCTCTAATTTTTAATTTTTATTTTTTATTTTTCTTTTTTTTATTTTTCATATTTTTTATTTCATTTTTTATCTTTCTTTTTCACTTTTTATTTTTAGTTTTTCGTTTTTCGGTTCTCATTTTTTATTTTTCATTTTTTGTTTTTCATTTTTTATTTTTAATTTTTTATTTTTCATACTTCATTATTCTTTTTTAATTATAATTTATCATTTTTCATTTTTTATTTTTCATTTATTAATTTTTTTTTATTTTTAATTTTTTATTTTTCATTTTTCGTTTTTTATTTTTTATTTATTTTTTTTATTTTTAATTTTTCGTTTTTTGTTTTTCATTTTTCATTTTTCGTTTTTCATTTTTCATTTTTCGTTTTTCATTTTTTATTATTTAATTTTCATTTTTTATTTTTCATTTTTAATTTTTTATTTTTCATTTGTCATTTTCAAACAGGTTATTACATATCATAATTTTTTCACCAATACAATCATAAATCACACCGATTTTGTCTTACGTCTCACGTGTTACGCTGTTTTTGTGATTGTATTGTGAAATAGAAATTTACCCCCCTGCGCGTATAGATGTTTACACATCAAAAGTCGGCTTTAAAATGGGGTTACCTCTTAAAATCGTAACACCAGTTAATCTAATTTTCAACAAATGTGTGACCTCAATATGTATCAGGATCCTATAGTTCTTAGATCTACGTAGTCTTCTTCATATTTGCTACCAACAATCTCTTTTAAATTTTATTTTTGTTTTTTTTTTACCTTTGCCAAATTAGTTTGTTCTTCTCTGGCCAACACGACTTTGCCATAATATTTTTTAATATCTTAAATCGTTTGAATGTTATTTTTTTTCGTTAAAAAATCTTTAGCAAAAATTAAAAAAAAAATATGCAGCGAACAGAAGTATATATAATTTGCTTTGGAAAAAGAAATCTTAAAAAAGTGCATATTAAAACAAGTAGGAGTACGATTTAGCTTAGGAGAATATTTTTTGCACTTCATTAGTAATATAAAAAATCAAAAATATTAAAATTCAAGTAAAACTCACAATATGTATTAAAATTTGTAAGAATTAAATGAGAAATCATCAATAGTTCTTGAGTTATAGCTGGAAATCGAGCAAACAATCATTTAATAAGGAAACATATATAAAAGTCATAACAAAGATTGGACTGAGATCGTCAAACCCTTTGAAAGTTTTATTATAACCCGATCAACAATGGACCCGAAAATGTTCCGCAGTAATATTGATAAGTAGTCCGACGTATTAGTAGTATTATTTTGGAGTCATATATTAATCATACGCCTAGAAGCTTGGATGGTACTGTTCCTTTCGAACCATAACCATCAAAGAGGCGTAAAAAACAAACATTAACAAAATGACAATACATGCTGTAGGGTGCCACATCATATAGTAACTATATATTTAAAAAAAAAAAAAAAAAAAACGCCAGCAATCGACTTATTGCATATACTCTAAAACACTTTGCGAAAAAACATCAGAAAAAACAACTTTTCATTACAACCAACTACCAGCTATATGTTTGTATTTCGGAGTAGTAGAACAAACAACCATGTACTCGTATTAACAACTAGTTCGAGTAAAAGTCCTACTTACTTTAACTTCAATTTCTAGCACTTGTATTGCCATTTCTATTTTACTTTTTATATGTCAGAAGAAAGTCGTGTTATTTCTTTCGTTTTTGTTTTTTTTTTTTTTTTTTTGTTTTAATCTTTCTCTGTATTTTCAGTGCTGGCATGATAAATGAAAAGAACAATTCAAGTGTAAAGAGAACAAAGATTAATTTGCACCTGAGGCGAATATAAGTCAAAAACTTTTTATATTTCCATGTATTTTCATGCACTACAGCATAAGTGCTGATCCTTACCGAATGGATGATAATCAAAAAAAAAATTTTAAAAAGTAAAAGAGAAGAACAACACAAACAAATGATGACGACGATGATGTAGTGCAAACAATTAAAATACAAACATATAGTTTAGGAAAGACAAAAATTTAAGCTAAAATGCCAAATTTCGAGGACAATTGAATGCAGGTCATAATTAAAGGACGCTATGTATTGTTATAATCTTAAAATTTTGCAGTGAGTTTGATTTATTTTAAAGTAAGGAGCTAATAATAAGAGTGGAATTTAAAGTCGAAGTTGACTCTTTTTAGGGAAATTAAAGCTAATTTTACAGATGGATAAAGAAATGAATACTAGTTTATCCTTTTCATAGACAAATGTAATTTGAAAAATAAAACTATTTCTTACATCACCGAAAAAAAACTCGCCTCATCTGATTAGTACATCAGCTTTGAACAGGTGATGTTTATGGAAAATTTTTAATTTGAAGACAAACACACATCTGATTCTAATAACTTTTAAATTATTACAAAAGACGAATATACGACGGCGGATCAATAAGAATGAAACAAAGTTTTTTTTCAACATAATCTCCTTTTAACTCAATAAACTTAGTCCAACGTTTCTACAGTGTTTGTATCCCTTCCAAAAAATAGGATTTTTCGAGGTCCATAAAACAAGCATTTGTTTGACCAATAATTTTATTATCGGAGCTAAATCTCTTTCCACCGAGCCATTTTTTTAGGTTTGGAAATAGTAAATAGTCACTGGGGGGTTAAATCCGGAGAACATGAAGGATGAGCTACCCATTCGTAGCCCAATTCATGGAATTTTGCCAATCTTTTAAAGTTGTCACACGATTACGTTTATGGTCAAATGAGAGCAAACGCGGCACCCACCTTGCAGACAGCTTTATTAAACCCAACTGATCATTTAAAATCGAAACCACACTTCCACATGAAATGCTTATGCCATCAACAATCTCACGCACTTTTACTCCTCGATCGGCCAACTCCATATCGTGGATTCTTTCGACATTTTCGCGTGTATTGACCTCATTTGGCCGTCCAGAACATTCAGCGTCATTTGTAATTGTGCGACCACAACGAAAGTCAGTAAACCAATTTTTTACCATTGAAATCGATGGTAAAGAGTCCCCGTAGTATTTATTAAATTTTCCTTGGTTTGATTGAAGGCTTTTTCACAAAAAATAATGTTTAATAAGCACTCGAAATCCACTTTTTTCCATTAAACAAAAAAAACAATGAGCTTGTATGTTTTTGAACAGCTGTTATACGAAAAGTTAATGACGGAACTTGCTAAAACTTTAACAGAAGTCCACTAGCAGGTGGTAGTTGATGGGAGCAGTGTTGCATTTCATATAAGTATGAGGGAAGTTCGAAAAGTCATGAACTTATTGATCCGCCCTCGAATTTTAAATTTTAAACACGAATGACATATACAACTTTACTATTAAACTCTTTCTTTTAACTCATACTCTGTGTCTGTCTGTCGTGGAGCAACCCCATTCCCTCTTTTCCAATTGATCTGAAACTTGGCCCATAGTCTTGTTGTGACTACAGAATAATTTTGGGGTAGTCACGCACAGTCACGCACAGTCACGGAGTGATCTAAATGTCATTTCCCCTAATCCGATCAATTTGAAACTTTGTCCGTACACTTGCTGCGAAAATAAGATTAACTTTGACTTAGTCACGCATGGTCACGTACAGTCACGGAGAGATTTGAACGGATTTCCGTACAGTCACGGATTGTCACGTACAGTCACGGATTGATTTAAAACCCATTTCCCCTTATCCAATCGATCTGAAACTTGATCGATAGACTTGCTGTGAAAAAAAGATTAACTTTGACATAGTCACGCACAGTCCGCTCTTCTGATCGATCTGAAACTTTCTCCAGTACAAAGCAATGCAAAGGAAATTTTTAATATCATATATGTGGAAGCCTTGAGCTCTGTCTCAGTTCATAAGTTATTATTGTGAATAGTTGCACAAAAAGTGGGCGAAATCGGACCAATTGGCGGGGCTCGAACTATACAGAAAAATATGAAGTACTCTGAAAATGACAGTCTTGGAACTTTTGACTAGTACGTTAATTACCAATATGAGTAGTCGTGGTATATATGGGCGGAATCGCTAAAATCGAAAATCTCCAAAAATGAAAAGAGCGCATCAAAAAAATCGCCAAAATTGAAAATCGAAATAAACAAAAATCGTCAAAAACAATAATTTCCAGATTCAAAAATAATCAAAAATGAAAATTGCGAATAACAGAAGTCATCAAAATCAAAAATTGCCAAAATCAAAAAAACGAAAAAACAAAAATCGCGAAAATCAAAAATCGCATAAATCAAAAATTAGCAAAATAGGAAATCGCGAATGACAAATATCGCAAAACGAAACAAGCCAAAATCAAAAACGCCAAAAATCAATAACCGCTAAAACCGAAAATCACCAAAATTAAAAATGGAAAAAAAACAAGTAAGAAAATTATAGTCGGTCTAGACCTTCTATATATGATACCCTATACCATGCGTTTAGAGACCCTATCTCATGGGCCCAACTAACTGGACATAGAAAATAAGCATAAACCAAATTTGAGTGGGATTTTTATTAATATTTTTTGGCTGCAGATATAAAAAAGTTCATATCGGATGCTATGTCAATATGGGGACTAGGCCCAAAAATGGACCGATCCTGACTATGTTTCGTAAAGTCTTTTGTATTTTACAAAAATTTATACAAACAAAATTTGAGAAGAATCAGTGCAACATTTTTGTTTTTTTTATAGATTTAAGTGAAGATCGAGAAGCAGCTCTAGATGGGGCCTATGACTAAGAGTTATCCAATAAGGATCATTTTTGGACTACTGATTAATGGATATAATATGTACATACAAACCCAATTTGACTAAGATTTGTATGATAATTTTGATCTTATGCCAATTTATGTCGATTTCATGGGGGTCATTTGTAGGGCGGCTATGTCTGAACATGGACCGATTCTCACTAATTTCAACAGAGTTCATCCTATGGTCGATAAAGACTCATATACCTATTTTCATCAAAATATATTCATAGTTGCGATCTGCAGTTTGATTACAAAGTTTACATGGACACACAGACACGGATGGACAGACATCTTTACATCGAATCAGCAAGTGATTCTGGTTCGATAGGTACAATAAAAGATGGGTCAAGGTCAAATATTTTTGGTAGTTACAAACAGCAGCACAAAGTCGTTATACCCACACCACATAGTGGTATAGGGTATAACAATAATCGCCAAACTACAAAATATCCAAAAATCAATCGCCAAGAAAGAATAAAATAATTTTCCACAAAATGTATGCCCAGTTTTTAATTTCATAACGATGAGTGTAGCGAAGCGCATCGGGTTACAATAAGTATCTAATATACGGATAGGACAAAAAACCAAAAAATAAACTTGAGTCTATGGCCAAAAAAAAACTCAAAAAGTATTTTTAAACCAAAAAAAATGTTCCAAAAAATTAATATCAAGTTTTTGTGTTATGAAGCGTTAAATTTCTACGCCTTTCTGTTAAAAGAAAATTATTTATCGAAAAACATCAACGAACGTTGGATTAGAAAATATAAGCTTTAAAATTATGTCTCATTATAGACTTTTAACGTATTCATCTTTTGAATTTGCACCTGTTTGAAGAATATTATTATTTCCAAACATTGTTGATATCCAGGATTTCCACGTTTTTATACACACACCACTGGCCAGAGAGTATATATAGGTTAGTGATTCCGTTTGTAATGCATCGAAATAAATTCCAAACACCCAAAAAACATACACTTTATTGATCCTTATAATAAGGGAAGTTGATATAGCTATGACTGTCCGTCTGTCTGTGGAAATCTCCATCACGCACTCAATAAGCTATACTCGTTGTTTTTGGAGAAAAATTATTTATTTTTTTGTTATTTATTTCCTTATTTGTTAATTGGAGCTGCTCCATACACAAGACTAAAAGTCTTATTATGCAGCATGGAACTGATTATATTTAAAATTTTAAAATCTATTTATATAAAATTAATTTTCTGTTTGTTTGTTTGTTTGACCGCTATACAAATTTTTATGAATTTTTATGCATTTTTTCATGCACTTTGAGACCTTTCGATTGATGTATAAAATTAGGTTACTCTTAATTTAGAATATATAAAAAAATACTCTTTTCGAAAAAAGTGCAAATAAGATGCCACATTTTTTGTCAGAAAAGAAAACGGCATTAGTCTCTGAAAAATTACCAAGATTTGTTTAACATATTTTATTTAAAATACATATATTTAAGCACTAACAAATAAAATATAAAACAAATATGCAGAAAAATCCTTCTAAGTCCAGCCTTCAATTAATTTAAACATATACATGTAGGAAATTTTATATTTACGCAAAAAGCTCTGCAAATATTCATAAGACTCATATTAATTAGATGCTTTTGCGAATGGTAAGAGTTTACAGAATATGCAAGCATATGCATTAAGGCGGGTTGATTTATGGGGAGGCAAAAAAATCGCTCAAGTTACAAGGAAAATCATATTCTACGGATCAAAATAAGATATTTTGCCCAAGGAACCATACCTCTAAAACGAATTCTGATGTCCCGACATTTGACCTGTCTATCTATCTGTCTATCTGTCTGCCATAGGGCAACCCCATTCCTCTTCATGCAATTGCTCTGAAACATGGCCCATAGTCTTTTTGTGACTACAGATTAATTTTGGGGTAGTCACGCAGAGTCATGCATAGTCACGGAGTGATTTAAAGTTATTTATCCTCATCCGATCGATCACGCACAGTCACGGAGAGATAAAAAACCAACTTCCCTGAAGAACATGTTGTTAGTTACACAGGCAGTTATTTATATATTTTTAAAAATATCGTTGCACAGTTTTTCAAAAACATTATTGCTGCAACAGTTAAATTTTTGAACATAAAAAGGATGTTTATTTGGTATAGTAAACCAAAACATAAGCATGGCAAACCTCTCATCATGGATAAATCGAAAGTTCGCAGAGAAAAAGAGAAATACAGACAAGAAGTGCTTCGAAAATGGTTAGATGATATCAATTTTTTAGCATTTTCATTCGATGGCATAACAGACGATACTTTAACGAGAGATAAAATTGATGAGAAGTATCATACTGGGATGGTAAAGGAACCTCATCTTGTATTCTGAATTGAACATGAAATCGCTGAATACAAAACAACAAAACTAAATGATTTTTTCAACGATAAAATATATCTCCGGATGCATTAATTGGCATATGCCAACAAACACTGGCCCATACGGTGGAATTATACAACGATTCGAATTGCTGTTAAAAAGACAATTGCATTGGTTCGTTTGCCTTATACACTTCAACGAACTTCCGTTTCTTTGAAGCTTTGGATAAATCAACCAGCATTGGACCAAGATCGGCTACCGGAAAACTGAGCCGTCAAATCGAAACTTGTTAAACTCTTCCGGTAAGTAATTGCTATCACTCATTTATTATAATTGTCAACCGTTTTTAATTACACTGTGGAACAAATTCAGGTTAGCAAAAGTTAGGTCGAATCTGAGAGTGTGGGGTGAAAATAGAGGCTAAATTAGAAGACCTGTATCGCGGCGTTTGTTTATGTTAGTTCGAATTTTTTTTTTTTAATCGACCTTCGAATTTTGCAGTCAAATGCCGATTTTCAGCATATTGTTTATATGGTTTTTTTGGCTACAACTAGTCGACTAATTGATATGTTTTCAATCTGTAAAAGCCAAATTATTGCTAGAGACCTGTGCAACAATCAAAATTTTAAAAAAAAATTGATTTAGAAAATTTTTGTGGTGCTTATGAAGCAAAATGTTGGAAAAATTATTTTTTTTTCATGCTTTTTGAAAATATTTTCCACCAAACTAAGTCTTTTTTGCTTTCTGTTTGATCTACATATAATATGCTTCTCAGATTCTTCACTAAATTCCATTTGAAATGAAAATGGTCTTAGTCGATAATTTGCATTAAAAATCCCAAAACCATTAAATAAATAGCGATTTAGATTGAAGTAATTAAAAAGGGAAGTTCCAAGAATTAGGAATTTGTAAAACAACTTTTTTGTTTTCAACCACCGCACAAGAAGCGATTTTTTTTATACCCTCCTATACCACTATGTGGTTTGGGTATAATGACTTTATGCCAACCAAAAATATTTGACCTACACCCATCTTTAATTATACCGATCGAATCAGAATCACTATCTGATTCGGTTTAACGATGTCCGTCCGTCCATCCGTCTGTGTGTCTGTGTGTCCATGTAAAGCTTGTAATCAAACTGCAGGTCGCAAATATGAATATATTTTGATGAAATTTGGTATTTGATCTTTTATCGGCCACGGGATGAACTCTGTTGAAATTGGTGAGAATCGGTCCATGTTCAGACCTAGCCCCCATACAAATGACCCCTATGAAATCAACATATATTGCCATAAGATCCAAATTATCATACAAATCTTAGTCAAATTGGGTTTCTATGTATATATTACATCCATTGATCAGTAGTGCAAAAATGATCCCTACTGGACAACTCTTAGTCATAGGCCACATATAGAGCTGCTTCCCGATCTTCACTTAAATCAATCAAAAAACAAAAATATTACACTGATTCTTCCCAAATTTTGTTTGTATATATTTTTGCAAAATACAAGAGACTTTACCAAACATGGTCAGGATCGGTCCATTATTATTTTCTATATCCAGTTAGTTGGGCCTTAGAGTTAGGGTCTCTAAACGCATGGTATAGGGTATCGTATAGTCGGTCCTGACCGACTATAATTTTTTTACTTGTTTTTATTTCGTACAAGCGAACTTATTTCATTTTGTGAGTGATTTAAGTTAAGTGCATTGGTTTCATAAAAATAACAAAAAAAAAAAACATTGTATAATATATATTGCATTAAAAATATCGGAACCAAAATGAAAAACGGACCATTTTTGTAATGTTTGTGGACGTTTCATAGCAAGCGATGAAAAATGTGGCAATGCGAGTGATTTTTTTTTTTTTGGAAGCCTATAAACACAATAAACTATGCCCCTAAAAAGTTTGATTTAATTGCTATTCAGCTCTTATGCAATGGAAAAGTGAAAAGAAGAAGGCTATGCCTTTTGGTATACCAATGATGTGGTTAGACAACAGCCCGCATCAAGAAGAAAATTGCTATGGATATGTCAACTACCATAAAACTTTGAATAGAAGGAAAGCAAAGAATAAAACTTATGTAGCAGTGCCAAGTGTCCAATTACCATTACCGCACTCAGAATTCGTTCCAGTACCAACATACCGAAGTATTGATCTTCAAACGATATCAGTACTACAACCGCCGCTGCTACATCCATGGATTTCTTCTCAGAATTCGACCCTGGTGAAGGTACATCCTGTGAAACATCAAAGGACCCAATCTTAGTCACACAAAATAAATTGGATGGAATTGTTGCAAATTTGGGTTTGACTCAGAAAAAATCAGAACTACTGGCTTCACTTTTTAAAGGAAATAATTTGCTGGTGAAAGGTACCAAAGTAACAGCATATCGAAAACGCCAAAAAGAGTTAGAAAAGTTCTTCAATATGAATGATGCAAAAAATTTCGCTCATTGCAACGTTATTGAGAAGTTAATGGAGATGATAGGGTTAACCTATAAAAAAAGATGATTGGCGTTTATTCATCGATAGTTCACTAATCAGCTTAAAAGTTGTGTTTTTGCACAAGACAAATAGAATGCCTTCTGTTCCGATTGCGTATAACACTGACACTAGTGAAAATTTCGATAATTTGAAAAACATTCTGGAAGCAGTCAAATATAACGAACACCAGTGGCGTATTTGCTGCGACCTCAAAATAGTTTCATTGATTACAGGCTTAACAGCATCTGGCCGTCCAAAATATCCGTATTTTTTGTGCGATTGGGATTCACGATACGGAGAAGGTATTAAAGGAAGAAACCAGTGCAAACAGCATAACTGGAATAGTCGCATTGGACGGAAATGGCTCAAAGACAATAGGCTACACGAAAGTCTTGTTCCTGAAATGAAGATTTTGTTGCCGTTGTTCCACATTTAACTTGGCATTGCTAAAAAATTTTTGAAATGTATCGCAAAAAGACCAGCAGTATTCAACCGCTTAAAAGACATTTTCCCAAGACTAAGTAACGCCAAAATTCAGGAAGGGGTTGTTAATGGTCCCGACATACGGAAACTAATGAGTCGTCAAGATTTTGACCAAATTCTGACAGACCGAGATTTAAATACATGGCTCGCATTGAAAGCAGTCATTAAAGGACTTTTGGGTAAAGAACGCAAAGACAACTACAGGCAATATGTTGCAAACATCTCTTGCATCAGCATCTATATCAACTCGCTCAACAGTTGCCAACTGAATCTGATGAGCAAAGCGAACGTTATCACCAAACTGCGCTTCCATTTGAAATAAGGTAACTATAGAGTGTGCATATTTTGAATTCCTAGATTTTTCTAATATCTTTGTCAGATTGCACAATTTAAACATGTTAACGATTGAAAACTATTTTCGTTTCAGGTACAGAGGAACAAAATCTCCAGATGCAATACTCGCTGAAATTTGTTGGTGATATAAAAACACCTTTGAAGAAGAGGGAGACGAGGAAAAAGAGGAAGAAGGGGAAGACAAAGATGAAATTCCAGAATATCTGTTGGACGAAATTATCGACCTTTCTGATGATGATGACGATGACCAAGATATTAGAGAGAGCAGTGATGTTGATCCACAGCCGCCTGCTAAACGGCTACTGGCCAAATCATTAATTTAATTCTTTTACCTTAAAATTTTCTTAACTAATATTTCTAAAATATATTTTTTTTTCCATATTTTTTATAATTTCTTTTTCAATGTTTCTTCAAAACCAACACTGAACAAAATTGGTAAAAAAAACAAAAAATGAGAAGTAAATTAATCAGGTATGTGATGGAAATCGATCGATTTCAAAAGTGAAAACGATTTTAAAATCGACAATGGTGTGATGAATTTCGATCGATTTCATTTTCCATTTTTGTATCATTCCGTATCATTTCTTTTGAAAAATACAACAATGTATTGACACGTTGTAGTGAAAATTGTAAAATAACAATCAAACATTTATGAAATTTATAAGTAAATATTTACAAAATCATAAAATGTCGATTATTTTGGCAGCATTCTATTTGTTATTAGAAGATGATAATGAAAAAGAAAACATAAAGAGGAAACATTTACGTGACAACTCGGATCCACAGAACAAAATGGAATTTTAAATCGACACTATAAAATGAAAAATATAAACGCATCACAACTTTAATTGAATTTAAATCGTTTTAGTGTCTAAATCGATTTCCATCACATACCTGAATATTAAGCTGGAAAACTCAAGTTTTGTATTATGATTGTTTTCTTTTCAAATGAAATTTATTGAAGAAACTAAGGAGCATATTATAGATCAAACAGAAAGCAAAAAAAGGCTTATTTTTTTGGAAAATATTTTCAAAAAGCATGAAAAAAAATAATTTTTACAAAATTTCCTAAATCAATTTTTTTTAAAAATTTTGATTCTTACACAGGTCTATAGCAATAATTTGGCTTTTACAGATTGAAAAATATCAATTGGTCGACGAGTTACAAAAAACCATATAAACAATATGCTGAAAATCGGCATTTGACTGCAAAGTTCGAAGGTCGATTAAAAAAAAAAATTCGAACTAACATATACAAACGCCGCGATACGGGTCTTCTAACTTATTGCTAACCTGAATTTGTTCCACAGTGTAGAACGGCTTTCAGAAAATTGAGTTGAAAAATATGCCCCCTGCTGCAAAAAAAATTTAATTTTCCATCGATTCGAATTACTTATACGACATGGCCCATGGTTTCGGTGGATCAGGCTAACATCAAACCAGGGAGAATTGTACATTCTCGGTGGCTCATCAAGGCCGCTACATTATTACGATTATATGCGACAACGAAAAATCTAGATTAGAATTTAAGAATTCTGGTTGAATTTATAATTAAATGTTATATGCCAATGTATTTCAATATCAAGAATTACAGCTCTGTCGTGTACGGTAGTGCATCATTTTTCAAGTTCATTAGTTGGTCACGATTTCTAGAACTTCGTTTACGCAGAATTGTCAATCAAGTAATTACAGATAATTCATATTATGCACAATAAGAAAATATCTTGTTATCAATGTTGTTTGGTGATAGCAAAGAAAAGCGCGACTGTGCTACAAAGAAAATTCTACGCTATCGAACCGATGTTGACGACCCAACGGGAGTTTATAAAAAACCAGATATAAACTTTTATTGCACAAGTTACACGGAAATGATCAATTTGAATGATATAAATATCGTATTTGAACCACCATTCACGAAAAGCATTCCGTACTATACATTGAAAGAATATTTAAATCAAGACGATCTACCGTTTAATGATCCAAAAATTCCATCACACATACAAGGAACAGAACGACACGTTCAAATGCTAGCTAGCGTTTCCAAACGAATTATGCCGGAAAATGTAGAGGCTGTTATGGAGACAACATTAGAGAGCCGTGCGAAATTGCCCAGACTTGAAAGCAAAAAAAGACTTCAAAGAATAATTTTTTTTAGTTTCTTTTCTATTACTAAGTTAAATTCAATTTTTCACTTACATATGTTCCGGCTAAATAAATTTCTAAAGAGAAAAATAAACTCCAAAAAGAAAAAAAGTCCCATTTTGCTGATTTTTTCATGTAAAATGCCAAAAATGGTGATTTTTTGAAATGTTTGTATGGGGAACTCCCAGGGGGTTCCAGTGGGTATACCACTAGCATGGGTGGGTCGGCCCTCCAAAGCTAGTGGGGGTGGATCATACATTTGGACTCGATTGGGGCACTCTAAATGGGTCAAAGTGAGACAAACAGACAGACAGACAGGTCAAAATTCGGGACATAAGAATTCGTTTTAGAGGTATGGTTCCTCGGGCAAAGTTTCTTATCTTGATCCCTAGAATACGATTTTCCTTGCCACTTGGGCGATTTTTAAATCGACCCGCCCTAATATACATGCGTATTGTACAAACCACTTGCTATGTTGAATCAAGCAATTACAGCTTTCGCTTAGTTTATGTATATTAATAACTTATTCTTCACTTGTACAAAATAATAAAAATGTCATTTGAAAGGTATTCATGCATATCTCTGGTTTACAACAGCAATAAGTATTCAAAAATAAACGTTACCATGTCCCATTTGGCCTGAATTTTTTCATAATAGAGCTGTAAAATGCGGATTAATTTTGATGATAAATCCATGACCGACAGTTTATAAAAAAAATCATGTCAGTCCGATCACAGGGGAGATGTGTAAACATCTATTAATTAAAGATTTTTTATGGCCCTTTTTAAAATTAAACAGAGAGCGCCATCTATATATCACTTATAAAAAATAACTGCACGGACTCTGCTAATATAAAAATTTATATTATTTTTTATTTTATTATATATCATATATTATTTTTTAATTTTCATTTTCTATTTTTCATTTTTCTATTTTTCATTTTTAATTTTTTTTATTTATTATTTATTATTCTTTTTTCATTTTAAGTATATAATTTTTCATTTTATATTTTTAATTTATTATTTTTTTTTTTAATTTTTTAGTTTTCATTTTTTATATTTTATTTTTAATTTTTCATAATTCATTTTTAATTTTTAATTTAAAATTTTTCATTTTTCATTTTTTAATTTTCATTTTTCATTTTTTATCTAATATTTTTCATTTTTCATTTTTTAGTTTTCATTTGTCATTTTTCATATTTGATTTTTCATTTTTCATTTTTATATTTTTCATCGTTAATTTTTTATTTTCCATTTGAGTTTTTTATTTTATATTTTTCATTTTCATTTTTAATTTTTTATTTTTTATGTTTCATTTTTAATTTTTCATTTTTAATTATTCATTTTTTATTTTTCATTTTTATTTTTAATTTTTAATATTTTATTTCTAATTTTTCATATTTCATTTCCAATTTCAGGTTTTTAATTTTTCATTTTTAAATTTTCATTTTTAATTTTTTATCTAATATTTTTCATTTTTTATTTTTCATTTTTCGTGTTTAATTTTTCATTTTCCATTTTTCATATTTCATATTTTATTTTTCATTTTTCATTTTAAAATTTTTATTTTTAATTTTTCATATAAAATTTTTAATTTTTTATCTTTTATTTTACATTTTTCGCTTCTTTTTCATTTTTTATTTTTTAGTTTTTGATTTTTAATTTTTATATTTTTCATTTTTAATTTTTTATTTTTCATCGTTCATTTTTTATTTCTTATTTTTCATTTCTCATTTTGTATTTTTCATTTTCCATTTTTCAAAACGTTTTTATAACTCTATGCGCTCCCTAGTTTTATAAACGTTACCATGTCCCATTTGGCCTGAATTTTTTCATAATAGAGCTGTAAAATGCGGATTAATTTTGATGATAAACCCATGACCGACAGTTTATAAAAAAAATCATGTCAGTCCGATCACAGGGGAGATGTGTAAACATCTATTAATTAAAGATTTTTTATGGCCCTTTTTAAAATCAAACAGAGAGCGCCATCTATATATCACTTATAGTAAATAACTGCACGGACTCTGCTAATATAAAAATTTATATTATTTTTTATTTTATTATATATCATATATTATTTTTTATTTTTCATTTTCTATTTTTCATTTTTCTATTTTTCATTTTTAATTTTTTTTATTTATTATTTATTATTCTTTTTTCATTTTAAGTATATAATTTTTCATTTTTTATTTTTAATTTTTCATTTTTTATTTTTAATTTTTTAGTTTTCATTTTTTATATTTTATTTTTAATTTTTCATAATTCATTTTTAATTTTTAATTTTAAAATTTTCATTTTTCATTTTTTAATTTTCATTTTTCATTTTTTATCTAATATTTTTCATTTTTCATTTTCCATTTTTTAGTTTTCATTTGTCATTTTTCATATTTTATTTTTCATTTTTCATTTTCTAATGAAATCGTGCCTTCATTTTATCTCCAAACACTTCATATATTTGATTATCATTAATATTAAATGCAGTGATAATTATGTTATTTATATGGAATATACATATTATAACGTTAAGAATACTTTTAAATGATTGAGGAAATTAATTATAAATTAAATATAAAGTGAAGAAATATAATGCAGAAAACAGCGCCATAATTTTGTCACCAATACAATCGTGAGTCACACCGATTTTGCCTTATGTCTTACATCTTTCATCTTACGCTGTTTTTGTGATTGTATTGTGAAACAGAAATTTACCCCCCTGCGCGTATAGATGTTTACACCTCAAAAAGAGACTTCCTGGATATCATGTCAAGAACACGTGAAAAGTCTTCAAAAAATGTACATAACGTATTAAGGAAAAATAAATTCACTATACTGAAGATCTTTTCAACTGTAGCGTAACGCTTGCTGGAACAGGCTTTTCAATAGCAGCAGTTTTATTTGAAACTATTAAATTGAGGATAACCAACCAAATACGAATTACAGTTAAAAGATTTCTTAGTTGATTTGCCATTAACTAAGTTATAAGGTTATTTTAAATTAATCCAATTTTTCAATATTTTTTTATGTGTTAGTATAAATTAATGTCCGATAAACATGCAAAACGCCAACAAATACACAATTCCAAAACAATTTATATTCAAAATAGAAAAAAGTGATATAATTAAACACTTATTGTCAATTAATACCGCATAACACGAGTAAAATAAACACATGTGCTGCCTGAAACGACATGACAAACATACACACGGATATACCAGTATAAATTATGATATTATGAAATATTAAAATAAACATAAAATAGCTTTTAAATTTTATTAATATCAACTCAACAGGATATAAATGTTTCAAGAAAAAAAAAACAACGCATATACAGTAGGGTACCACAAAATTTAAATTAAATATTTTTATAGATATTGTTTTGTAAATGGATATGGGCATTTCCTGGGGTCACGAACGTAACAGTCCTCAAGTCAGTGCACTTGAAACTTCCACGATTTATGATTGTGAAACCAAGGCACTTGACTTGAATTTATGTCAATCATATGTTTTGGTTGAGTTGCGGTTTTTTTTATGATTTTCAGGTTTGGCTTGCTTTAGCATTTTTTCGGTGGTGTTTCTCTGTCGCTGAGGAATTGACTTTTCTTTTATATTGATTACCGTTAAGGAAAATAGTTTAGTTTTTGTCGTAAACTCAAACCCACATAGTCAAGTAACGATTTTGTTCCTGAAGCGAAATCAGTAAATATAAAGTGTTACTAAAATTATAAAGTAAACCAATTTTAAAAATAAAATCAATAAGTATAAAGTGCTACTAAAATCATAAATCAATTTTAAAAATAAAATCAATAAATATAAGTGCTACTAAAATTATAAACCAATTTTAAAAATAAGAAATAAACTGCTATTAATTGAATTTAAATCTGTTGAAGAGTCAACTCCTACCTGTTAGGAAGAAGATAAGTACAACGTAAGTACAACATTAAAACCAATATAACCATCTCAATAACAATATTAACCAACACTAATTGACATAAATTAATTTATATAAGTAGTATAGGTTTTAAGGTCATCAGAAAGGGTGAAGTAATTTTGATACCGTTGTAGGAAACAAAAGCATAATCGGTCAAACAGACATCGCCTTGCATTCTTGTGCCCAGAATCTAAGGATCTATGGGTCACTAAAATCAGCCTTAAAATCAGTCCTATACGCGTTACCCCACTCAGAGGTTGTTAACAGGTCTTAATTGAATGTGTCATTCATTGTCTGCATTTGATTGAGAAGGTCATTCAGAAAATTAATTAAACTGAAACTCATTGGATGATATCTCATCAATAACAAAACGCATTGTGCGGTCTCCGATGAAACTCAATATAAATCAAGAGAAATCTATGCCGATCGCTCGCAATCGGAAATATGGGAAATATCTAGAGCAACTAGCTTACTTTCACCTAAATTGTAATTAGATCGACTCCAGCGCTCCATCACAATAAAGAGCTAATTGCAATTTGACGTCAATTTTCTGGGTTATTACCCTCACCGTTTATATTTGTCTTATATGTAAAATTGGAGTTTTGTATGTTTGTTTGTTTGTGAATTATAGGAGACTACGAAAATCGCGAATAACAAAAATAGTTAAAATAAAAAATAGCCAATTCAAAAATCACAAAAACCAAAAATCGCTAAAGCCAAAAATTGGCAAAATCAAAAATCACTAAAATCAAAAATCGCCTAAATCAAAAATCGCAAAAAACAAAATTCGGAAAAATCAAAACTAGCAACAAAAAAATTAATAAAAGAGGCCAAGTTAAAAAGACGCAAAAAAAAATTGAATATCGCGCATAATAAAAACCGCCAAAATCAAAAAACGCCAAAAAATCAAAAATCGTAAAAACACAAATCAATAAAATCAAAAATCGCCAAAAAAAATAATAAATTCTATTCTACAAAAAGTATTCCCAGTTTTTTATTTCGTTACAAGGCGATTTCTATGACCGATATAAGTTTCACAGTTTTACCCCGGTTTTGGCAAAAAAAAAACTTTTCATTTGAAAGGTATTTCTTTTTAGCTGTTACCCGATTTAAAGATTTTCATCGTCTGGAATATTTTTTTTGGAGTAATGACCATTTAAAATTATACAATGCTATGTGTGTGTTTATTACATTTCTTAATGTGTTTGGGTTAATATGTTGAGTTTGTTTTCTTCATTAAAAATGAGTTGAATTGCGAGGCATACCTTTAGGGTCTTTATTAAATGAAAAAATAAAATTTCCTTGAATTTGCACTCGAATTTCGAGTGCTGGAATCTGCTATTATATTATAAATAGGAACCAAGGATAACTTTGCCAACTCAGTGGCTTTTTACCTAATATTTATGTTCAATTCGATATACTTGTGACTGAGGGCCTCATTTTCACGGCTCTTAAGTAGTTTAGCTTTTCACGGCACCTGTTACTTATTTTTTTGGATCTTTAATATTGGTTAACCGCGAAATTATTAAAAATCTGGCAAATTATTTTTAAAATTTTTCTGCTATATTTTTCTTTAGCTAAATAAATTTTTTTTTTTTCAACTTTTTTAAATCCAAGTAATTTGCAATTTTAACCGTGAATCGTGAAAAAATAAACCATAACTATTTTCGCTATAATTTATTTTAATGGTTGAAATAATACTCTGAATTTGATAGCAGTTTTGCAAAAAAAAAATTAATATAATAAAAAATTAATAACGGTGGCTGTTATTATAGAATTTTTATTTATGACTTTGAAGCCAATACACAAGCACTTAACCAGGAATTATAAACACAAGCTCATATATTCGGATACATATGTAAGACACTACTACTCATAAAATATCATATGAAATCAATTATATGGGCTTTTGAGGTATTATTGTATTGTATTGTCTCTTTTTTCATGAGTACTCGTACATACTAGCATTGAGTTGGTTGGTATTTATTATAAATACAAATACACATAGAAATCATTTATAGTTATTTTGTGTTGGTATTTGCTTTGATATCTATTCCGGTTGCTTATTTTATGTCTCTGTATTGTGTTATGGTTTTCTATCGCCTACATCACATTTTTGAACATTTCTTGCAGGGCAAATGGTTTGCAATGAAGTGTTAGCGGTAAGTTGTTCGGAATGGTCCAAAAATAGAACATTTTTGAATACAAAAAGATTGCAGGAATTGCACATATTTTTTAACAATACGATACTTCGTAAATATTTAAACAAATTGTTTTTTTAATTTGAATATTGAAAGCCACCTCAACTCTTAAGTCGGACATTATATCTGGTGGACAGCCCACTTATTGGCCTTCAGATCTATAAAAGACTTCATATTTATTAGATTTTGTTGCTATTACAAATACTAGCGAAACCCAGCACTCGAAATTCGAGTGCAAATTCAATGCAATTATATTTTTTATTTCAATTTCTCTGTTGTTTTTCGATCTATATACATTAGGGTGACAGCGGTTTGTATCAAAAACAGTTTTTGGTCGAACTTTGGGGTGTACGGGTCAGATTATTGTGACACTGGATCTAAAACTTTATGAATTTATATGTAAAAATAATTAAAAAAAAAAAAAAAATAATCATTCTTCACAAAAATTTTGATATTAATAATTGCGTTTCAATTGAATTAATCAATAAACAATAATCTAGTGTAATTTATCTTTAAAGTAAAAGAACAAAATCCATTATCGGTTGAAAAATAGCCAGGTTATATCAAGTTCCCCAGACCATAATATTAATATTAGAAATTATAATTTTCTATAAAAAGAACCATCCAATATATAAAAAAGGTTACAACCTTCAGAGTTCTGAAATTATTCTATACCTATTAATGACTTAATTGAAACTCTTGATAAAGGGTGTTATATATTCGGATTAAATGACTTACATCTGCCGTACTTGCTTTGATTTTATTATTTTACGTGTATATCATGTTAAGAGTTATTTGTTTTTGTTGGCTTTTCATCTGCAATAATGTTTATGAAGGCTCATAAAAGAAAAGCACACATGTCTACCGCATACGGTTCAGGTTTTTATTTGTGTGTAACATAAATATAACTAAATTGACTACAATAATAAAAGTTCCTGCTAGGTTATATAAAAAATAAATTGTGACATAAATATACAGAACATCTTCATTTAAATGAATTGAGAATAAACTAAAATTCAGATTCAATTCACATAATGAAAACGTTACCAGATGGCCTATCAAAATTATACATGATTTTCTTTTTCAAGCCATTCAAGTATAAATCATGGCAATTCCGATTAATCGATATTATTGCTAACAAAAAATGTTAGAGCATAATGTTTATACTTTAATTTAAAATTGTAAAATGTGAAAAATAATAAGTCACGATGATTCGCATATTGCATATAAAGTTCTTGATCGCAATTGTAAAAACCAGGTACTGAAACCGAACACGAAACCGAACAGGTTCTGGTTTACTCTTTATAAAAACAGAAAAATCATACAAAATCATAACATTTCTTGCAATCTAAATAAATTTAAAAGAAAAGCAGAGTAACTTAACCTCAAACTGTATAGGTGGCGGTAGTACCTAGCTATAATTTTAAAAAAATCATATGAGTCCGATCGTAGGGGAGATGTGTAAACATCTAGTAATTAAAGTTTTTTTTAAGCACTTTCTTAAAATCAAACAGAAAGCGTATCACTTATAGCAATCAACTACAGGGGCTCTGTTAATATAAAAATTTATATTATTATTTATTATATTAACCGGTTAATTTTTAATTTTTCGTTTTTTATTTTAAATTTTTCGTTTTTCATTTTTCGTTTTTCATTTTTCATTTTAAATTTTTTTTTTTTGATTTTTTATTTTTTATTTTTTATTTTTAATTTTTCATTTTTTAATTTTAATTTTTATTTTTTTATTTTTCATTTTTCATTTTTTTCTTCATTTTTCATTTTTCATTTTCCAATTTTAATTTTTCTTTTTTCATTTTTTATTTTTCAATTTTCATTTTTTATTTTTCATTTTTTATTTTTCATATTTTATATTTAATTTTTTATTTTTCATTTTTTATTTTTCATTATTTATTTTTAATTTTAGTTTTTCATTTTTCATTTCTTATTTTTCATGTTTCATTTTTTATTTTTAATTTTTTATTTTTAATTTTTTAGTTTTAATTTTTATACCCTATACCACTATGTGGTTTGGGTATAATGACTTTGTGCTGCTGTTTGTAACTACCAAAAATATTTGACCTAGACCCATCTTTTATTATACCGATTGAATTACAATCACCATCTGATTCGATTTAACGGTGTCCGTCCGTCCGTCCGTCCGTCTGTGTGTCCATGTAAACCTTGCAATCAAACTGCAGGTCGCAAATATGAATATATTTTGATGATAAGATCCAAATTGTCATATAGATCTTACTCAAATTGGGTTTGTATGCGTTTATTACATCCATTAATGAGTAGTCCAAAAACGATCCCTATGGGAAAACTCTTACTCATAGGCCCCATATAGACCTGCTTCCTGATCTTCACTTAAATCTATCAAAAAACAAAAACATTGCACTGATTCTTCTCAAATTTTGTTTGTATATTTTTTTTGCAAAATACAAGAGACTTTACCAAACAAGGTCAGGAGCGGTACATTTTTGGGCCTAGTCCCCATATAGATATAGCATCCGATATGAACTTTTTCATATCTACAGCCAAAAAAATTAATAAAAATACCACTCAAATTTGGTTTATGCTTATTTTCTATATCCAGTTAGTTGGTATAGGGTATCGTATAGTCGGTCTAGAATGACTATAATTTTCTTACTTGTTTATTATTCATTTTTTATTTTTTCTTTTTATTTTTTTTTACTTTTTTAGTTTTCATTTTTCATTTTTAATTTTTCATTTTTTATTTTTTATTTTTTATTTTTCATTTTTATTCTTAATTTTTTATTTTCAATTTTTAATTTTTTTTCCATTTGTCATTTTTCGTTTTTCGTTTTTTATTTTTCATTATTCGTTTTTCATTTTTCATTTTTTATTTTTCAGTCTTCATTTTTCGTTTTTCATTTTTCATTTTTTATTTGTAATTTTTCAGTTTTCATTTTAAATATATTTTTCAATATTCATTTTTTATTTTTCATTTAAATTTTTTTTTTTTCATTTTTAGTTTTTCATTTTTAATTTTTTATTTTTCATTTTATTTTCTTTTTTCATTTTTTATTTTTCATATTTAATTTTTAATTTTTCATTTTTATTTTTTATTTTTCATTTCTTTTTTTTTCATTTTTAAATTTTTATTTTTGATTTAAAATTTTTATTTTTAATTTTTTTTTTAATTTTTTATTTTTCATTTTTAATTTTCAAACAGGTTATCATAATATCATAATTTTTTCACCAATACAATCACATTTTGTCTTACGACTCACATTTTACGCTTACATGTTACGCTGTTTTTGAAATTTACACCCCTGGGCGTATAGATGAGGAAATGTTTTTTATTAATATTTTTCTAGACAATGGTATTCATGTATATTGCTGGGATATTTCTACACACTTAGATGATAATATGTCTATCTCTTTTTCAAATTTTGCCCATTTCATAATGTGCAAACTTTTTTTCTGTAGCGAAATCTAACAAAATTGCTTCTTTTATTCATGTCACTAGACTTTTATGGACGAAGGTATAAAAATAAATATGGTTAATGATCACTACTTCCGCTTCCATACTTTATTTATTGTTTATAGTTTTTCTTGTTAATGTTCGATAATAAAATTACTTAATATTGCATACATTATGCATAAAGATAATAAAACTGTGGTGATTTTTCAACAAGTAAAAATACTTGCATAAAAACGAGCCTTATTTGTCAAAGAAATTGATTTAGTTTCGGAGTAGCAGGTAGCACTGTAGCACTGTATGTACTATACATGCAATATTAATCACATACTTTAGGAACAAATTTTTAAATTGCTTATCATCAAATACTGTCAAAATAATTGGGGTGCAAAAATTTTGAATCAATTAATGGAAAATATATATTAAATCAATAGTTATAAGGCGCCAAAGATGACTGTTGAGAAATTAACAGAAGCCGCATTTTTTAAAAAGGAAAGTTTTTTCAGCAATGACGCCTTTGAAAGAAAGAGGCATCTTCAAAGCCAAGGTATTTTTGAAGAAATATACGTTGTAAAAACAATTAGGGTTTTCATGAAAAGTTACTGTTTAAGGAAAAGGGTTTTAGTTAATATACCGTATTTAAAAAAAAGAATACTTTTTATAAAAAAGGGATTTTTTTTTAAAAATGCACTTTTTAACAAAAGGTACTATTTTTACTAATAGCTCCTTTTAAAATGAAAAGTATTTTTTTTTAATAACAGGCACATTTTTAATAAAATGTACTTTCTTAATGAAAGACACTTTCAGTTAAAAATTTACTGTACTAAAATTATCTACCTATTTCCTAGCATTCCAGTAAATTTAGTTTTGAGAGTTATTGAGAATAAATGGAACATATTGGAAAAATTTACCCGCATCCCAAAGGATATTTTTCCAGAACTGTTGACGTTTTGCATAAAAGAAAGCAGATATTTTAAATATTCAGACAAATTCTTTGAACAAGGGAATGCCAATGGGTTCTCCAGCTTCTACTGTAATTGCAGATATTGTCATGGAAGAACAAATCAACATTTCGGTAGAAAAGTTGACTAATAAACCCAGATTCATAACCAAATACGTAGACGATCTCTTTGCTATTTAAAAACGGATGAAATAAATGAAACGCTGAAGACATTGAACTCTTTCAATCGACAGATTCAATTTACTATGGAAAAGGACTACAACAACAATTTACCTTATCTCGATTCGAATATTATAAGACAAGGTAATCTGTTAAAACTTGATTGGTGTCAAAAACCAATGACATCTGGTAGATTAATAAATTTCCATTCCAAACATCCGAGGAATGTTATCATTAACACAGCAGTAAATTTTATTAACAGAGTTCTTAGCATAAGTGCTGAAGATTTTCACGGAAACAACGTGAATAAGATTATAAGCGTTTTACAGAAGAACGACTTCCATAAGAAGACTGTTATTGAATTAATTAAACAGGTGAAAATGAAGATGAACAATGATATTTTTAGAGGACAGAAACATATTAAAATCTATAAGTCCATGACATACATTCCAGGTTTGTCGGAAAGACTTAAAAATTCCAATATTTATAATACAGAAAAGTTTAAATTATCCATTAGAACTGATAATACAATTGACAAATTATTTAGTAAAGCTAATTCTAAATTGGAAAAAGGCGAAAAGTCTAACTTAGTTTACAAAATTAATTGTAATGGTGATAATTCCAATACGTGTCATAAGGTACAACCAGGAATAAACTTTAAACTAGAATGCCGTCGCATAAATCTGAACATAAGGCAACTGATAAACCCCTAAGAGCAAAAAACTGCTCTTGCACCCCACTGTACATTGACTGGTCATACGGCTAATTTTGACAACGTAGAAGTATTAGTAGGTGAGAATAATTATAAAAAGAGATACCCACTTGAAATGCTCCATATTATTGAAGTGCCAATATAAAAGAGACTTAATTACAAAACTGACACCTAAAAATGTGCCCAAATTTACAGACCCACAATAGAGAAACACAGATCAAAATAAACAAACGATGAATAAACATCGGACGTACACTATAGCGGTGAAAGATTTTTTAAACTGAATATTTAATTTTTAAAAGTAATTATAAAAGCAAAATATTAATAAATGATTTTGTATATATTTTTGAATTATATCCCCTGAAGATGGTAAAAATTTTAACAACATAAAGGTCAACTATCTACACGTATAACAAATTATTTTTACTTTATTACTATTTTAATAAAAAGTACTTTTGTAATTGAAGGTTCTTTTATAATAAAATGTTCTTTTAAATAAATATTAATTTTTTAATAAATGGTACTTTATCAATAAAAGGCTTATTTTTTAAAAAAGTTCATGTCAATAAAAGGTACGTTGTAAATAAAAAAGTACTTCTTATTAAAGGAACTTTTTACTAAAAGATTTTCTTTAAATAAAAGGAATTTTTTTTACAAAAGGAAATTTTTTAATAAAAGGTACTTTTTTAATAAAAAGGTATTTTATTAAAAAATACGTTTTTTAATTAAAGGTAACTATTTAATATGAGGCAGTTTTTCAGTAATTTATCTTCTTAACAAATGCGCTTTTTTAGTAAGGGGTTCTTTTTAAATAAAAGGCTTATTTTTAATAAACGGTACTTTTCTTATAAGGGGTAATATCTTATTAATAGGTATTTTCTTAATAAGGGGGCTTTTAAATAAAAATCATTTTTCTAATAAAAGGTAAATTTTTAATAAAAGATACTTTCTAAATGAAAGGTACATTTTTAATAAAAGGTACTTTATTAATAAATGGTACTTTTTTAATAAAAAAAAAATTTTTAATAAAAAACATTTTTAACAAAAGGTATTTTTTTAATAAAATGTATTGTTTTAGTAAAGGGTACTTTTTTAATAAAAGTAAATTTTAGTAAAAGGTACTTATCAACTAAAATGTACTCTCTTGAAAAATGTGCCTTTTTATAAATTTCCCTTTCCAGGGAAAAGTCACTTCTAAAGAAACTTTTTTTTTAAGAAACCGTACTTTTTAGAAAAAAGGTACTTTTTAAAAAAAAAGTATATTTTAAAGAAAATTTACATTTTTTCAAAATATTAATTTGTAGGTAAATCTAATTTTTAATATAAGACACTTTTTTAAAAAAGGTAATTTTTTAATAGCATACGCTTTTTTAGAAAAAAGAGTGCTCTTTTAGTAAAAATATACTTTACTTTTTTAATAAAAGGTACTTTTTAATAGAAGGTACTTTTATAATAAAAATAACTTCTTCAGAAAAAAATTTAATTTTTCAATAGAATTTACTTTTGTAATAAAAGATACTTTTTCAATACAAGGCACTTTTTTAATAAAAGGTACTTTTTTAATAAAAGGAACTTTTTCAATACGAGGTACTTTTTTTAATAAAAGGTACTTTTTTTATGAAAGGTACTTTTTTAATAAAAGGTACTTTTTTTAATAAAAGTTGGTTACTATTTTAATAAAGGGAACATTGTTAATAAAACGTACTTTTTTTTAATAAAACGGAAAGGTATTTTTTTTAATAAAAGGTACATTTTTAAGAAAGAGCACTTTTAAAAAAAATACAGTTTTTAAATAAATGTTTAAAGAAAATTTACTTCTTAAGAAAAGTTATTTTTAAAGAAACAGTTCTTTTTAAAGAAAACATACTTTTTAGAGAAAAGGTACTTTTTAAAGGAAAAGTATTTTTTAAAAGATTCATTTCTAGAAAAATATTATTTTTAATAAAAGATACATTTTTATAGAAAAATATATTTTATAGAAAAATATAATTTTTAATAAAACATACTTTTTTAAAAAAGTAATTTTTTTAATAAACCTTTTATAAAAAAGGTACTATTTTAACAAAAATGTGCTTATTAAATAAAAATACTTTTTTAATAAAAGGTACTTACTAATATTTTGTTTTAATAAAAGGTGCTTTTTGAATAAAAGGTAATTTTTTAATAAAGGTACTTTTAGTAAAAGGTATATTTAGTAAAAGTTACTTTTAGTGAAAGGTACTTTTAGTAAAATATACTTTTAGTAAAAGTTACTTTTTTATTTAAAGGTATTTTTTTATTAAAATTTACTTTTTTTTATTAAAAGGGACTTTTTTATTAAAAGGTACTTTTTATACCCTATACCACTATGTGGTTTTGGTATAATGACTTTGTGCTGCTGTTTGTAACAACCAAAAATATTTGACCTACACCCATCTTTCATTATACCGATCGAATCAGAATCACTATCTGATTCGATTTAACGATGTCCGTCCGTCCGTCCGTCCGTCCGTCTGTGTGTCCATGTAAAGCTTGTAATCAAACTGCAGGTCGCAAATATGAATACATTTTGATGAAGTTTGGTATTTAATCTTTTATCGGCCATGGGATGAACGCTATTGAAATTGGTGAGAAGCGGTCCATGTTCAGACCTAGCCCCCATACAAATGACCCCTATGAAATCAACATATATTGCCATAATATCCAAATTATCATACAAATCTTAGTCAAATTGGGTTTGTATGTATATATTACATCCATTAATCAGTAGCCCAAAAATGATCCCTATTGAACAACTCTTAGTCGTAGGCCCCATATAGAGTTGCTTCCCGATCTTCACTTAAATCTATCAAAAAACAAAAATATTGCACTGATTCTTTTCAAATTTTGTTTGTATATATTTTTGCAAAATACAAGAGACTTTACCAAACATGGTCAGGATCGATCCATTTTTGGGCCTAGTCCCCATATAGATATAGCATCCGATATGAACTTTTTCATATCTGCAGCCGAAAAAATTATTAAAAATCCCACTCAAATTTGGTTTATGTTTATTTTCTATGTCCAGTTAGTTGGTTCTGAGAGATAGGGCTTCTGAACGCATGGTATAGGGTATCGTATAGTCGGTCTAGACCGACTATATTTTTCTTACTTATTTATTAAAAGGTACTTTTTTATTAAAAGGCACTTTTTTATTAAAAGGTACTTTTTTATTAAAAGGTACTTTTTTATTAAAAGGTACTTTTTTATTAAAAGGTAATTTTTTTATTAAAAGGCAATTTTTTATGAAAAGGTACTTTTTTATTAAAAGGCACTTTTTTATTAAAAGGTACTTTTTTATTAAAAGGTACTTTTTTATTAAAAGGTACTTTTTTATTAAAAGGTAATTTTTTTATTAAAAGGTAATTTTTTATGAAAAGGTACTTTTTTATTAAAAGGCACTTTTTTAATAAAATGTACTTTTTTAATAATAGGTGCTTTTTTAATAAAATGTAATGTTTAATAAGACTAATTTTTTTAATGGAAAATAAAATGTACTTTTTTTTAATAAAAAAAATTTTTTTTTCAGAGAAGGTACTTTTTTTGAAAATAAATAACTTAACTAAGGAAAGTACTTTTTTTTGGATAGGTAATGCTGTAAGAAAATTAAATTAATTAGAAAAAGGTACTCGTGTTAATAAAAGGTACTTTTTTAAGAAAATTTACTTATTTGATAAAGAGTACCTTTCAAAGAAATAATACTTTTAAAGAAAATACAGTTTTTCAAGAAAATTTACGTTTTAAAGAAAATGCAGTTTTTAAAGAGAAGACAGTTTTTTCTTTAAAATACCTTTTCTAAACAAATTATATTTTCTTCAAAAAGTACCTTTTCTTTAAGAATAGATTTTCTTTAAAAAGTACCTTTTTTTTAAGAAGTACAATAAAAAAAAGTCAGGTTTTAAAGAAAATGTACTTATTAGTAAAAGGTACTTTATAATAAAATGTACTTTTTTAGTAAAACGTGCTTTTTTCATTAAAATTACCTTTTTTAATAAAAGATGCTTTTTTGATAAAAGGTACTTATTTATTAAAAGGTACTAGTTTCAATAAAATGTACTTTTTCAATGAAAGGTACTTTGTTAATAAAACGTAAGTTTTTTTTTGAAAATGTTTGTTTATTTTAGATAAAATGTACTTTTAAAAGTAAATGTAGTTTTAAGAAAGGGCACCTTTTTAAGATAGGGTATTTTCATTAGAAGAGGTGCTTTTTTTAGAAAATAACTTAATTAAGGATATGTTCTTCTTTAAGAAAGATATTGCTGTAAGGAAATTAGATATTTAACGAAAATGTGGATTTTTTGGAATATTTACTTTTTTAATAAAAGGTAATTTACAAAGAATTAATACTTTTAAATAAATGTTAGTTTTTTTTTTATAGAAAAAGCACTTTTTATAGAATATTTACTTTTTATAGAAAATGTAGTTTTTAAAGAAAAGACAGTTTTTCTTTAAAATACCTTTTTTAAACACATTACATTTTCTTCAAAAAGTACCTTTTCTTCAAGAAGTACTTTTCTTTAAAAAGTATCTTAAATAAAAGATACCTTAAAGAGAATATACTTTTTAAAGAAGAGGTGCTTTTTAATGGAAATACACTTTTTAAAGAAAATTTACTTTTTAAAAAAAGACTGATTTTATTTAATGATTTACATTTTAATGAAAAGGTACTTTTTACAAAACAGATACTTCTTAAAGAAAATGTAATTTGTTTACAAAAGGTACTTTTTAAAGAAAAGGTACTTTTTAATGAATAGGTACTTTTTTTAGAAAATTAAATTTTTTTAGAAAATGTTAGGAAACGTTGTTTTTTAAGAAAATGTGCTTTAATACAAATATTTACGTTTTTACGAAAATTTAATTTTTTACGAAAATTATATTTTTAAGAAAAACTACTTTTCGTTTGAAATTTATTACTTAAATGTATGAGTTATAATATTATGAAATTAAGTACTAATTATACTGAATTTCAGGGACTGGCCCACTGTCGACTGTAAGTTAATGGGGGAGCTTAATCTATAATATTAATAGGCTAGGCGATTTCTTGTGACTCATGTTTTATTCTACCGTTTTATACCGATTTTGACCAAACGTATATTATTAGAAAGGTATTTCTCTTTAGCCGTTTTGCAGATTTATAGATTTTTAAATTTTTTCCTTTATTTTGAGTAAATTGCATTTAAAGTTGCTATTAATACATACATAAAATTATACAATGCTATATGTGTTTTATTAAATTTGTTAATGTGCTTGTAATAAAAATGAGTGTCTTTTGTGTTGATTTGTAAATAAGCTATAATTGATTAGCATACTTTTAGGGTCTTTATTTAATGAAAAAAAAAAATTGCGCTCGAATTTCGAGGGCTGGAATCTGCTAGTTATATATTAAAGGCTTTTGAATTTCAATAAGCCACGAGATTATTTTAATCGGTTTAATTTATTTTTACCTTATATCCCAATTATTGATTTTTTTATAGAGCAATCCACAAATTTATTTTGACTATATCACATAAAAACAATATAAATAATAACTTCAATTTATGTTGAACTGAACTAGACCATACATGCTCATTATAACTCAAACTTCATTCAAGTATTTTTTTTTTTTTTTTTTAATTCAATCTAATTAAAAATTTCTTATGGTCGTATTACATATTCAAAACATTTCCACAAGTATGCTTGTTAAAATAAAAAAAAAGAAAAGTGATGTCTGCAAAAGCCGAATCAACATCCATAATTGTGTAACAAAACATATACAAAAATTACTTAAAAATTCATTAGAAATGTATTCATTACTTGAGGAGTCTGTTTGCAATTCATTTTTGCTTTGATTTCAATTCAATGGGTTAGCCATTCAAACATTTCAATGAGAATGCATATGTCAAGATTCGAAAATGTTTTACAAACCACATACTTTTTTTTTCTTTTAAAAAAAAATTTTTTTTTTTGGGGTTGAGTTAAGAGTACTTTTAATGTTGAATGGTTTGTTAGTTGTTTTAAGCATGTTGAAGTTTTGTGTTTTTCTTTTTTATTATTCAATCTTTGTGGGTACAATACATACGTATTTAAGAAATTTTATGTGTGATATCTGAAAGAAATTGTGGCTACAAATATCATGTAAACATACATTGCAACTAGAACAGTAAATGATATAAATTTATACACAAAACTAGAATAAGAATGTACTTGTCATTTGTGAATAGAAAAGTCATGTAAAAGGAGTAGTTGTGTAGAAGCTTAATTAAAATTCTATTACTTTGATTCAAATTACATTTTTCAATATTTTTTTTTTTTTCAAAACTTTAGAAAACTAATTAGAATATGGATTGTTTAGTATCATATATCATAAAATAACCGAAAATAATTAGGCTATGATTGTGATATGAATTTCGAATATATAAATAAAACGTAAAATAATATTAGACCATGTTTAGGTTGAGTAGCAAAGAAATTAAAAAAATTGGTAGTCCAGCTTTAATTGAATGCAAATTTTAATTGCGATACCATATAGTACTTACAAAAAGTGCCATAATTGGTCTTTAAGATGTGATTTCTGTTATGATATTTTTATAAGTCATAACTCATAAAAATAAGTACTACTTATATCGGAAAAAAATCGCATCTTACGCAGAAGCAGGTAAAAAATGGTGAGCTGAGTTGTATACTGATAGTCACATATAATGTCTATTTCCAGCAGCAAAATATGCTCTTTTCACTCACCTATGCTCATAAAAATTATGCCGCTGCAAGTGAATTAATGACACAAACTTGAAAGCGTAAATTAAATTTAAGAATTTTCCCCCGCTAAATGGCTCCCGAGGACCACTGGTATTTACTTTCAAATGAATAACATAACTTTCAAATCGGTAACCATAAAAAAATTAGTTTTGGCCTCCTTCTCAAAATATGGTCCGCAGTGAGGCGCACCTAACTGTATCCTGAGAAATTGTGTTTCATCTGTAGTTAATCCTTTAGCACTCTTGTATAATTCATTAATAACATATAGATATTTTCCAAAGCTCTGGAGAGAATATTTTGTAATGCCGATATACAAATCTGGAGATAAGTCAGAAATTTCAATTTATAGATGTATCGCCGAATTTAGTTCCATACCTAAACTTATTGAAATACTGATGTCCTATGTCACTATGATTTTTCAATATTGTCACCAGCTCAACATGGCTTTCGGAAAGGCTGTTCTACTACATCAAATGTGCTTAATTTTATACCTTTAACTAGCGGATCCCGGCGTGCTTCGCTACGCATGAATATTAACATTGAATCAAATTCATTGTTTTTTTTTTCTTTATATTTTATTCGGAAATAATGAAAAAAAAAGTAAAGCAATTCAATACAATAGTGTATACAATATTTTTTGTTTGATTGTGTGGTGTAAGAATAAATAAATTTGTTGGTGCTCCCACTTTGGAACATGCGACGCACAGTGGACCATTTGACGAGAAGCCGGTCAAAAATCTATAACTTTTGATTGGATTGGAATTTTGGAACATGCGACGCACAGTGGACCATTTGACGAGAAGGCGGTCAAAAATCTATAACTTTTGATTGGATTGGAATTTTGATATGCGGTTTTTTTTGATGTGTAAACATCTATACGAGCAGGGGGGTAAAATTCTATTTCACAATACAATCACAAAAACAGCGTAACTTATATCGGTGTGAGCTAAAGGAGATAACGCTGTGTGACTTATGATTGTGTTGGTGAAAAAATATTTTCGAGAGAAACTGTTCATGGGCAATTACCCAATGCATTCGAAATTGGAATTGCGGTAGGAGAGACAAACCTAAGTAACTCGTGTTTTTAACACTTTTTTGAATTTTCAAATTAGATCCATAGACCAAATATTTGATACCATTTTTTCTTTTTAAACATTTTCTTGAACACTACCTGAACAACTATTTGTCAAATAGTGTACACATTATTTATTTTACTAGCCGACTGCATTTTGTGGAATTTTTGATGTGTATTTTTATAAATACTTTATTCCTCAATAAACTATAATTAATTTTTTATTCACAAACCACAACGATTTGTAGAATTCCACCAAAATATTTCTGTATTTTCTTAAGTTTTATTTGAGTTCTAAATAAATCTTTTTTTCTGTTTTTATTACGTACGAATGACGATGTAATAATAGAATGCAAGTAAAGATAATGCAAAAGCAGTGTTAACTGACATGGTTGTCTTTGTTCGTACTTTTTTCAATATAGTTAGTTGGCAACGCCTCAGACCATATAAACAATTATATGTTAACAACTTTCATTAATAAACGTTTTTAGTAATTATTACTATTAAGCATTAAATTGATTCTTACTAAGCATTAAATTGATATAAATTTGGAATATTTTCCAATAACTAGGATATAATATAAATAAATTTTGTTAGTTGATATTTTAATTAAATTTAATTAGTTAATAATAGCTTTAAGTTCCATTGTACATCATAAATCAATTTAACACATGACGACATCTTAATATAAAATGCAATATATAATACCGTCATCCAAGTAAGGAAAGCGTAGGAAAATCGTATCATAAAACAAGTAAGAAAATTATAGTCGGTCTAGACCGACTATACGATACCCTATACCATGCGTTTAGAAACCCTATCTCTTAGGCCCAACTAACTGGACATTGAAAATAAGCAAAAACCAAATTTGAGTGGGATTTTTATTAATTTTTTTGGCTGCAGATATGAAAAAATTCATATCGGATGCTATATCTATAAAGGGACTAGGTCCAAAAATGGACCGATCCTGATCATGTTTGGTAAAGTCTCTTGTATTTTGCAAAAATATGTACAAACAAAATTTGAGAAGAATCAGTTCAATATTTTTGTTTTTTAATAGATTTAAGTGAAGATCGGGAAGCAGCTCTATATGGGGTCAAAGGGATCATTTTTGGACTACTCATTAGTGGATGTAATGAACGCATACAAACCCAATTTGAGTAATATCTATATGACAATTTGGATCTTATGGCAATTTATGTCGATTTCATATGGGTAATTTGTATGGGGGCTAGGTCTGAACATGGACCGATTCTCACCAATTTCAACAGCGTTCATCCCATGGCCGATAAAAGCTTATGTACCAAATTTCATCAAAATATATTCATATTTGCGACCTGCAGTTTGATTACAAGCTTTACATGGGCACACAGACGGACGGACGGACGGACGGACGGACGGACGGACATTGTTAAATCAACTCAGAAAGTGATTCTGATTCGATCGGTATAATTAAAGATGGGTCTAGGTCAAATATTTTTGGTTGTTACAAACAGCAGCACAAAGTCATTATACCCAAACCACATAGTGGTATAGGGTATAAAAATACACTCAAACCTGTTTTTGTGCGAGGGTTAGGGACCGCATTAAAAAAACTCATACAAAAAAATCGTAAAAAAATCATTTGAATTTCAGAAAACATAAATAGAATTTCAGAAAACATCATTATAATTTAAGAAAAATCAATTGAATTTCAGAAAACATCAATAGAATTTCAGAAAGCATCGATAGAATTTCAGAAAACATCATTCTAGTTTCAGAAAACATCATTTGAATTTCAGAAAACATCAATTGTATTTCAGAAAACATCAATTGTATTTCAGAAAACATCGTTTGAATTTCAGAAAACTTAAATAGAATTTCAGAAAGCATCAATAGAATTTCAGAAAACATCAATTGTATTTCAGAAACCATCAATATAATTTCAGAAAACATAAATAGAAATTCAGAAAACATCAATATAATTTCAGAAAACATCAATATATTTTCAGAAAACATCATTCGAGTTTCAGAAAACATCAATTGAATTTCAGAAAACATCAATTGTATTTCAGAAAACATCAATTGTATTTCAGAAAACATCATTTGAATTTCAGAAAACATAAATAGAATTTCAGAAAGCATCATTTGAATTTCAGAAACCACCAATATAATTTCAGAAAACATAAATAGAAATTCAGAAAACATCAATATAATTTCAGAAAACATCATTTGAATTTCAGAAAGCATCAATAGAATTTCAGAAAATATCAATATAATTTCAGAAAACATCATTCGAGTTTCAGAAAACATCAATTGAATTTCAGAAAACATCAATATAATTTCAGAAAACATCAATATAATTTCAGAAAACATCATTCGAGTTTCAGAAAACATCATTTGAATTTCAGAAAACATAAATAGAATTTCAGAAAACATCAATATAATTTCAGTAAACATCATTCGAGTTTCAGAAAACTTCAATTGAATTTAAGAAAACATCAATAGAATTTCAGAAAACATCAATTGTATTTCAGAAAACATCAATTGTATTTCAGAAAACATCATTTGAATTTCAGAAAACATAAATAGAATTTCAGAAAACATCAATGGAATTTCAGAAAACATCAATTGTATTTCAGAAAACATCAATTGTATTTCAGGAAACATCAATTGAATTTCAGAAAACATAAAAAGAATTTCAGAAAACATCAATATAATTTCAGAAAACATTCGAGTTTCAGAAAACATTATTTGAATTTCAGAAAACATAAATAGAATTTCAGAAAACATCAATATAATTTCAGAAAACATCAATTGTATCTCAGAAAACATCAATTGTATTTCAGAAAACATCATTTGAATTTCAGAAAACATAATTAGAATTTCAGAAAACATCAATAGAATTTCAAAAAGCATCATTTGAGTTGCTGAAAACATTAACTGTATTTCAGAAAACATCGATTGAATTTCAGAAAACATCAATTGCATTTCAGAAAACATCAATTGAATTTCAGAAAACAGCATAATCGACTTATTTTTTATGCACTGGAATATATGATGTTGATGTTTTCTTTAATTATTAGATGTTTACACATCTCCCTTGTGATCGGACTCACATGATTTTTTTTTTTTTTGTTTGGTGAGTTTTGCTATAAAAGTTAAATCTCGACCGAAACTAAAAAAAGGTTACGGAGGGTTTAAAATACATTTTCATTTGTAGTTGAATTTTAGTACAAAAGTGAAGTGTTAAAAGGTCAAAAAAGGTTTGTTTTATTATAATGTCTTATTTTTTCAGTAAATTTTACAACTAATACTTTCTAACAATTTTTTAAGTTAATTTTTTCAGAAAATGCCAAACTTTGGCCCCCGTAAACTTTTTAGTGCCAATGTGCACAAGTGCCAGAGGTTGTTTTTTTTTAAAGATCCCGAGTTAAATATAATTTATTAAGCAGCGAACGTAAAAGTTACCTTATATTGGTTCAAGAGAGAGAAGTTTCAATGAAAAACTCTTATGTTTTTGCTTTAGTTAAATTTTTTTTATTGTCTTTTTAAATATATCTATATCAATTTTTATGGTAAATTTATGAAATATAACAATTTTTTTAAATCAAGAAAATTTTTTTAACTATATAAAAAAAAGTGTAGCTTATTGTTAGTGTAATGAAAAAGTACTTTAAATCAACCAATTTTAGTAAAAATTTCTTCTAAATAGCCTTGATTTTCATCTTCTAGAAGTTGCTTAGCTTCTTTGTCTAATTCAATAGAGGTAGTTTTCCATTTTTGACGAATGTTGGACATAAAGGGTGTCCCAACAAGAACGCAATTTTTAAATTTTAAATAAAACGCAGATATTTAAAAAAAAAATCGTGAAACTTTATTATATCGTAAAGTAGACAGAATGAGGTTATGTATGGAACAATATATCGTGCAGATGGCCGCCGCGGCTTTGCTGGCATGCACGCAATCTTTTAATGAAATTTTCAATGACCGTTTTGCATAAATGCAGCGTCCAATTTCCTCTTTTAAGGCTTGAGTCGTCGTCGGCTTATTCGCGTAAACCATCGACTTCAAAAAACCCCAAAGAAAAAAATCTAATGGTGTTAAATCGCACGATCTAGGCGGCCAATTCTGATCTCCAAAACGCGAAATAACACGACCGGGAAATGACTGATGCAGCAATTGAATTGTTTATCTGGCTGTATGACATGTGGCGCTGTCTTGTTGGAACCACATTCATTTCTTCAATTCGAGGCAAGAAAAAACTGGTTATCATTTCACGATACCGAACACCATTGATAGTTTGTGCTTGACCTGCCTCATTTTAATAAAAAAAAGGTCCAATGATTCCTCCAGCCAAAAAACCACACCACACAGTGACACGTTGAGGATGTATTTGCTTCTCGTGAATCACTCGAGGATTTTCCTCACCCCAAATGCGACAATTCTGCCTATTGACGAAGCCATCAAGATGGAAATGGGCCTCGTCACTGAAGCTGATTTTAGCGGCAAAATCAGCATTTTCATGTTGTCTCTCCAATACCCAATTAACGAACTCCCTTCGCTGTCCATGGTCAGCTGGCTTCAGTTCCTGAGTCAATTGGACTTTGTATGCATGAAGATGCAAATCTTTCGTCAAAATTCGCTGCATAGTGGATTTGGAGACATCAATTTGCTGAGCTCGGTGTCGAATTGAGGTGGATGGAGTTTGAGCGACATCATCACGTACAGCTGAGACATTTTCGGTCGATCGACCTGGTCTATGGCGCGTTGTTGTCTTTACATCACTAATAGACCCAGTTTCGGCAAAACTATCCATTAATCTCTTTACAGTTGACTCTTTTGGAGCATTATTGTGACCCCAAATTGATCGCAATTTGCGAACTGTAGCAGCAAAACTTTCACCATTTTGGTAAAACAATTTCACAATGAGAATGCGTTGTTCATTCGTGTAGCGCTCCATTTTTACTAACCTCGTACCTTCTACTAGCAAACAATAACAATTGTTCAAATGTCAAACAATGACACTACGAATGTTGCCAGATTTAACAATTGCGTTCTTGTTGGGACACCCTTTATATGGATCTGAAGTGCACAACAAAATAGTGATAAGGTCTTCATTAGTACAACGTCTGGGCATTTTCTTTGTGTTGTGATCGCGAATGAATCTGTAGTCTTTGTTCCTTTTTTCTTGCACTTCTTCAGATAGATCTCCTATTGGTAGCATATTGTTTTGAATTATTTGTTCCCCATGGTACAAAATTTTATGAACTGTGAATGGCATATATCCCCAAGAGTATTTTTCATTATAAAGTATAGCTGTTTTATTGGCGTACTCTCCAAATTTTTTTGCATTTATCTTTCTGCTGCATGCTAGAACTTGTAATATGATTTTGAATCGTCTTATTAATTCATGATCTACACCAGTGATAGATGCTGCAGTTTCCGGATCGGAAAAAAATCTCCTTGCAGTATTTCCATCATTTGTGTTACCTTCCCCTTGTTTTGGTTGGTCGAATTACGAGGCCTAGCTGTAGATATTTTTGTTGATTTTTTTTTTTTTTTTGCTTTCTTTTTTCTCATTTTCTTTGTTTTTTCTCACTGTTTCGCCTGACGGACCAAATTCCAAATCATAACCCAATTTAAGAATATGCTCCATGAAACGTATTCTAGCTTGAAGAGGGGACATTCCAAATTCGTAGGCTTCCTTAAAACTATCGTCTTCTGGTGGGGGTTGGCTTAATTGACTTGATGTCTTTTGGCATATAATGCAGCTTGACGTTGACTTTGTTCCAGCTAAAGCTTGTGCAACTTTTCCATCAATCATTGTGAGACACATTTTAAAATATACTTCAATGGCTTGGTCATCAAATTTAAATATTACTGGTTGAAGTTCCTTAATTTGATCTTTTATTTTTTGAACTTCTTCAGTTATGACATCTTTGGTTTCCTTTTTGAATACAAATTTTATTGGTCTGCAATACTTTATTGAAGAAGGAATTTCATTTTTCCATATATCAATTTCTCTTGCTCTACTAGTTGACGGCTCTAAGACGCCGTACCATAAAGATACCATAAATAAATTAGCATCTGATGAATTTTCGGCATTAAATTGCTTGTATTATTTCTGACCAGAGGATCCATCACATCCCCATTTAGAAATTAAAGTAATGCTGCCATTACCAATTTTATTTCTGCTGATGTTGAAGTGACACTAATAGCAGATTGTGAAGGTAAGCATTCTTTTTTGGCAGAAATTAAATCTCGATACTCTGGAAAAATCCCACAATTCTTTTCAATGGTTCGCTTCCGCAATTCCTTATATTGATTTTTGGTCAATTTCAAATCCAAAAATAGGGCGAACACTTCTTCTGGCGTAAATTTCTTATCTTCAGTTGGTGTAGGAATGCTTTTCAAAATCCTCTTTGTTAATTATTTATTATAAATACTCTTTCTTGCAATAATGTTAAATAAAAATTTTCATCTTTTATTACCACTTTTAGAAGCATAAGAAAACCACACCCTAATCCCTTTTGAAAGTTGAAGAATACCTGTCATATCTTAAAGGCTATGTCGCAATAGTTTTTTTTTACCATTTACCTGTTATTTAAATTGTTTCCCATTTTCTCAGGTATTTAAACTATGTAACTCTAATTCAGACTATTAATGTTTTTGAAAGATACCTATGTAAATGTACCTGTAACAATTAAGCGCATTATAGCTCAACCCTTTTTTATAAGTATATAACAACTCCTGACAACTCTACCGACACGCAAAAAAATACACCTCGGTGCACCGGTACGACCAACTTTTGTATTCATAACACTCAGACGGACGGACGGACATGGTTTAATCGACTCAGAAAGTGTTTTTGAGTCGATCCGTATAATAAAAGATGGATAAAGGTCCAATATTCTTGGCCGTTACAAACATCTCAACACCTCAAACTTAATATATCCTAACCACATAGTGGACAACTTTTGTATTCATAAATTTTGCAGAAAATATCTAACCTTGGGTCAGAAAAATTGTTCTGGTGCACACGGGCGAAAACTGGCAGGTGTATAATGGGGTATAGGAGTATAGGGAAGGGTTAGGACTATAGAAGATTGCAAGAGTTTTTCTGAGTGCTTTTGACTGGCAGGAGTTATGCTCTATTAAGTAGGAGATTTTCGGAAAATTTTGAACTTTTTTAAAAAATTTTTTTTTTTAATTTTGGAATGGCTCAGTGATTTTACAGTTCTAGCATTAATAGCACGGAAGCCATGAAATTATCAGAAATTTACCTCATTTCAAAATCTTTTAAATCAAAAAAGATACAGTCATTCAAAATAAAAAGTTACAAAGAAATTTGTAATTTAACAAAATACTGAGAAAGCCCATTTTCGAAGACCCTGTTCGCTATGATATAGTTGAAATTAGAACCATAAATTATTAAAATCGCAACACATTATGCTGAGTGGATCATCAGCAGCAGCATATTCGAAATGCCTTACAAAACGTTCAGGAACATTAAAAATATTTTATTTAAAAGAAAGTCAGAGCTGACTTCACCTTGAAGTAGACTGATCACAAACGAAACTTTCAGCATGATTCCACGACTTTTTAATGTCGGCAATTTTATTAACGGAAGCCTATCCGTGTAAATGGAGAGCATGATTCCAGGGCATACCACGCAAACAAAAATGTAAAAATTGCTTCTGAATAGATTCAACATGTTATTGATGAATTTTATAAAAGCCATATTCCAGAATCGGTCTTACTAGAGTCGTAAATAGCTGTTTCGTAGTATAGGGATCGACAAATTCCTTAGCCCAAAGCTTGATGAAGACGAGAACACTTCTGGCCTTGTTGACAGTCGAGGTTACGTGTTGTACTAAACTAAGTTTTGTATCAAGTAGTAAACCAAGATCAAGAAATGTATTGACCTATTCTAGTTGGTATCCATCCAATGAATAATTAACAGTGATGAAGTTGTTTCTGAAAAAGCGCATGCATTTAAATTTTTTTTAAATTAAAATCCATTAATTTCTGATTGCACCACAAAGAGATGTTGTTAAAATCTGATTTAAGGTACGTATGTTTAGCATATTGATTGTAGCATATTGATCAGCGTAAATTAGAATATTACTACAGTTTACAACTTTGGGGAGATCATTTATAAAAAAACAAAAAAGAATTGGTCTCAAGCGGCTGCCTTGAGGAATGACAGAAATACAGTTGGAAAATTTGGAGCTTTTATTTTTAAATCATACACCTTGCTTTCTATCCGCGATATATAACTTTATCCAATTTAAACTGAGAGGAGATAATCTAACTTTAATAGTAACAGTCGATGGTTTACCTTGTCAAATGCCTTGCTAAAATCTGTGTAAATAGCAGCAGTATGTTTTCCACGCACAAAGCCATTATTAATCTACATATATAAAAAATTGTTGCAAGTGTGTTGTGACTTTATAACTCACGAACGGTCAAACGAATTCGATTACATTTTTAGGGTTTGTTCGAATGGTCGTGTAGATAGATGGTTTATCTAAAGTCTGAACGAAATCGGTGGACACGTTCGTGAGTTATGACTTTTCATGTCAGCATGTGATTTTGTCCATATTTTCAGACATACATCATCAAACAATTCATTTGTTTTTGTTTAATCGTTTGAATATAAACAGACACCAGTGTATATACACTTTCCATTTGCATTTGCTGGTTGAATTGCTATCGCATTTCAAGTCATTTATAAATGTGTCAGTGTCACTTTGTATAGTTCTGTTTCCTAATTTTTATTTGTTTTTAAACTCTTGAAATTAATTTAAGTGATTACACTTTCCATACATAGAACACATTTGAAATGCCACGTGCAAGACCTTCAAATATTGGTAGTCGTACACGTCATTTGAGAGTTGTTTCAACCAATAGAAGATCACAAAGTGAACAAGATCGTAATCAACAAAATGCATCACAGAGGGAACGACGAAGGCGTATAAACCATTCGGTTGATAGTGCAAACACGGTTGCCAGTGCAAGGTCAATAAATCGACGTACGCGTCCCTCAATTCAAATCATGCAACTCCATCGTTGTTATGACGCATTGCAATACCCGATTTTGTTCTGGAGAGGAGATGATGGTTATCATATAAATATACCGATGATAAATCCAACGATTGGTAAAAAAAATTATGTTTTTTGATTACTTTTTTCAGTAAAGTTTGCGTTCAATTAACTAAAAGAATAATTTTTATTACTTTCAGGTCAAGACACAACGAAAAAAGTTAGTGCGACGAATCGATTGATGATTCGTGATCAAGAGGCCAATTACATTTTGCGATGCAATAAACTTTTTCATCAATACATTGTGGACATGTATGCTAAAATCGAGAGCGAACGATTGAATTTCATCCGTCATAATGAAGCCCGATTGAGATCTGAAGAGTACATACATTTACGTGATGCACTATTGAATGATGTGGATGTGAATGACATTGGACGTTTGATGATATTACCATTGCCATCGTTTGACGATATTACCATGCCGGTAGTCCACGTCATAGTACGAGTATACACAAGATGCCATGTCATATGTCGTCATTACGGCCGTCCAGATTTATTCATCACATTTACTTGCAACCCAAAATGAGCTGATGTGTGTGGATGCTTATTTGATGGTCAGTTGCCAACAGGTCGACACGATATAACCGCTCGCATATTCCACCAAAATTGAAAAAGTTGATGGATCTGATAGTCAAGCTCCGTACAGTACAGACTCCAGCAACTAAACAGACAGCATTTTTCAAGTTATGTGAAACGGATTCCAATGTGTAATATATCAAGAAATTCTGGAATGGCCAAAGTTTTGAAACAAGCAGCAATTATTTTATGGGATGAATGTCCGATGGCCCATAAAATTTTTTTGGAAGCATTGAATCGAACAATACAGGATCTACAAGTTGTTCGGAGGTGCATTAATATTGCTATTTGGTGATTTTCGACAAACGTTGCCCGTCATTCACAGATCGACTCCAGTTAATGAAATTAATGCATGTTTGAAAATTTCGTTTCTTTGGGGAAATGTACAGAAGTTATCGCTTAACATAAATATGCGTGTGCGTCTTCAAAATGATCCATCAGCACGTGAGTTTTCGAAGCAACTACTGCAGATTGGCGATGGCAAAATTTTAAGTGATTTAAATGGCTTCATCACGTTACCAAACAACTTTTGCACAATTATGTCACCAAAACAAGACCTAATTGTCCGCGTTTTTCCAAACATTGTTCAAAACTATAAAAATCATGATTGGTTAAGAGAACGCGTACTTTTAGCACCAAAAATGCAAATGTTACTGAAACAAATTTTCAAATTCAACAGAAATTGCCAGGTGACTTGGTATCATACAAATCCATTGATACTGCTACGAATGAAGAAGACGCAGTAAATTATCCGGTTGAATTTTTTAATTCTTTTGAACCACCCGGTATGCCGCATCTTTTGAATTTGAAAATTGGTTCATCGATCATACTTCTTCGAAATGTCAATTTACCAAAACTCTGCAATGGAACGAGACTTTCCGTGAAAAAATAAATGCCCACTCACTGGCAAAGCAACAGGAGAAGTTGTACTGATACCACGGATCCCATTAATGCCAACAGACATGCCTTTTCAACTCAAACGTCTTCAACTTCCCGTGCGTTTATCCTTTGCTATAACCGTTAATAAAACTCAAGGACAAACGCTTCAAGTGTGTGGTGTGAATTTGGAGGAACCGTGCTTTTCTCACGGACAATTATACGTTGCACAGTGGACCATATTTTGAGAAGGCGGCCAAAAATCATTTTTTTTTTTGTTGCCGATTTTAAAGTTATTCATTTGAAAGTAAATACTAGTAAACCTCGGGAGCCAAAAAATTGCGACTCTATCTCAACTATATCACAGCGAACAGGGTCTTCGAAAATGGGCTTTCTCAGTATTTTGCTAAAATTAAAAATTACTTTGTAAATTTTTATTTTTGAATGACTGTAACTTTTTTGATTTAAAAGATTTTGAAATGAAATAAATTCCTGATAAATTCCTGGCTTCCATGCTATCAATGTTGGAAATGTAAAATCACTGAGTCATTCCGAAATTTAAAAAATGTCCAAATTTTCCGAAAATCTCCAACTTAATAGAGCATAACTCCTGCCAGACAAAAGCAGTCAGAAAAAATATTGCATTCTTCTATAGCTCGAACCCTCCCCTATACTCCTATACGCCATTATACACCCGCCAGTTTCCGCCCGTGTGCACCAGAACAATTTTTCTGACCCAAGGTTAGATATTTTCTGTAAAAATTATGAATACAAAAGTTGTCCACGATGTGGTTAGGATATATTAAGTTTGTGGTGATGTTTGTAACTGCCAAAAATATTGGACCTTTATCCAACTTTTATTATACGGATCGACTAAAAACACCTTCTGAGTCGATTAAACGATGTCCGTCCGTCCGTCTGAGTGTTATGAATACAAAAGTTGTTCGTACCGTTGCACCGCGGTGTATTTTTTTTGCGTGTCGGTAGAGTTGTCAGGAGTTGTTATATACTTATAAAAAAGGGTTGAGATATAATGCGCTTAATTTTTACAGGTACATTTACATAGGTATCTTTCAAAAACATTAATAGTCTGAATTAGAATTATATGGTTTAAATACCTTACAAAATGTGAAACAATTTAAATAACAGGTAAATGGTAAAAAAAAAACTATTGCGACATAGCCCTTTAAGATATGAGCAGGTATGCTTCACCTTTTAAAAGGAGCAGATATTTATTTTCAAGGAAATGATGTAGACGATGTAATTTTGCACATAGAGAGCAACGACTTCTTTAAGAATTGTAACCTAGAAGACATTGAAATGCACAAAGGAAAAATTACTAATTTTGCATCGAATTTGAAAAGACGGTACATCTGCAAAGATGTAAAAACGTTACTAAAGGAACTTATTTTTGAGAGTGCATCTACAACTGCCAACGCAAGTGGAAAAAAGGGTCGACCAGCAAAACCAATTGACGGATGTTGTGAAAGATCTTGAAGTGAAAGATCTTCAATGAAGAAATTTCTCAAAGAATTATTAAGGATTAATTTTTGCACCAAATTCAACCAACCCAAAATAAAAAAAATAAAATTGAAATAATTGAAAAAATAGTAGAAGCGAGCTCAAGGCACACAAAGAGGATTTTGAAAAGCATTCCTACACCAATTGAAGATAAGAAATTTATGCCGGAAATAGCGTTCGCCCTATTTTTGGATTTGAAATTGACCAAATATCAATATAAGGAATTGCGGAAGCGAACCAATGAAAAGAATTGTGGGATTTTTCCAGAGTATCGAGATTTAGTTTCTGCCAAAAAAGAATGCTTACCTTCACAATCCTATTAGTGTCACTTCAACATCAGCAGAAATAAAATTGCAAGATCTCCTTGAACATACTGCAGAACGATTGCTAAATACGCTTGATACTGATCATTTAAAAGAAATTGGTAATGACAGCATTACTTTAATTTCTAAATGGGGATGTGATGGATCCTCTGGTCAGAAACAATACAAGCAATTTAATGCCGAAAATTTATTATATGCTAATTTATTTATGCTTTCTTTCGTTCCATTGCGCTTAACAAAAAGGTAAAGCGTCTTAGAGCCGTCAACTAGTAGAGCAACAGAAATTGATATATGGAAAAATGAAATTCCTTCTTCAGTAAAGTATTGCAGATCAATGAAATTTGCATTAAAAAAGGAAACCAAAGATGTCATAACTGAAGAAGTTCAAAAAATAAAAGATCAAATTAAGGAACTTCAACCAGTAATATTTAAATTTGATGACCATGACATTGAAGTACATTTTAAAATGTGTCTTACAATGATCGATGGAAAAGTTGCACAAGCTTTAACTGGAACAAAGTCAACGTCAAGCTGCATTATATGCCAAAAGACATCAAGTCAATTAAGCCAAACCCCACCATAAGACGATAGTTTTAAGGAAGCCTACGAATTTGGAATATCCCCTCTTCATGCTAGAATACGTTTCATGGAGCATATTATTAAATTGGGTTGTGATTTGGAATTTGGTTCGTTAGGCGAAACAGTGAAACAAAGAAAATGAAGAAAAAAGAAAGCAAAAAAAAAACATATTCAACAAAAATATCTACAGCTAGGCCTTGTAATCGACAAACCAAAACAAGGGGAAAGAAACACAAATGATGGAAATACTGCAATGAGATTTTTTTCCGATCCGGAAACTGCAGCATCTATCACAGGTGTAGGTCATGAATTAATAAGACGATTCAAAATCATATTACAAGCAGAAAGATAAATGCAAAAAAATTTGGAGAGTACGCCAATAAAACAGCTGTACTTTATAATGAAAAATACTCTTGGAGATATATGCCATCCACAGTTCATAAAATTTTGTACCATGGGGAACAAATAATTCAAAACAATATGCTACCAATAGGAGATCTATCTGAAGAAGCGCAAGAAAAAAGGAACAAAGACTACAGATTCTTTCGCGAGCACAACACAAGGAAAATGTTCAGATGTTGTACTAATGAAGACCTTATCATTATTTTGTTGTGCACTTCAGATCCATATTTGTCCAACATTCGTCGAAAATGGAAAACTACCTCTATTGAATTAGACGAAGAAGCTAAACAACTTCTAGAAAATGAAAATTAAGGCTATTTGAAAGAAATTTTTACTAAAATTGGTTGATTTAAAGTACTTTTTCATTACACTAACAATAAGTTACACTTTTTTTTATATAGTTAAAAAATTTTCTTGATTTAAAATTTATATATTTTGTAAATTTACAATAAAAATTGTTATATTTCATAAATTTACCATAAAAATTGATATAGAAATATTTAAAAAGACAATAAAAAAAATTTAACTAAAGCAAAAACATACGAGTTTTTCATTGAAACTTCTCTATCTTGAACCAATATAAGGTAACTTTTACGTTCGATGCTTAATAAATTATATTTTAACTCGGGATCTTTCAAAAAAAAAAAAAATAACATTTGGCCCTTGTGCACATTAGGACTAAAAATTTTACGGGGGCCAAAGTTTGGCATTTTCTGAAAAAAATTATCTTAAAAAATTGTTAAAAAGTATTAGTTGTAAAATGAACTAAAAAAAATAAAACATTATATTAAAAAAAACCTTTTTTTACCTTTTAACACTTCACTTTTGTACTAAAATTCAACTACAAATGGAAATGTTTTTTAAACCTTCCGTAACTTTTTTTATTTTATGTCGAGAATTACACTTTATAGCAAACCTTAAAGGCTAAAGTCTCACCTACCAAACAAAAAAAAAAAAACCGCATATCAAAATTCCAATACAATCAAAAGTTATAGATTTTTGACCGCCTTCTCGTCAAATGGTCCACTGTGCGTCGCACAGTGGCTGAAAATTGTTTTTCATTGGTCAAAATTCTGTAAATTTTGAACCAATCAAAATATTTAAGTAATTTTTTCTTAGTGGATAGATATTTAGTTCAGCTTGACTCAGTTTTAATAACATTAAAATTGATTGACGACTTTTTGAGGAATTCTAGGTCAAAGTTTAACTTTTGATTTTTTTTTTAAATTTTAGAGTGAAATATGTATGTGTTTATTTTTTTATTTATTAAAAAATTTAATATTTGGATTTTTATAATAATTACAAACAGTTTTTGTAATAAAGGGATTTTTTTAATGTTAAACTCAAAAAAATTTTTACACTAAAAAAATAAAATAGTAAAATCAATTGGAGATTGTGCTATTATTATTGAAAAATTAAAAATTTTTTTTTCGTCAAATTTGCAAATTTGTTTACACTCAAAGAATATTTATTACCACAGAAAAATTTATTATTTTTTGTTGTCAAATTTGATAATTATATAAAACATTTAAATAATAATGAAAGGCAATTAAAATTATTATTAATTTGACTCAAATATTGATTGCAAATATTCCATATTTTGTTCTCTGTTATTTCTGTTCTTTAGTAGTTTTTTGACTTCTTCATCTAAATCCCGATGTTCCACTTTCCATTGATTTCGAATACTGGAGATGAACGGATTTGACGTTGCCAATAATATATTAAATAGATCTTCATTTGTGGAATTTCGTGAAATGCTTCTAGTATTGTGCTCTCTATAAAATCTGTAATCTATATACCTTTTTTCCTGAGCCTCCTCTGATAGATCTCCAAGTGGCACCAAATGATATTTAATGACATCTTCTCCATGATAAAGGATTTTGTGAACTGTTGCAGACATATTTCTCCATGGGTAGTTGGCTGTATATATTTTTGTAGTTTCCTTAGCATAATCTCCAAATTTTGTAGAGTCAATTGCTTTATTGCACGCAAGTACTTCCAGTATCATTTTAAATCTGAAAATAAGGTTTAAATCCACCCCTGTTATTTCAGATGCTGTTTCGGATCTGAAAAGAATCTTCTTGCGGTATTGCCATCATTTGTATTGTCTGTCCCTTGTTTTGGCTGATCTATAATCAATCCAAATTTGCGATATTCATCTTGAACATGTTTCATTTTTGAACTTCTTAACTCTTTGTTGGTTTCATTGTTTCTTATTGACGGTGAAGGCCCGAAATCCAAATCATAACTGATTTTTAGTATGTGTTCCATAAGTCGCATTCTTGCATGTAGTGGTGATAATCCAAATTAATATGCATCGGTATTATCTAATGATTTCGTCGGGACTTGGTTTAATTGGCTTGATGTTGCTTGGCATATAATGCAGCTGGATGCAGAGTACTTACTTACAAATATATTATGGTAATAGAACAAATAATGACTATTATAAGCTATAAAATACCTAAAGCACAAATTTAATACACCATTGTATACGAGTACTTATAGGGCTTTTTATATTATCGTAAGTTGAAATTTTTTAGAGTAATTTCATTAGAATGAAAAACTGTTCCACCCACGGGTCGTCACGGATGCAAAAGTATACGTTTCTTGTTGCCTTTTGTTCCCTAGAAGTTCTATTCCACTAAATTTGAAATTTGAGAAAAATTTTTACACTCAACGTTAAACGGTAGTGTTGTGACCACTTACCCCTACTAAAGACTATAATCCTACCAACATTTTAAAAAAGACCGCAGGTCATTATCGCTGACAGCTTGCGAGTACTAACCATTTATTTTAGATAAAAAACAAAAAAATCACCTTTTTCTGAAATTAAAAAAGTTGAGTTTGACATCATGCCACGCCCACAATTAGCAATAGTTTAACCTAATTTTTTGGCCACCGTAATCTGGATATCTTAGCAACAAAAAGGCGTTAAAATTTTAAAAATCGGTGACAAAAAAAAATTAGACTTTTGGCCAAAGTTTCAGACACACTGCGTCGGAAAGGTTACTAATAGGAAAAAATTCAAATTCTATAGTCCGAACCCTCCCCTATGCTCCTATATGCCATTATACACCCGCCAGTTTCCACCCGTGTTCACCAGAACAATTTTTCTGACCCAAGGTTAGATATTTTATGCAAAAATTATGAATACAAAAGTTGTCCACTATGTGGTTAGGATATATTAAGTTTGTGGTGATGTTTGTAACTGCCAAAAATATTGGACCTTTATCCATCTTTTATTATACGGATCGACTAAAAACACCTTTTGAGTCGATTAAACGATGTCCGTCCGTCCGTCTGAGTGTTATGAATACAAAAGTTGTTCGTACCGTTGCACCGCGGTGTATTTTTTTTGCGTGTCGGTAGAGTTGTCAGGAGTTGTTATATACTTATAAAAAAGGGTTGAGATGTAATGCGCTTAATTGTTACAGGTACATTTACATAGGTATCTTTCAAAAATATTAGTAGTCTGAATTAGAGTTATATAGTATAAATACCTGACAAAATGGGAAACAATTTAAATAACAGGTAAATGGTAAAAAAAAACTATTGCGACATAGCCCTTTAAGATATGAGCAGGTATGCTTCAACTTTTAAAAGGGGTTAGGGTGTGGGTTTCTTATGCTTCTAAAAGTGGTAATAAAAGATAAAAAATTTTATTTTACATAATTGCAAGAAAGAGTATTTGTAATAAATAATTAACAAAGAGGATTTTGAAAAGCATTCATACACCAATTGAAGATAAGAAATTTACGCCGGAAGAAGCGTTCGCCCTATTTTTGGATTTGAAATTGACCAAAAATCAATATAAGGAATTGCGGAAGCGAACCAATGAAAAGAATTGTGGGATTTTTCCAGAGTATCGAGATTTAGTTTCTGCCAAAAAAGAATGCTTACCTTCACAATCTGCTATTAGTGTCACTTCAACATCAGCAGAAATAAAATTGGTAATGGCAGCATTACTTTAACTTCTAAATGGGGATGTGATGGATCCTCTGGTCAGAAACAATACAAGCAATTTAATGCCGAAAATTCATTATATGATAATTTGTTTATGGTATCTTTATGGTACGGCGTCTTAGAGCCGTCAACTAGTAGAGCAAGAGAAATTGATATATGGAAAAATGAAATTAATTCTTCAATAAAGTATTGCATATCAATAAAATTTTCATTCAAAAAGGAAACCAAAGATGTCATAACTGAAGAAGTTTAAAAAATAAAAGATCAAATTAAGGAACTTCAACCAGTAATATTTAAATTTGATGACCAAGACATTGAAGCACATTTTAAAATGTGTCTCACAATGATTGATGGAAAAGTTGCACAAGCTTTAGCTGGAACAAAGTCAACGTCAAGCTGCATTATATGCCAAAAGACATCAGACATATGCCAAAAGACATATGCCCACCAGAAGACGATAGTTTTAAGGAAGCCTACGAATTTGGAATGTCCCCTCTTCATGCTAGAATACGTTTCATGGAGCATATTCTTAAATTGGGTTATGATTTGGAATTTGGTCCGTCAGGCGAAACAGTGAGAAAATGAAGAAAAAAGAAAGCAAAAAAGACACAAATTCAACAAAAATATCTACAGCTAGGCCTCGTAATCTACCAACCAAAAACAAGGGGAAGGAAACACAAATTATGGAAATACTGCAAGGAGATTTTTTTCCGATCCGGAAACTGCAGCATCTATCACTGGTATAGATCATGAATTAATAAGACGATTCAAAATCATATTACAAGTTTTAGCATGCAGCACAAAGACAAATGCAAAAAAATTTGGAGAGTACGCCAATAAAACAGCTATACTTTATAATGAAAAATACTCTTGGAGATATATGCCATCCACAGTTCATAAAATTTTGTACCATGGGGAACAAATAATTCAAAACAATATGCTACCAATAGGAGATCTATCTGAAGAAGCGCAAGAAAAAAGGAACAAAGACTACATATTCCTTCGCGAGCACAACACAAGGAAAATGTCCAGATGTTGTACTAATGAAGACCTTATCAATATTTTGTTGTGCACTTCAGATCCATATATGTCCAACATTCGTCAAAAATGGAAAACTACCTCTATTGAGTTAGACGAAGAAGCTAAACAACTTCTAGAAGATGAAAATCAAGGCTATTTAGAAGAAATTTTTACTAAAATTGGTTGATTTAAAGTGCTTTTTCATTATACTAACAATAAGTTACACTTTTTTTTATATAGTTAAAAAATTTTCTTGATTTAAAAATTTATATATTTTGTAAATTTACAATTAAAATTGTTATATTTCATAAATTTACCATAAAAATTGATATAGAAATATTTAAAAAGACAATAAAAAAAAATTTAACTAAAGCAAAAACATACGAGTTTTTCATTGAAACTTCTCTATCTTGAACCAATATAAGGTAACTTTTACGTTCGCTGCTTAATAAATTATATTTTAACTCGGGATCTTTAAAAAAAAAAAAAAAAAAAAAAAACAACCTTTGGCCCTTGTGCACATTAGGACTAAAAATTATACGGGGGCCAAAGTTTGGCGTTTTCTGAAATAATTAACTTAAAAAATTGTTTAAAAGTATTAGTTGTTAAATTAACTTAAAATGAGCATTTGCCAAAAAAGTAAATTTTGTTAAAAAATTACTATTTCTTAAAAAATATCTTTATTTGAAAAACTACTTTTTCTTATTAAAGTATGTTTCTTTAAAAACTAATCTTTTTTAAGAAAGGTTCTTTGGAAAAATAAGTTTTTTAAAAAGCACCATTTTATTCATTTTTTTTTTTTTTTTAATTACATTTAATTAAAGAAGTACCCTTTCTTTTATAATTTTTTATTTTTTTTTATTTTTATATACATCACCAAACCAAATCAGAACCACCTCCGTGAGTTATAGTTTGAGTTAAATGGGCTGGGTTTGGTGTGTTCAATGGTTTGTCCCAATACCAAACTTTTCCATCTGAGACCAAAATCAACCGATACCGATCAGATGGAAAAGTTAGGTATTAGGACGAACCATTAACCACACCAAACCCAGCCCATGTATTTCAAACTATAATTCACGGAGGTAGTTCTTTTTTCGATGGTATAATGAGAAAGGAAAACTATATTCGTATTTTGCAAGAGCATTTGCCTTTAGCAATCGCCCAAATTTCAGATAGATCTGAAAAGGTCATCTTCCATCATGACGACGACCCCAAACATTCAGCGAAAATCGTAAGGAAATGGCTTAGTTCACAAGTGGTTGGGGTCTTGAAATGGCAGCACATTTATGAGCTGTTGGAGAGGGTACAGGCTGAATGAAAACAAATTAGTGTGGTTTATGTATCAAAACTGTATAAATCCATTTCAAGTTAAATGGCTCAGTTGAAAAAAAGCAAAGAAATATTGGATAAATTATTAAATTTAGATCAACAGAACCTGGGTGCAAAAGTAAGGCAAAGCTCCGAATTAGGCCGTTGTTAATTTGTTAGATACTTAAGTTATGAATTAATTTTTTTTCTTGTTGTTTTTTATTTTTTAAGGACTGATATTTTTATTTATGCAAATGGTTTTTAATCAACAGAATCTGGGTGCAAAAGTCAGCCAAAGCCCCGAATTAGGCCGTTGTTAATTTGTTAGATACTTAAGTTATGAATAATTTTTTTTTTTATTTTTTAAGGACTGATATTTTTATTTATGTAATTAGTTTTTAATTTGTTTAATAAATACCATGAAAAAATATAGTTGATTTTTTTATTTCAAACATTGCCTCACTTTTGCACGAAACTGTACCTTTTAGTTCAACCTTGTTTGAGAACAATCATCTAGAGTTTGCCAAATCTAATCGGAAATTAAATATTTAATATATTAATTTATTTTTATTTTCCAATAAGTTACCTAAATTATCAATAAATTTTATTTTTCTATTAACACATCTGGATGTGAAAACAACAACAAAAAAATATAAACTTGTTGCTAGAGACTTCTAAGAATTAATAAGTACAAAGAAAAAACATCTAAGCTGGAAAAAAGTTTACAAATATGCTCTCAACAAATTTTCTTGTATTAAGATGTGTCCTTAACACACACACATTTTGTTAAACAATATATAAACACATACAGCGATATATCTGTAAATTTACACAAAATGTTACAAATTAAAAAAAAAATCATAAAGTGAATAGAAATAAATCAAGCAAGGGCCTAAACGAATGGCATGGATACTACAGTGGATAAATACAAGAACTTTTTATAACTTTCGATTTTTCGCACTGGCCTAAGGCATCTACTACATCCTGTAATTCTTCGTTAAATGATGGAGCAGCTTGCAACTTTCTAGGCCACCTTCTTGGATCACCTCCCGGAAAATAAAATCTTATATTTTTTTTATTAAAATTTTTGAAAGCAGCTGCATTCTGACGTTGTTTTTTAAATTCTCAAGTTTTATTTCCCACAAATCTTTCTAAAAGAAAGATTTACCTCAAATCGCTACTTCTTGTAGGAGAGAGAGACTATAAAAAGATTTTAAAAATATGTCTTTAACAGACTTTATTCCCACAAAATAAGTTGAAAATAAAAACAAACTGTTCTTTTTTGTTTTCCTAAGGAGTCTGCAAAATTTTTAAGACGTAAACAACAACAAAAACAACACATGCTTAACTGATAAAAACAACAATACGTATTGAAGTTATCACGCACACATCCATAAATTTACAAAAGTAAAGTTTGTTCGTGAAGATACCGACATATGTTAGCCAAACAATCAGAGCTTTAAAAGAATACAATCTTCGAAACAAATTGAAAATCTGTATTCAACTGCAACATTTTAATATCTCGAACACTAATATCAAATATAAATTAAATGCGAATGGAAGTATAAAATTTTTGCAAATGCTAAATTAAAAAAAAAAATTTTAACTCTCAAGAGAACAAATTGTATTTAATATAATTCGAAATTGGAAATTTCAATATTATAGATTTTACAAATTTAGAACAAAATTCAACGATTGCTGTTTATAAGGTACAGTATACGAAGGCAGGCTTAAAAGTCCTTTAAAAAGCTAAGTGTTTAGCACTATCTGTGCTGCTCTCAAAATATTATTTTTATTATCAATTGAAAAAATCAACCTCTTTTATTTTCAGATTAAGAGATTAAATCTTTTCAATTGAAAGATGAAGTGCCAACTGTATTCAAAGACGTATTGGATGTTTACAATTTATATCCGATTGAGATTCTGGTACTCTTTTCAATAAAATATGAAGTTATCTGCACTTTTCCCTGTATACATCGACATCAAGAATTGCCGAGATGAGTTTGCTGACCACTAGGTCTTAACGCACAATATTTTGTTTCACAGAAAAAACTAAAAATAAAATAAAGTAAAAAAAAAATGCACTCTTGGATTCGTACTAAAAATTCTCACCGAAATAACAGAGACTATTTTCAATACAGCTCCTTTTTGAGCTGTGTATTCAAGAGAATTTTAACACAAACGCTTTTGGAAAATTCATGTTTTGTTCCTTTTACGTAGTCACCTAAAATTCAGTTTTAAATAAAACTAGCAGAGCCAGCCCTCATGTGAAAATTCTAGGGTATTTTATTTTAGTGTTATATATTGATGATCTGTCTTGGAAAATTGTTATCTATTGTCCGGTTGGAGATCATGTATACATTTTCTAATGAAAGAAAAGATAATAATTTTAATCAACTATTTAACCTGAATAATACGACAGTCAGAACGAACAAGCTGGGTTTTTTAAATTTTTTAGCTTTCTCTGCATTAACATACATGATTTAAGATTTCACATGCCATTACAGTTCCATCTAGAAGACAATGGGAAAAACAAAGAGCTGTTCCCGCTACAAGACTTTTAATTGGTCTGGCTATGTTAATGTAGAGGAAGCTAAAAATTGGAAAAAACTCAGCTTGTTTGTACTAACTCTCGTACATAAAGGAAAGAAAATTCCTAATGTTCTTTTCTTTCAAATGTTGAGTTAAATAATTGATGAGCATGAGTTGAAGTAATAGACGATTTGTTCGAAATCAGCTACTACATCTAGCGCTGTCTTCAATTTTTTTTCCAATATTTCTCTTACATTACAAAAATTATTATCTTTTCTTTCATTAGAAAATGTATACATGATCTCAAACCGGAATTTTATTTTTTCATTCAATTTAATTCTTTCAATGATTTTTAATATATTTAATTCATTAAATTTTAGATGGTATGTTTTGGATATTCCAGTGACTTCAAGTGTTATAATTTTGATTATATTTTTTTATTTTTTTTTAAGTAAAGAGGCTCTAGGTCAGGTTTTATATAAAAAAAAAATCATGTGAGTCCGATCACAGGGGAGATGTGTAAACATCTAGCAATTAAAGATTTTTTTATGTCATTTTTTAAAATCAAACAGAAAGCGTCATCTATGTATCACTTATAACAAAAACTGTTTCAACTAATTCAACAACCCTTTGCTGAAAAACGTTAAAAATATCCCAATATAAACGTACATTAGTTAAATAGATGACGCTTTTTAAAAAAGTGGCTTAAAAAACATCTATTCAAGCAGTAAGCGCTATCTACATGTGTATAGCAAGCAACTGCTATGTTTGTCATACTTGATAGTTGCAGTTGTATGCTATACATTCATGGCGCTTTCTGTTGGTTGATGAATCAGCTAAATAATTGTAGCTTCCATTTCCGTAAATAGTTCCGCTTCCGTAAGGGAAGTTTGTGATTTTTATTCCCCTGATCGCATAGATGTTTACACATCAAAAAAAAAAAAAAAATTCATTAAATTTATTTCATAACAAATATTTGCTGAACACACAGAAATAAGAGCATAAATGTATTTGATTCACTTTGTATGTCACCTAAAAGTATGCTAATTTTAGGCAATTCGTAACACAGGGCGTATGATATACAACTATTAAAATGAAATTGCGTTGTCTTCATTATTGGTTTATGTCCAATTCGACACAGAACTTTTCATGTACAATTTTTTCAAACAAACTAACAAATTTAATAAACACACAGCCAACATTTTACAATTTTATATATATGTTAGTAGCAATTTCAAATGAGCATTACTCAGAAAAAATGTTTCAGACAGTGCATATTTGTAAATCTGATGGACAGCGGAAAAGAAATACCTTTCGAATGAGGTATGCTTGGTGAAAATCAGTTTAGAACTGACAAAGTCACATCGGTCACAAGAAATCGCCCTGCCTATTAAGATTATAGATAACCCAAACAGTTTTGATTTTTAGACTAAAAATATTATCTTTTCCATCAGCTTCTTACATACGAATATGAACTTGATGTTACTTTAAACAAGTAACAGTATTAAATTCGGTGTGCCGAATTTTTGTTACCCTCCACTCGTGTTCCAAAATCCATTGTTATAATCAAGGACCATAAACTTAGAGACAAAAAAAAAGGTGAGGTTTCAAAATATCATAACTAGATTTTTTTTAAAATGATAATCTACTCTATTAATAAGCTAGGCGCTTTCTTGTGACCAATGTTTTGTTCTACCGTTTTATCCCGAACGTATATTATTTGAAAGGCATTTCTTTTTAGCCGTTTTGCAGATTTACAGATTCTAACATTTTTTCCTTTATTTTGAGTAAATTATATTTAAAGTTGCTGCTAGTCGCTAATCAACCGCGGTTGTAAACGGACGTATATTGTGCAAAAACATTGTAAAACAATATTTCTTTGAACAAACAAACAGATTAGTGCCTTAATCTAGGGATTAAGATTCCACCAAAATAAATAATAAAAAAAAGAAAAAAACGTTAAATAAACAATAACAATTAAACTACAGCAGTAGTAAAATGAGTGATGATAGTGATGATGCTGAAAGTGATTGGCAGCAAGTAACAACAACTAAAGCTGTTAAACGTCGACAACTCAACTCGCCTAATCTACAAAACACAAAACAATAATATCAACGAACAAATATCCAACAATAATAATGAAACATTAACATCAGCCAATATGCTTAAGGAACTTCAAACAGATGAAGAAACCGAGGATACACCAAAGCCACCACCAATATTTATACCTGATGTTATAAATATAAATAAAATGATTGTAAATATAGTAAAAATCATTCCCAAAAATGAATTTTGTTATAAATCATTAAAAAATCAGGTTATTGTTAGAGTTAAAATGGTAGATTCTTATAGAAAATTGGTAAAATCTTTAGATAGCTCAAAAATTAGTTACAATACTTTTCAAATTAAACAAGACCGTGCATTTAGGGTTGTAATTAAAGGTATTCATCAGTCAACTCCATTGGATGATATAAAATCTGAACTTTTGCTACTTGGCCATCAAGTAAGAAGCATTATTAATGTTAAAAGCCGGTTGAATAAGCAAACTTTGTCAATGTTTTTCATTGATCTTGATCCAGACACAAACAATAAAAATATTTATAACATTCGACAAATTAATAATGCAATTGTTAAAATTGAATCTCCAAAAAAAAACGAACGAACTAGTACAATGTTGTCGATGCCAATTATTTGGTCACACTAAGTCCTACTGTAAAAGGCCATTTAGATGTGTAAAATGCGGACTTGACCACGCTACTGCTGAATGTACCAAAAATGAAAATTCCCCACCTCGCTGCGTTCACTGTTTACAGAACCATACAGCCAACTACAAAGGATGCAAAGTGTATAAACATCTAATTCAAAAAAGAGATTATAATATTTCTTCAAGACAACAAACCCCCAATTATTCATTCGGCCCTCGGGATTATCCTCAATTATCAAATCAACATAATACAAATAATCAAACAAATGAAAATGTTCATCAACTTTCTTACTCCCAAGCTGTTCAAGGTAATAGTAATTCAAATATAATGGAAGAAATGGATAAACTCATCAGTATGATGAGCCTTTTAATAGCCAAATTATGCAATTAAATTTGAGAATTGCAATATGGAACGCCAATGGGCTGTCCAATCACGGAAATGAAATTGAAATATTTCTTCATACAAACTACATAGACATATTATTAGTATTTGAAACGCATTTCACATCAAGAAGTTACTTTCGAATTAGAGGTTACGACTTAGTTGCTACAAATCATCCCAACAATAGTGCTCACGTTGGTTCTGCTATTTTAATAAAGTCCAGTATATATTACGAAGTTCTTGAGGAACACAAATGTCCTTCTATTCAAGCAGCAGGCGTAAAAATAAATTGCGATGGTAATAATATTTCAATTTATTCCTTATATTCACCTCCTAGGCATACCATTAGTTGTCAGGATTATCAAGATTTTTTTAAAAAAATTGGTACAAGATTTATTGTTGGTGGTGATTACAATGCCTAACATACATGGTGGGGCTCAAGGCTCATGAATCCAAAAGGACGTGAACTCTTCAAGTGCAAAAATATAATTACTCTGTCTTATCAACAGGAAGACCTACCGATTGGCCAAGTGATCCACGCAAAATTCCAGACTTGCTTGACTTTGTAGTTTATAATGGCATACCAAGAAGTTGGTTAGATATTATGGATAGTGATGAATTGAGCTCTGACCATTCACCTGTAATATTGAATGTATGCACAGTATTACAATCATTACAAAAATCATTTAAAATATTGTCGCCAAAAACTGATATGGATTCTTTCAAATACTGGATTGATAAAAATATTAATCTATCTTCTCCTCCTCAATATGGCATGGAACTGGATGATGCTGTTGAAAGTTTTACGAACCTTATCCATGAAGCGGCAGTTTTGTCTACACCTATCCATGAAAACGCTGGAAGTAATAGAAATAGAGTGGTTATATCTGCAGAAATTCAAGCTTTAATAAGGCAAAAAAGAAGATTGTGGCGAATTTGGCAATCTACCAGAAGCCCAATTGACAAAAGGAATTTTAATCATGCCACAGTCGAAGTTAAAACCCGTATTCGGGAATTTAAGAACGAAGAAACTAGTCAATTTCTCAAAAGCCTTAACCTTAATATATCCAGAAATGATGAACATTACCTTTGGAATGCCACAAAATATTTAACATGACCAGTAAAACGAAATATCCCAATTAAAGATCTTAATAACGGCTGGTGCAAGACAGATAAAAAAAGGCAGATACGTAATCCAAATACTTGGAAAATATATTCCAGCCTTTTCATATTAACAGCGATAACGATATGAATGAAATAGAACAATTCCTAGACTGTCCTTGTCAGATGGATCTTTCAGTTCAGCACGTTTCTCCACAAGAAGTGCAAAAAGAAATCATAGCTCTAAATAATAGAAAAACTGCTGGATATGATAAAATAACTGCTACAGCTGTTAAAGCCCTTCCAAAAAAAAGGAATTATTTTTCTATCTTTAATATTTAATTCAATTTTGAGATTATACCACTTCCCCAATCAATGGAAATATGCAGAAGTGATAATGGTACAAAACCAAACAAACCACAAAACAATATTTCTTCTTACAGACCAATTAGTCCGTTAACAACATTTTCTAAATTATTTGAAAGAATATTTTTACGTAGATTGTTACCAGTGCTGGAAAGAAAAAACATAATTCCAGACTACCAATTTGGTTTTCGGCAACACCATGGCACTCCTGAGCAAGGTCATTGGATAGTCAACATTATAAGGGATGCATTAGAACGAAAACAATATTGTTCGGCTGTGTTTTTAGACATCCAAGAAGCCTTCGATAGAGTTTGGCACCAGAGACTTCTATTCAAATTAAAAAAATTACTTCCATCACCATATTATTTCTTCATTAAGTCATACTTAAACCAAAGATTCTTCTACGTAAAAGCAAATGCTGAAATCTCCGATATATGTCCAATTAAAGCGGGAATTTCACAAGGTAGTGTTTTAGGCCGTGTCCTTTACACCATATTCACATCGGACATGCCTATCCGAGAAAATGTAACAGTTGCAACATAAAGCAGATATTGCTTCAGCAACGATCCAAACTCAACTTAACGACATTGAGTTATGACTGCAGAAATGGAATATAGAAGTAAATACCCAAAAATCTACCCATGTAACGTTTACTTTAAGAAAAGGTGATTGTTCAGTGCTTACATTAAATGGTACTCAAATCACAAAACAAACTTAAGTTAAATATCTTGGTCTTCACCTGGATCGCAGACTTACTTGGAAAGATCACATTAAAGCAAAAAGGCAACAATTAAATATAAAAACAAGAAAAATGTATTGGCTTCTTAGTCCAAAATCAGAGCTTTCTATTAACAATAAACTTCTTATTTACAAAACAATACTGAAACCAGTTTGAACTTATGGCACACAGTTTTGGGGGACAGCTAGTAATTCTAATATTGAAATCTTGCAAAGATACCAATCAAAAACTCTACGGTTGATAACAAATGCACCATGGTTCGTAACTAATAACAATATTTACAAAGATTTACAGATTACTACAGTTCAAGACGAGATTAATAGACATAGTTCAGGATACACTGACAAACTTAGTAACCACAGTAACCCATTAGCCATATGCTTACAAGATGAAAGTGAGGAAATAAATAGACTGAAAAGGCATCATATATTAGATTTACCTTATAGAAAATGATATCTTATTTTACAAATTTGTAAATAATTTAACTGGATTAGTGTCCACATTATGTTTAAGTTTATTTAAGTTTAACAAATTTGCTTATTGTTGTATAAAAACAGATTGTAAATAAAAGAATTATAAAAAAAAAAAAAAGTTGCTGCTAACACATACATAAAATTATACAATGCTATGTGTGTGTTTATTAAATTTGTTAATGTGGTTGTAATAAAAATGAGTTTGTTTTTTGTGCCGATTTGCGAATTGGTTATAATTGATTAGCATAACTTTAGGGTCTTTATTTAATGAAAAAATAAAATTTCCTAGAATTTTCACTCGAATTTCGAGGGATGGAATCTGCTAGTTAAAATTAATAAAGATAATTACAAAAATTGTAGGCATTCTCGTGCTTTTTTAATTGAAAGCAATTATTAAATGCAATCAGTGCAATATAAACGCATACACTTACATTTATGTTTGTTTATTTATTAGCGATACACACGTACTCAAACCAATAACAAAACAACAAAAGCTACAAGAAAGCAAAAATGTGTATGCATCGTTTTGACATACCGATATGTACATGTTCTTTTACGTGTAAATATTTTTCTCAATTTTAACATTTTTACGATATTTTATTGGAGCATCTTAACATTTTCGTAAGTCAATCGTCGGCTGTAAGGCCTAGAGGCTCCAAGTGCAAGACAAAATTGCTGCAGACTACGATGAACATTTTAAATCCAAGTAGTACGACCTACTAGAAATATTGCGGACAGTATAATGTTTTCCACCAGACGGACAGACAGACTGACATCGCTAGATCGCCTTCTCCTCTTATAAGATTTTAGAATATATATTTAGTCTATGACATCTCCGGAATTTATTTCGATGAGGTAAAAATGTATTGCACAGTGGTGTGGAGGACATGTATAAAAAATATCTAATATATAAAATTCTAATGTCACGGTGTTTGTGAAAAACTCTTCCAAAACGGCTTGACCGATTTATATAAAATTTTTTACGTGTATTTGGTGGGTATGCGAATAGGTCCTAAGGTATATTTCGTTTGGCTAGGTGATTAGGGCGTGGCACCTCCCATACAAAGTGAATTTAAAATATCATATATATTGAGTACTACTATCGCAAGGAGAGTTTGCAAATTTGTGTCATATATTATTAATGTTAGTAGCCATGCCGAAAATGGGAGAGGGAGAGGTTTGCACATTATTAGATAACGGCGACGGAAAAGTTCCTCTCTACGAAAATACTGGATGCATAAAATTGGCCAATAATTGTTGCACCATCGTTGGTTCGCAAAATGATATCATTGACCGCATATTTCCCGATATAAGTACACAATACATAAATCATGCGTGGCTGGCAGAAAGAGCTATTTCGGCAGCAAAAAATACGGACGTCGACTATTTAAACTTCAAGATACAATATTTGTTGGTAGGTGAATTAGTATCATACAAATCAATACAGTTTGTGATACTAACGAAGATGTAAATTATCCAGCAGAGTTTTTGAACTCACTGGATTTGCCTGGCATGCCACCACACCTTCTACGACTGAAAGTTGGATCTTCCGTTATTCTACTTCGGAATTTGAGGCCACTATGGCTGTATAACGGCACATGATTTGTCATTAAAAAATTTATGAAAAACGTTATCGAAGCCACCATTTTGAACGGTAAATTCCGAGCCGATGATGTTTTCTGCCAAGAATTCCGATGATTTCCACAGGCGTACCAATCGAATTTAAACGCGTTCAATTGCCTACTAAATTGGCATTCGCAAAAACAATCAATAAGTCGCAAGGCCAAACGATGTCTGCGATGTTTGTGGCTTAGATTTGGACACACCATGCTTTTCACACGGACAATTATACGTGGCATGTTCTCGCGTGGGCAAACCATCAAGCTTAACTGCGTTGGCTAAAGACGGACTGACAAAAAATATAATGCAGTCAATTGCTCTTCGTAGTGAATATTGATTGCCTTTGATTCATTTTCATACTTCAGAATAAAAAATATGTTACTTTTTAATTTATGTTTAATTTTTGAGAGATCTATCGATTAATATGTTGGTTACGTTAAAGAAATACATTGCATTGAGAAAATAAATTGTTGGTGTTTTTGGTTTTCATCGGCGACTATGGTCTATAGCGATTTATTCCTCTTTCTGTCAGATAGATCACCACACACTTACAATACATTCGTTATTTTTCAATTAAAAACAATAATATTAACTAGAAATAAGTTATAAGGCAAAGCAACGTTTGCCGGGTCAGCCAGTATATATATATATATATATATATGGGGGATTTCATGTCAAGTGCACCAACCTTTGAAACCGATGTCTTCCGATCGGGATGAAATTTGCACCAAGGTTAGTCCTATTGGATAGCAGTTTAGACACGATTACCGCGATTGCCTTAAATTGACTATGTGTCCTAATGCAACAACTTCTTGCCACTTAGGTGAATATACCAATCGCCCGAAAACCACACTCATCAAAGAAAATTTAATCAACTCTTTAGATCGAGAATATATAGAGGAGGTCAAATTTGATTCTTGGATTCAGACTGACAGATGCACATTGAAAACAATCATTTTAAATGTGGATGATTTTGTGGAAGAAATGTGTACAGGATTGCTAAACTTGAGAAACCATGACTTTTTAGTCAAAGAGCAATGGTCATTCTTCAAGGATTTGAAGATACATTTGAAGTCTGGTGAATTCGTTATTTCATATGATTTCGCAGAAAACTATAAATATGTTCTTCAGGATCCCATGCAAGCATTCCACTTCAATAACGACCAAGCAACTATATTCACAGTAGTTATTTAGTACATGAAAGATGAAAAACTGGAACACAAAAGTATGGCAATCATATCCGACGATTTAAAACATGATACCGTTGCAGTTTATGAGTACCAGAAGATAATGCTAAAATTTCTAAAATCTAAATTTACAGTAAAGAAGGTATACTACGTTTCGGACGGAGCTCGTCCACATTTTAAAAACAAAGGTAGCTTGGCAAATCTTATGGCCCATGAAAAAGATTTTGGAATGCCAGCAAGTGGCATTTGCATCCTACTGCTCATGGCAAAGGAGCATGTGATAGTATTGGAGCAAACCTTAAAAGAAATGCAGCGAAGTATAGCCTCCAGTGCTCTCATCAAGATCGCATCTTAGATGCGACTGCTTTATTCCATTAGGCAAAAAGTTATTTTAAAAAAAAAATAAAATAGTTTTTAGTAGCAAAGAGGATCATCAGGAAACATTGAAAACAGTGAAGAGCAGATTCGATGCTGCGGTAACAATCGATGGCACCGCTGAATACCATGCTTTTATACCGCTTGTCGATGGAAGACCCAAGTTGAAAAAGTTTTCTGCCTCTATTCAATGCGATTTCTTTCCTAAGACAACAAATAAACCAGCAGCGAAATCAATAGCTGAACCTAGTAATGCCAAGAAAGGATTGACAAAAAAACGCAGTAAATAAAGGCGACAAAAAAAGCTGGATGAAAGACTGGGTATTTAAAAATTTACAAGACTTAAATACTTCATTAGCTACAATAAATTAAGTATAAAAATAGCTATGATATAAATGGATCTAATGCAATTAAGATTAAATTTTAATAAATTATTTATCTTTTTATTTTTAGTATTATTATTATTATACATTACTTTAATTATTATTAAAAATAATTCAAAAATAATAATTTTTCAACATTTCTATAGAAAAAAAGCGATTTTTTCCTGAGGTTTACATATTCTGAGTATTACAGTATCGAGGGTATAAAATTTTAGTTAGGTATGTTATATACCTTCGGAAAGTTTAGTTTGTCTAGTTTCTCAGTATAAGTTTTATTTGTAAGGTTTTAGACACAAATAGGAACAAATTCAAAATAGTGCATTTGTGAAAAATTGAAAAACCGTTGTCTTGAGTTACAAAATATTTATTTTGATAGATATCCCACTCCCATCCCACTAAGCGACCAAAAAGTTATTAAAGGAAAAATCCTAAGCTTTCTTATGAAAAAATAAAAAAAAAAAAAAAATGCCCTTTTTGGAAAAAAAAGGCAAAAAATGCTTTAATTTAGCAAAAAAAAAGTCTACAAATTTTTTTTTTTTTTTTGTAAGTATTTTTTTCCGAAATACTGAAGAAATAGCTATCTAAACTCTTTGGGAGAATATTTTCTAAGAACAATAGGTAATAAGTTACATGGATGAGAAAAAAACACCTGTTTGGCCAAAATGTCAAATTTTGATCCTTCTAACTCAGAGAGATCTGGACCGATCCTGTTGAAAAATTGTGTCTAAACTACTATCCAATAGGACTAACCTTGGTGCAAATTTCATCCCGATCGGAAGACATCGGTTTCAAAAGTTGGTGCACTTGACATGGAACCCCCCATATATCTGTTTAAGTAAATAAGTAAGAGTATAAATTACACCTTAAACTCTTAAACTTAATATTATAAACACTGCTAGGTACGGTTACCATTTTAATACAATTGCTGACACTAAGGGCCGTATGCAAAAAAAATTAAAGTGTACTTCAGGTAGACTTTATCTACAATTTTGTATGAAAAACAATAATACTTTATTTTTTTTTGTTTGCATTGGACTGTTTCGGTGATCATTTTAAGCAAAGGCTGAATCTTGTAGCTTTAGATCAAGTCACTTGCTAAGGAAATTAGTTGTACGTGAATTGTGATTTAAATTTTTGTTTTCAGAATTCCGGCGTTTGGATTAAAGATAAAACGCTACTAAATATTGAATTTGTAATGGGAAGATGTGTTTAACAAGATATCATATGAAATATTACTCAATTTTGATGTGTTGAATTATATTCAATTATATTTTAAAGTACGGTCAAGAACGTGACATAGAAAATAATTTTTTAAAGCGATTCATCTTTCACATAAAAACCAATAATGTGGCTTTCTGTTGGTAGTTGTCGTAGTGAATTATTTGCATTCGACTTATTTTTACAATCTTTAGTATTATTAAGTACGCGACATTTTTACCTGTCATTTTTGTAATAGTAAGTACGCGACATTTTTACCTGTTTATAATAAAGATTAGTTCAATTAATTTCATCTCAATATCGCATTAACTACCAAAAACTACGAACTTATTATTTTATTTTATATATCCACAAACCAAAAGTATTGCCATCCTTAAAATATGTGGTTTTTCACTAAGAGTTTCCATTTAAAAGTAATAAAATTATTACAGATGGAATTTATTATTCATTATTGAGTAAATATTTTATTATATGCAATGAAAGCACTAGCTTCTTTCTCCAGTAAGAGTAAATAGCGACTTTGCTGAAAAAAGTTTTTTATACCCTACACCACTATGTGGTCAGGGTATAATGACTTTGTGCTGATACTTGTAACTGCCAAAAATAATTGACCCAGACTCATCGTTTGTTATAGCGATGGATTCAAAATAATGTTCTGAGTCGATGTGGCGATGTCCGCCGTCCCCCGTCCGTCCGTCTGTCCGTCCGTCCGTGTGTGTGTGTCCATATAAGCCTTGTAATCAAACTACCGGTCGCAAATATGAATATATTTTGACGAAATTTAGCTTCTATCTGCCATAAGATGAAAGCTGTTGAAATTGGTGAAAATCCCAGCCCCCATACAAATGACCCCTATGAGATCGACGTACATTGCCATAGAATCCAAATTATCATATAGATCTCGTTCAAATTGGGTTTATGCATACTCGATACATCCATTTATCAGTAGTCAAAAAATTAACCCTATACGACAATTCTTATTTATAGGCTCCATATGAAGTTCTTTCTTAAATCTATCAAAAGATAAAAATGCACAGATTTTTCTTAAATTTGGTTTGTATACGTTTTTGCAAAAAAAAAAAAAAAAAAAACAAATAAAAAATGAGTCACATTACCAAATATAGTTAAGTTTGGTTCATGTCTCATATCCGAAAGCAAAAAATAATAACAGTGGCACTCAAATTTGCTTTATGCTTATTTTCTATATCTAATCAGCTGGACCTAAGAGATAGGATCTCTAAACGCATGGTCTATAGTATCGTATAGTCGGTCTAAACCAGAGGTGGTCATCGAGAGAAATGAGTTAGTAGTAGTGTTTTTGAACATGTGTTAGTTGTATTACACTAATCGAAATCCATAGACATAACACAATGCCGATATTGAATTAGTTTGTGAAGGTTTTCTATGAATCTTTATATGAATGACTAAAAGGGCAAATAGTTGAATTCACGATGAATATGGGAAAATTTTAAATATAATTTGTTTTAAATTTTGAAATCTTACATTCTGAAATTTAAAAGAAAATGGAAAGAACATTTAGTCTTTTCTATCCATAATAAAAAATCATTTTCAAAATTTCAAAATGCAATGCGATATAGACTGAATGAAATTGTTGTTTACTTTTACTCTTTGGTGAGCATTTCTATTTTCGTTCGGCTGTATACATATAAAAAGCCGGTTAGGGTTCGGCTCGCTGCTGCCGATATGGTCGATACCGGTCTATACCGACTATAATTTTCTTACTTGTTTTTTTGTTTTAGTTTCCGTAACGGGTAAAGGATTAGCGTGAAATACATTAAACAAAAAAAAATCATGTGAGTCCGATCACATTGCAGATGTGTAAACACCTAGTAATTAAAGATGCTTTTGTGGCACTTTTTTAAAATCAAACAGTAAGCGTCATCTATGTATCAGCTGCAGAGGCTCTGCTAATATAAAAATATTTATTATTATTTCAACTGGTTAATTTTTAGTTTTTTATTTTTCGTTTTTCATTTTTTATATTTCACTAGCTGTTTTTACCCGGTCTTGCCCGGGATGAAAAGGCCTTTGACTTGAAAAATGGTTCACTATGCTTACCAGGCGCTGAGTACTTAGTCCCCAATTAACAAATTCCCCAATAAAATGAAGTTTCTCCCCAAAAATTTGTATGGGCAGTAAATTCATTTTTTATTTCAATTGAAAAATTTTTGGTTTTTTAATTTAGAAGTTTTTTATAAGAAAAAAAATGCTTCAAAAATAAGGTGCGAAACCGCTTTAAGTTTTTTTTTCAGTTTATTTATAAACATCAAATATAACGGAATGGGCCGCAAATTAAAGGAATCAAAACTTTTAAAAATTGAATTAATTCATTCAATAAGTGATCATAATTGAGCAGAGACGTCAAATTCAAGTTTCAGAAATGAAAGACTAATGCAACGTTTAATATTGTGTCGCAAGGTTTCTTTAAGCAACTGCTTATAGTATATGTGTGGCCTATTTTGATCAACAGGTAATAATTTTACATACGTAGTTATCTACGTAGTTTCATACGACGTCCGCTTCCGCGCGTTTGGCAGCCAGACCCGTGCTGCCGTGCAGTTGTTGTCAACTTATTTTAATCACCAAAATATATTTTTCAGATTATTGCGATATTTTAGCTGAGCTGTGTTCCGCGAGCACGTCGCGTCCGCATCCGTCGCGTCCGAGTCAGCGGTCGCGCGCCGCTTCCTCGCAGCTACTACCCGTGCTGCCGCTTAGTTCTCGTTAACTTATTTTAATTCCTAAAACATATTTTTTAGAGCATTGCGATATTTTAGCTGAGCTGTGTTCCGAGAGCGCGTCGCGTGCGCATCCGTCGCGTCCGAGTCAGCGGTCGCGCGCCGCGCGTTTGGCAGCCACACCCGTGCTGCCGAGCAGTTGCTGTAAACTTATTTTAATCGCCAAAATATATTTTTCAGATTATTTCGATATTTTAGCTGAGCTGTGTTCCGCGAGCGGGTCGCGTCCGCGCGCCTCGCGCCGCTTCCTTGCAGCCACTACCCATGCCTCCGCTTAGTTCTCGTTAACCTATTTTAATTCCTAAAACATATTTTTTAGAGCATTGCGATATTTTAGCTGAGCTGTGTTCCGAAAGCGCGTCGCGTGCGCATCCGTCGCGTCCGAGTCCGCGGTCGATATTTTAGCTGAGCTAAGTTCCGCGAGCGCGTCGCGCTTGCACGCCTCGCGCCGCTTCCTCGCAGCTACTACCCGTGCCTCCGCTTAGTTCTCGTTAACTTATTTTAATTCCTAAAACATATTTTTTAAAGCATTGCGATATTTTAGCTGAGCTGTGTTCCGAGAGCGCGTCGCGTCCGCACCCGTCGCGTCCGAGTCCGCGGTCGCACGCCGCGCGCCGCTTACGCGCGTTTGGCAACCACACCTGTGCTGCCGCGCAGCTGTTGCCAACTTATTTTGAAAAGAATACTCGTTTTAAATGCATTTATTGCTGGACATATATTGAGAGCAGTATGCAAATGTTTACTAAAATAAATATTTAACAAAATTCATTAAATAAAAATATGTAAAAACTTAATAATGAATTTGGGGAGTAAGTTCGTTTTTTATTTCGATTAAAAAAAAATGGGGAATTTGTTCATTTCTTTTGGGTACCTTTTTTTAAATTTGGGGAATTTGTTCACCGTGTAGTTATTTCCGTGTAACCCAAATTTCAGAGAAATCCATTGAAAAGTACAAATTTGTATAGGGAAGAAATATATCACACAACAAAATATGAATTTTATAAGAAAATTGGGCGTAAAAATAGGCGCGGTCGGTAAAAATCATATAGCGACCTTCCCTGGAATATGTACTAAATTTCGAAGTAAGCCATTGAAAAATAAAAGTTTTTATAGCAATCAAATAAAGAAACAAATAAAAGGAAAAAATAAGTTTTATATACATAGAAGTTGGCGCAAAGTAGGCGTGGCCTGTAAGAAGCATATGGTGACCTTCCCTGTAGTATAGAGATCGTGTGACTAAATTTTAGACATCCCTTGAAAAATAAAAATTTCTATAGTGAACAAATATACAACAAACAGAAAATTAATTTTGTATAAAAAGCGGGCGTAGAAGTAGGCGTGACCGGCAAGAATCATACGGCTACCTCTCTGGAGTACAGAGATCGTGTGTAGCAAATTTCAGAGAAATCCGTAAAAAAAAATTGTGTAGCGAACAAATGTACCAAAAAACAGAATATGAATTGTATACAAAAAGTGGGCGTAATAGTAGGCGTGACCGGTACGAAGAATATGTCGACTTTCCCTGGAGGAGAGAGATCTTGTGTACCAAATTTCATAGAAATCGGTTGAAAAATAAAAATTTTTATAGTGAACAAATATACCAAAAAACAAAATGAATTGTATACAAAAAGTGGGCGTTAAAGTAGGCGTGGCCGGTACGAAGCATATGGCGACCTTAGGTGGAGTACAGAGTTCGTGTGTACCAAATTTCAAAGAATTCCGTTGAAAAACAAAAATTTGTATAGCAAAAAAATATACCAAAAAACAGAAAACGAATTGTATACAAAAAGTGGGCGTAAAAGTAGGGGTGGCCGCAAGAATCACCCGGTGACCTGGCCTGAGGTACAAAGATCGTGTGTACCAAATTTCAGAGAAATGCGTTGAAAAATAAAAATTTGTATACTGAACAAATATATCAAAAAGCAGAAAATGAATTGTATATAAAAAGTGGGCGTAAAAGTAGGCGTGGTCGATAAAAAGTATATGGCGACCTTAGCTGGAGTACAGGGATCGTGTGTACCGAATTTCAGAGAAATCTGTTAACAAATAAAAATTTGTATAGTGAACAAATATGAATGAACAGAAAATGAATTTTACATAAAAAGTGGGCGTAAAAGTAGTCGTGGCCGGTAAAAAGTATATGGCGACCTTTCCTGGGATATAGAGACCGTGTGTACAAAATTTCAGAAAAATCCGTAGAAAAATAAAAATTTGTATAGCGGTCAAACAAACAAACAAACAAACAAACAAACAAACAGAAAATGAATTTTATATATATAGATTTTCCATTTTTTATTTTTCTTTTTTTATTTTTAATTTTTTGTTTTTCATTTTTTTATTTTTCAATTTTCATTTTCGTTTTTCATTTTTTATATATAATTTTCCATTTTTTATTTTTCTTTTTTTATTTTTCATTTTTATTTTTCATTTTTTATTTTTCATTTTTTATTTTTCAATTTTCATTTTCATTTCTCATTTTCATTTTCATTTTTTATTTTTCATTTTTCATTTTCCATTTTTCAAAATTTTTAATTTTTAATTTTTCATTTTTCATTTTTTATTTCTCATTTAAAATTTTTTATTTTTAATTTTTCATATTTCAAAATGTTTTTATAACGCTATTCGCTCCCTCATTTTATCTCCAAACACTTCCTAATGAAATCGTGCCTTCATTTTTTCTCCAAACACTTTCCAATGAATTGTCCCTCCTTTTTATCTCCTTTTTACTCTAATTCGTTTATTCTTATTTATGTTTGATTAGCATTAATATTAAATGCAGTGATAATTGTGTTATTTATATGGAATAAATTAAAACGTTAAGAATACTTCAAAATGATTGAGGAAATTAATTATAAATGTTTATAAAAAGTGAAAAAAATATACTGCAGAAAACAGAGACAAAAAGTTATTACATGTCATAATATTTTCACCAATGCAATCTTAAGTGACACCGATATAGTCTTACGTCTTACATCTTACATCTTACGCTGTTTTTGTGATTGTATTGTGAAATAGATTTTTACCCCCTGCACGGGAAAGCGAATATTTTAAATACTTGATTGAACTAAAAGAAATTATGGCAAAAACTGTGGAGATTTCTATTGTAACTCATATCATTTTCGTACATATTATTTCTCTAGACAAAACTGGGAAAAGCAATCAAGCGGTCCAGAGTCTTTGAAAAAATTAATTCAAAGAATGTCAAGACTATGTCGTGTAATTATATGAAATGGCATGGACTAATCCAAAATTCAAAAATCGTAAATAATAAAGAATATATATTTCAAATTTGAAGAGTTTTCATTCGAAAATAAAGGAGATATGGACATTGGAATTTTAAAAATATTTTTTGATGGTAGTGTATGTACCAGGGCTGCCCATTACTCGAGCTTCGAGCTACTCGAGCTGCTCGAGCTGCTCGAGTAGTTGATGAGCTACTCGAGCTCAACGAGTAGCTCGAGTAGTAAAAATTAGCATTTTTCATGTTTGAAAGCATATAAAAAGTTAAATATTGGTATTTGGTATAACAAATGTATACTTTTTAGAATCGTACAGATACCAAGAATATCACTATTAAATTTCACTTGAATAGGAGTGTCCCACTTGCGTGGGCAAACTACTACTCGAAAAAGCTCGACGACTTTCCATACAAATGTATGAAAATATTAACTTCATAGATGTTTGACTTCATTTAAGAAAAAATTTTCCCAAAATACATGGTATGATTTTATATATTTTGAAGTCAGTTACACTGATAGATTACCATCCTGAAATATTAAAACTTTCTGATAAAAACTATGGAGTGGGCTAACTACTACTCGAAAAAGATCATCCACTTTCCACTCAAATGTATGAAAATATGATCTTTGTATATGTTTGATGCCTATTTACAAAAAAATTTTTAAGAACACTTGGAAAAACCTCTTAGGCCTAGTTTTTGAGATGTCAGTTAAACCTAGTTTAGTTAAACCGAGAATTATTTTTTTCAGACATGTCCAAATTCATAAAGGAATTGATGAATAAATTCTGGGTTTAACAAAACTAGGTTTAACTGATATCTCAAAATCTGGGTCTTAGTATTTTAACTTGAATATATGTAGAGGATATGTTTTCAAAATTTCAAAGCATTTGGACGAAAATGTTGGCGTGTGGGAACAACTACTCGAAAAAGATCGGAAATTTTGCAAAAAGTGTAAAAAAAAAAAAAAAAAATTTTATACTTTTTCACTGTCTGTAATTAACTATATTCAGAGATTACTCGTAAAAAATTTTAAGCCATTCCGACCAAAATTGTGGCGTCGGTATAGCACTACTCGACTGATATTGACCACTTTCTATACAAATGTGTGAAAATATGCTCTTATTTGAAGTTTGATGATATTTTTCAGAAAATTTTCCACAATGACGTAATAAAAAATTATATTCGTTAGAGCTGTATATATAAAGAGAACACTTCCTTCAAGTTTCAAAGCATTCCGCCAAAAATTGAAGCTTGGAGGAACTACAACTCGACGAAAAAAAAAAAAAAAAAAAAATTTCAAAAAAAAAAAAAATTTCAAAATAAAAAAATGTTTTTTTCTTTCTTTTTACTTCCCGTAATTGACCTTATTCACAGATGACTCATTTCAAAAATTAAGCCATTCCGATGAAAATTGAGCTCTAGGCGAACAACTACTGGAAAAAGATCAGCCACTTTCTATACAAATGTGTGCAAATTTGCTCTTATTTCAAGTTTGATGTAACTTTAAAAAAAATTTTCCATCACGACTTCTTAAAATTTTTTACTGCTTGTAGTTGCAAATATATCAAGATAATCTTCATAAAATTTCAAAGTATTGCGACAATAACTGTGCTGTTGGCGAACTACTACTCGAAAAAGCTCGACCACTTTCCATACAAATATATGAAAAAATACACTTCATGCAAGTTTGACATCGATTCACACAAAATATTTAAGGCACACATGGTACAAATTTATACTTTTTAAAGTTGGAAATATGATTACATTTTGTACACGAAATTCCAAAGTAATCTGACCAAAATTGTGGCTCGGACGAACTACTACTCGAAAAAGATCAGACTCTTCCAATACAAAAGTGTGAAAATTTGCTCTTATTTCATGTTTGAGATAATTTTACAGAAAATTTTTTATAATGACATAGCCGAAAGTTATATTTTTTAGATTTAGAAATGTAAGGAGAGTAATTCTTTTAAATTTCAAACGTTTCCGACAATAATGGTGGGGTGGACAAACTACTACTCGGAAAAGCTCGACCACTTTCCATACAAATGTATGAAAACATTCCCTTCATGGAAGTTTGACATCGATTTACAAAAAAATTTTTAAAAGTATATGGTAAAAATTAATATTAATATAAGAGGACAAAAAAAATTTTAAATTTTTATGGTGTTTTGGTGTTTAATATTTTCAAAATTAAGAAGTACGTTTTTATTGCGGTTAAGAGGTCAGTAAAGCGATTATTATTTTTATTATTACCGTTTTTTGCCATGTACAACACGTGCACAAAAGCGCTAAAGGAAAAACAAGCACAATTAGGTATTCCGGAACTAAAATTCTTGCAGTGCTATAAGACGAGAAGGAACTCGATGTGTAACACGTTCGTTTGTGTCATCCAAAATCGTACATCTTTAATAAACTTGTTGGCGGACAGAAATGTGACGAGTCAGCGAGTTGCGGTGGATTTTGAATTATCTGAAGCTGAGTGGAGCATAATTGAACAAATAAAAAGCGTTCCGGAACCACCATACCTTCTTACCGATATTTTGTGCTCTAACAGATCTTCGATTTCGATGGTTCGCCCAATACTAAACCACTGGATTGAAGAGTACTTAATTGATGATATAACCGACGATGATTGGACAATTTCTTTTAAAACCAACGTCAAGGCAGAATGGAAAGTCGCTTTAATTTGAAGATCTCACCAGATGTAGCAACAAGAATGTTGGCATCTTTTTTCGATCCTCGTTATAAAGATATGGAGCATGAAACTCTTTTGAATCAATCCCAAATCAAAAAAGGAATTGAAGGGGCTTTTGTGTAAAGAAAAAGAATTACCAACAGAATATACAACATTTCAGCATTCTAAAATATGCGCTATCGACAAACTTTTAAAGCGAACGCAGAGCACAAATGATAACCTTGACATCGAGTGGTCGAGATATCAACGTGAAAAACAAATCGAGTGGAAAGACTGTCCACTAAAATGGTGGCAGGATCGTGAAGAAAAGTACCCGAACATATCACGAATGGCCAAGAGATTCCTTTGTATCCCTGCAACTTCAGCATAATCAGAGCGGTGCTTTTATACAGCTGGTGATGTCGTCACTGCTAAAAGAAGTTCGCTGAAACCATAATTTTTCAACATTCATTGTTAAAAAAATTATAAGATTTTATGTACTTAAATAAAATGATATATATATATATATATTCACTAAAATAAATGTAATAACTTACATCAAACTTGAAAGAAGAGTAAATCTGCGCACACTGTATGTAAGTAGCTGAATTTTTTCGAGTAGTAGTTCGTCCGAGCCACAATTTTGGTCAGAGTACTTTGGAATTTCGTGTACGAAATGTAATCCTATTTCCAACTTTAAAAAGCATAAATTTGTACCATGTGTGCCTTAAGTATTTTGTGTGAATCGATGTCAAACTTGCATGAAGTGTATTTTTTCATATATTTGTATGGAAAGTGGTCGAGCTTTTTCGAGTAGTAGTTCGCCAACAGCACAATTATTGTCGCAATACTTTGAAATTTTAAGAAGATTATCTTGATATATTTGCAACTACAAGCAGTAAAAAATTTTAAGAAGTCGTGATGGAAAATTTTTTTTAAAGTTACATCAAACTTGAAATAAGAGCAAATTTGCACACATTTGTATAGAAAGTGGCTGATCTTTTTCGAGTAGTTGTTCGCCCAGAGCTCAATTTTCATCGGAATGGCTTAATTTTTGAAATGAGTCATCTGTGAATAAGGTCAATTACGGGCAGTAAAAAGAAAGAAAAAACATTTTTTTTTTTTTGAATTTTTTTTTTTTTTTTTTGTTTTTCGTCGAGTAGTAGTTCCTCCAAACTTCAATTTTTGGCGGAATGCTTTGAAACTTGAAGAAAGTGTTCTCTTTGTATATACAGCGCTAACGAATGTAATTTTTTATTACGTCATTGTGGAAAATTTTCTGGAAAATATCATCAAACTTCAAATAAGAACATATTTTCACACATTTGTATAGAAAGTGGTCAATATCAGTCGAGTAGTGCTATACCGACGCCACAATTTTGGTCGGAAAGGCTTAAAATTTTTTACGAGTAATCTCTGAATATAGTCAATTACAGGCAGTGAAAAAATATAAAAATTTTTTTTTTTATTTTTTTAAATTTTTTGCAAAATTTCCGATCTTTTTCGAGTAGTTGTTCCCACACGCCAATATTTTTGTCCAAATACTTTGAAATTGTGAAAACGTATCCTCTACATATATTCAAATTAAAATACTAAGAGGTTTTTCCAAGTGTTCTTTAAAATTTTTTGTAAATAGGCATCAAACATATACGAAGATCATATTTTCATACATTTGAGTATAAAGTGGATGATCTTTTTCGAGTAGTAGTTAGCCCACTCCATAGTTTTTATCAGAATGTTTTAATATTTCAGGAGGGTAATCTATCAGTGTAACTGACTTCAAAATATATAAAATCATGCCATGTATTTTGGGAAAATTTTTTCTTAAATGAAGTCAAACATCTATGAAGTTAATATTTTCATACATTTGTATGGAAAGTCGTCGAGCTTTTTCGAGTAGTAGTTTGCCCACGCAAGTGGGACACTCCGATTCAAGTGAAATTTAATAGTGATATTCTTGGTATCTGTACGATTCTAAAAAGTATACATTTGTTATACTAAATACCAATATTTAACTTTTGATATGCTTTCAAACATGAAAAATGCTAATTTTTACTACTCGAGCTACTCGTTGAGCTCGAGTAGCTCATTAACTACTCGAGTAGCTCGAGCTTCGAGTAGCTCGAGTAGCTCGAGTACTCGAGCTTGACCGTAGGCTCTGGTATGTACATGTATTTAAGAAAACAGTAATCAGATTACACGTAAGGCAAAGTGAGTGAGTAAGTATGTATGCCGTTTAATCTGCCTTAGATTTCAAAGATTTATGACAGGTAAAATAATTCGAAGAAGCAAAAATTGCTCCATAAAAGACGACATCTATATGCGCAGGGCGGTAAATTTCTATTACACAATACAATCACAAAAACAGCGTAACGTGTGAGACGTAAGACAAAATCAGTGTGACTTATGATTGTATTGGTGAAAAAATTATGATATGTAATAACTTGTTTGAAAATGAAAAATAAAAAATTAAAAATTAAAAATAAAAAATGAAAAAAGAAAAATAAAAAAATAAAAATAAAAATTGAAAAAAAAAATTAAAAAGTAAAAATAAAAAACGAAAAATAAGAAATTAAAATTAAAAAATGAAAAATAGAAAAAGAAAAATGAAACATTAAAAATGAAAAATAAAAAATTAAAAAAGAAAAATAAAAATTAAAAAATTAACAATAGAAAGTAGAAAATGAAAAATGAAAAACGAAAAATTAAAAAAGAAAAATAAAAAATTAAAAAACGATAAATGAAAAATATAAAATTAAAAATAAAAATTAAAAAGTGAAAAAAATAAAACATTAAAATTTGAAAATAAAAAATGAATAATGAAATATGAAAAATAAAATTTCAAAAAAAAAAAATTTTAAATAAACAAGTAAGAAAATTATAGTCGGTCAACTCAAAAAGTGATTCTGATTCGATCGGTATAATGAAAGATGGGTCTGGGTCAAATATTTTTGGTTGTTACAAAAAGCAGCACAAAGTCATTATACCCAAACCACATAGTGGTATAGGGTATAAAAACGAAAAATAAAAATAAAAATTGAAAATTGAAAAATGAAAAATAGAAAATGAAAAATGAAAAAAGAAAAATTAAACATAAGAAATAAAAAATGAAAAATAAAAATTCAAAATAGTAAATAGGAAATAAAAATGAAAAATGAAAAACGAAAAATAAAAAATAAAAATAAAAAATGAAAAATAAAAAAAAAAAAAACAAAAACGTTAAAAACGAAAAACGAAAAAAACTAAATATAAAAAATTAAAAATTAAAAACGAAAAATTAAAAATAAAAAATGAAAAACGAAATATTAAAAATTAACCAGTTGAAATAATAAATCTATATTAGTAGGCTAGGCGATTTCTTATTACCGATATTTTGTTCTACCGTTTTATCTCGATTTTGACCAGACGTATATTATTTGAAAGGTATTTATTTTTAGCTGTTCACCAGAGTTACAGATTTTTAAATTTTTTCCCTTATTTTGGGTAAATTTGCTTTTAAATTTGCTAGCAACACATACATAAAATTATACATATGCTATGTGTGTGCTTATTAAATTTGTTAATGTGTTTGTTAATGAGTTTGTTTTCTTAATTCACAGTAATAATAAACCAAACTAGTGTTGGTTTGTGAATTGGCTAAGTTGAAAAATAAAGTTGCCTAGAAATTGCACTTGAATTTCGAGCGCTGGAATCTGCTAGTAATAAAAAATATTTTTATATTATCAGACTCCCTGCAGTTGATTGCTTTAAGTGATACATAAATGAGGCTTTCTGTTTGATTTTAAAGAAGTGCCATATAAAAATCTTTAATTACTAGATGTTTACACATCTCCCTTGTGATCGGACTCTCACGATTTTTTTTTATTATAATATTTGTTTTATTTTAGCTATCTTAAATTGTTTCGGGAAATAAAACTTTCTTAAGCATCAATTAAACATTTTGTAACAAAATTTAAAAATACATTTGACATCCATTTTAAAACTACTGGTTTAATCCATCTCTACCAGAAGCTTTAGAATTTCTTGTTTATTAATAAGATAATTAAATTCGGCACCGGTTGCCAATATATCAGTTATAGTGGTTTATTGGTATACATTCTTTACATAAATGGTCTTATACCACTTTCTAGGTCAGCTACTTTTGTGTGCAGAATATTTCGAAATTGTTAATTCTTCGAATAAGGATTAAATTTTTTAAGGCTCTGCCAACAGCCAATGGCAAAAAAAAAACCAACATCTATTGAAAATAAATAAAAATCCGAAGCAATGAAAATTAAGTTTATAAAGAATGCGTACAATGGGTGTTTACTGTGGAAACGGGCAACAACAACACAATAATAAATGGCAGAATAAGGAGGTACATGTTCAATGGAAACAACGTGTTGAGTGTGTATATCTGTATTACACATACATATCGACAATATGTGGTAGTACGATGTTGTCGTATATTATAGAAAAATTTTCTGATATATATGTCTGATCAAATGATTTCCATTGGGAAATCAAAAAATGGTGTATATTGTGGTACACTTGTTTGTTAGCTTGTTTTTTTTTCTAAAGTAATGTTGTCATTGTTGTTGATAATTTTACAGCACGAGATACAACAGTTTTGCTCAAGTTTCGTTTTACATTATTGTATTATTTGTTATCCTAGCAGTCATTGTGTGTAATAAAAAATTTAAAATATTTGTTGCAGTCATTGAAAATTTATTATTTTTCTTTAGGTACTAAAATTTGCTATTTATTTTTTTATAGAAAATTAATAAAAATAATGTTAATTGGTTGGGGTATTCTGAATAAAAAAAAAATGGAGCTTCTTTTGAAAATAAATTTTCGAAACTTAATATTTATTTTTGACCTAGTAGCCAGTACAATCTTTAGTTTAAATATTTAACTGGTCTTTTTGGCTTCTATATGTTTTCTCCACGTGAACCTTCTATCCATATACATTCCGAATTGGAAATTGCTTCACCATTTAGAAAAATAGGAGGAGAATCACATTTTCTTAAAGCAAATGTAACATGCGATGATTTTTCAGCATTAGCACAAATATTACATATCTCAAACCTTTATGGGACCATTTTAAAACCGACTACAACTACGAAATAAGGAGGTTTTTTTCGAGAACCAAGCAGGAAAGTATCGCATTGTAATATTTCCGGCGTATTTACCTACTTGAATGTTCAAACTGGATAAATACCCATAAGTGGCTTTAGAGAAACAGAAAAACGAAGGCCACTGTTAAAACATCTTCAGCGTACGAAAATAATTTGCCGGAGAGGATGGATAATATTAACATAAAACGCAAAATTCCTATGTTTGTAACCAAAAACAAAAACTTTCAAAAAGAGGACTCCAACCAATTCGGATGTTGTCTTTCATTCAAGTGATAGCGACGAAAGCGTTAATTTAAATGACACGAACTATGATGAAGAAATAAATGATCTTCAACCGACAAAATAAACAACATGTTACTATTGTGATAAAGCATATCAATTAGATTCCGTTGTAATGGCATAGGTTCCCTGCCTACATTACGAGCTAGTTTATGTTCATGAAAATCGTAGAGCAATTTTCCTTTACTTGTTATTTATGTTTTTTTCACGTATGTATTTTTTTTTTTTTTTTGTTTTGGTTTTTAAAATTGAAATAAAATTTGAGTTTTCCGATATAAACAATTAATTTATAAATTAAGATAACATGCTGGGGTAATTTGGTAAACTATACCATACTAGCAGCGCATAGTATTACCCGCCAATTTTGTTAATGTCTTTTTAATGGGGTTTTCAAGCCTATTATAAATATCTTTGAAACTTGGTGGTCAAAGACTTTTATACCCTCCAGAATAATAAGCTAAGACTTGAAGCAAAACACTACCGAAAATCTATGCTATTTGAGTAAAAATCCAAAAAATTCACGTGAGTCAGATCACAGGGGAGATGTGTAAACATCTAGTAAATAAAAATTTTTTATGGCATTTTTATACCCTCCACTCCAGTGTGCAGAGGGTATATATAAGTTTGTCATTCCGTTTGTAATAATTAGAAAAAAAATTTTGGACCCAATAAAATATATATATTTGTGATGCTTATAACAACCGGAGTTGATATAGCGATGTCCGTCTGTCCGTCTGTCCGTCTGTGGAAATCACGATGACGGCATCACTCGGGCAGCTAGGGTGCTCGTTGATATAAAAAATGATTCATTAACATCCTGAAAAGTTTGCTATTTAAAATCGTCCAAATCGGTTTATTAGGGCCCGAGATTTGAATGAAGAAATAAAAAAAGTCTTGAAAAAATATAATTTTCTATGTTGTTCTTGTCACGATCACGCCCTCAATAGTGCAGCTACAGTGATCATTTTTAGTGAGAATGATTCACCAAATCCATGGGAAGATTCCTGTTTCAAAAATCATTAAAATCGGTGGAACGCGTCCAGGGAAATCTCTGAAAAATTAAAAAAAAAATTAAAAATATGATGTTTCTATATTGTTCTTGTTGTTATTCTAAATGTTGTGTTGTTGTCATAGCTGGACTTGTTGTTTTTGTGGTCGTTGTGGTAATAATATAATAAAAACTAACCTTTGTACATTTTTTTTATTAACTTTGGTAGAAAAATTTAAAAGTTTCCATTGTTTTGGCATCACTAAAAAAATTTGTTAGATCATTTCTGTTATTACCAGGAGCCCGTCTGCAAAATTTCGGATAGAATGGGTCACGGGAAAGGGGATAAAATCGATCCAAAATTTTTTCGACAAGCAGACACTACGAGTTAATATAAAGAGAGTAAAAATTCACCAACATCTAAAGCAAATAATGCTAAAATACCTAGTTGTTATTAAAAAAAAAAAAACAATGTAAATTTAGCAAAAAATTTAAAGTATTAATTTATTTAAAGAGAAAAACACAAAAATAACGTTTGATGTTGTATTTTTTGTGTGTAATATTTACATATATATATATATACATACACATATTAAATAATACAAATAATATACATATTTTATATATATGCATATCCATAATAACTGCATGTTAGTAATAAATCGATATATTATTTTATTTACATAAAATTCTGCAATATTTTGTTGTGGGGAAAATACATTTCTTTTGCATTAACAGACTGTCACTTCATTTTGCTCAGCGTGACTATGCCGCAGTAGATGGCGCCACAATTTTTGTTCTAATTAGCTTTGCAATAGTTATTTATTTCTATTTTAACATGAATGTCAATATTTTCAACTAGATATCATACAGAACAAGTTAAGGGTACACACGGGTTGGTCTTTTATTTCATATGTTTTTTCATTATTCTTTTACAAATATGAACATAAGTTTGGCATATTAACTTTTTGTTGTCTTTACAAAATAGAGTTACCGAGTTCATCAATGAGTTTTTTGCTTTCAAAACAGTTCTACATAGTTGTATAGAATTATTATTCTGCTTTACCTACAAAATATCTGATTGCGATTACATCTAATTTTTAAAATTTGTTTATAATTACTAAAGCAGTATTATTCACATAAATACAAAATTGCACTTTTTAAATTTTCCATCCAAATTTTAGAATATATCAATTTTAAAAACTTGAATTAAAATTTCCAATTATAAATTAGAAAATATTAATTAAATTTCAGAAAATCATATCAAAACGTCGGAAATAATTTTAAATTTAGAAGACATCAATTGCATCTTTAATATATAAATTTTATTCGTTAAACACAAATTGAAATTCCAAAAAAAAAAAACACCAAATATGTTTACATTTAAAATATTAATAGCTTTTCAGTAGCTTCTTTTAACGATAGTCGAATCGTTAAAAAAAAGAAAATAGCAAAATTATCAGTAAAATTTTTAAACGATATTCGCTATTGTCAAAGTCAGCTGTTGGTGTTATCTAAACGACAACCATTTTTGTGTTGTTTATTCAATCGAAAAAAACTTAAATTTTTAGGTAGAAATGTCGTCATACATAAATAAAAATCATAAAATAGTGAAAATATTTTGCTATAATTAAAAAAACTTTTTTATATAAATAAAAAAATTAAATAGCATATTCAATTCATTATTTCATTTTCAAATAAATACACAGAAATATTAGTAAACTCTTTACAAAATAGAGTTACCGAGTTCATCAATGAGTTTTTTGCTTTCAAAACAGTTCTACATAGTTGTATAGAATTATTATTCTGCTTTACCTACAAAATATCTGATTGCGATTACATCTAATTTTTAAAATTTGTTTATAATTACTAAAGCAGTATTATTCACATAAATACAAAATTGCACTTTTTAAATTTTCCATCCAAATTTTAGAATATATCAATTCTAAAAACTAGAATTAAAAATTTCAAATTATAAATTACAATTAATTGAATTTCAGAAAATCAAATCAAAACGTCGGAAATTATAATTTTAAATTTACAAGACATCAATTGCATCTTTAATATATAAATTTTATTCGTTAAAGACAAATTGAAATTCCAAAAAAAAAAAAAACCAAATACCTATGTTTACATTTAAAAAATTTTTACATTTAAAAAAAATATTGACATTCAGGAGAAATTAATAGCTTTTCAGTACCGCGATTCAGTAACTTCTTTTAACGATAGTCGAATCATTAAAAAAAAGAAAATAACAAAATTATCAGTAAAATGTTTAAACGATATCGCTATTGTTAAACTCAGCTGTTGTTGTTATCTAAACGACAACCATTTTTTGTTGTTTATTCAATCGATAAAAACTTAAATTTTTAGGTTGGAAGGTCGTCATACATAAATAAAAATAAAATAGTGGAAATATTTTGCTTTCATTAAAAAACTTTTTATATATAAAAAAAAAAAAAATTAAATAGCATATTCAATTCATATGGGCAATTCGCAACGGGTGTTGTATATTGTATTTTGTATTAAAATACACAATACAATCATTTGTTGTGAACAGTCAGTTGTATTTTCATAATGTAAAACGTTTTCTTTAGTAATTATCGACCCAACGAAGAAATGTCGCTTCGTCACTTCTGTTATTTCGTACAAGAGAAAGCACATGTCGGTGTTTGCTTTTTGGTCATAAGATATACCCTAGCGTTTTAGTTACGTACCTCTTCCATTTTAATCTAGAATACAAAAAAAAAGTTAAAATGTTTTGGTTGAGACTGAAAGAGAAAATACATACTAAAAATATAAACATTAATTTTTATATAAATAAATTTTTCGTTATTTGCATTATTTGTCATTTGATATTTTATAATTATTTATGCTGTTAAAATTGTATGTATTTGTTTTTTCTTTTTCATAGAAACTAGCATTCACTTGGGACTGATATGTTATGATACAATATATAACATTTACTAAACACAGCAAATGAAGTTGTATCGCTGTATCAGATCTTTCAATGCAAATTACCAATAACAATTTTACACTATTGTAAAGTAATACACGATACAACAGATCCAACGATACAACACCTATTGTGAATTGCCCAATTATTTAATTTTCAAATAAATAAGCAGAAATATTAGTAAAAAAATAAAGATATTAAACATAAAAATAAAATCATCTTGTCAAACACGAAGTAATTTGTTGTTTTCTATTCTTCTTTGTGTTTTCCACTTATTTTGACACAGATGCCACTCGTTTACAATTTAAATAAATAGAAAAATAGATTTGTCGACTGTCGTTAAGACGTATGTACTTACTGAATCACTTAATTCGTAGTGCAACCAACAATAGCTGTCGATATATTTTGCGATTGTCGGATCGTTGAAATTTACAGAATCGGACTACAGAAAACATTAATTTAAATTCAATAAATTTTATAAAATCTCAAATGATATTTAAGAATTGCGAACATAAAATTGTTACATAAATAAACGCAATTTGATGAGAATGTTATTATTTTTATATATAAATTTTCAAAATTTTTTTTGGATGAAAATTTGAAGTTTTTCAGAAAATAAAGAGAACAAATTATTTTATTTAAAATGTTTAGAACATTTAGTTTTTTGCGTTTGGCATCCCTAATTTGAATATTTATTATTATAAATTTATTCTCTATGTTTTCCATATATGGCAATAATTTAATAAAAAAGTTGAGAGAGTTTTTTTTTGGTTATTATTTTGGTTCTCCATCCGACCTATATGGCCGCAATGAAGAAATATTTGGCCAGTTAAAAGAAACTATACAGCCATCTCCAATTAGTACGATTTAATGTATATAGCCACTCTACACAACCATTACCTTTGCAATGGAGGTTAGGGCGAGCTATTTAATTAGCAAAAACTAAATTAAACGAGAAGTTATGTCATATTACCGGAAACGCATGCATATAGGTATATAACCTAAATGCATGCCGATCAGCAACCACGATGACCAAAAAGCAAACACCGAAATAAATCCAAAATAATAGAAAAGAAGAAAACCAACCCAAAGAATTTGCTGAAATAATTTGGTATTAAGTTTAACAAATTTTTCACTTTTTCATTTACATTTTTTACCAAGACTCAAACCGAGGTGGAGGGTATCAAAGATTCGGCACAGCCGAATTTAACACTCTTACTTGTTTAAAATTACTTTGTATCACTTATTAGGGTGGCCCTTCGTCATATGGAGGGAAAAAAAAGTGTTCAAAATGTCGGTCTCACCGCCTAGAAATATGGAAATAGCAAAAAAACTGAGAAATAAAAAGTTTTGGGCCAATCAAAAAACGTTTAGTCGTGGCGCAAAGCGATTGAAAATGTCAAGTGTGTTTATATGGGAAAATATGACTTTTTTTCAGATTTTACGAAAATTTCGTTCTATAGTTTAATTTTTCCGACAAGCTGTTATATAATTCGGGATCAGTAATAAATTGTTCTTTCAACAGGTTATAAAACTTTAAAATCGAATGAAATTTCGCCAAGAAATAGCAAATGCCCCAGACCACTTTTGTGCCAAAAAAACACTAGTTCATGAAATTTGATGACATTTTTTTCAACTTTGAGAAATTTACTAAAGCCATCATTCTTTTTTTGGTCTCTTTACTTATAAGTATTCAGGTATGAAGTATTGTTTTATTACCACGTTGCTAACCTATTGCGCATTGAGACCGAAAATTGGAAATTTTTTTGATAAAATTTTTAAAACTCCTTTTTCAAGTTTGAAAAAACTTTCTTAAACAAAATTTAAAAAAATTAATATATCACTTTAGGGTTTTATTAAATACATGTTGCAGATTAACTGTGTTAATTTTTAAGTAAATCCCTCCGCCAGAATTTTTTTGACAGAGATTTTATTTTTGCGGATTTCGAGAAAAATTGGATTTTTGAGAAATATTCTGTAAGTGTACTCTTTCTAAATACTTTGTATTAAAAATTCATCACTTTTCTGCTTTTAAATGTTATATTTTATCTTAATAGCCTAGGGTTTCGGAAAAAATAATATGACTCTCTTAACCCTTTTGGAATTGGGGTCACATAAATTGGGGTCCCTAAGCTAATAAAAGTCAATTTATTCAAAAAATTCAAATATTTTGTAAGTGCTGTCCAATTTTTAGATGCGACGCTTAAAATATAATAACCAAATGTATAGAAGTTTCTTTCCAAAAATTTGGGATAAAGCTGAGAACGTAACCTATTATTTGCCAAGGCCAACTTTGGATTTTAAGATATTTTTAAATCAAAATGACCTAAAACGAGTTTTTCTATTAAATTTAGAATTTAGAATTTAAGAACAATAATTCGATTAATTTTTATTTATTTAACCCTTCAGTGCTCCTGAGATCAAAATTATCCATTGTGATATATCTTTGGTGCAATTATCTGCTTATTGCTCGCGAATATAAATTAAAACAACTTTTAACCAATTTTGTTATGTAATAAAGTAATAGTTGAATTTCTTCCGGTCTCAACCACCAATTTGGTGGATATTGTAAAAAAACGTAAAAAAAAAAATTCAGGTCAATCGGTGAAGATGCCATTACTTATAATGGTTGACATTTTTTTATTTTTTATAATCGGTCGCTTTATATTATCTTCAATGTCACCTACATGTTTTGAAACTTCTACCATTTTATTTCTTAGTTTTAAATAGTTTATTAAACAAAAGTAAATTTCAAATATAATAATATATATAAAAGGTAATATTAAATTAATACTACTGTTAATGGAATAAATTACAAAATTAAATCAAAGTGAATTTCAAAAAACAAAATAGGCTTTGCTGCAACAACAAAATATTTGCGTCTTATTTTTTACACATATGACCTAAGTTGTTTTAATTTATATTCGCGACCAATAAGCAGATAATTGCACCAGAGATATATCACAATGGATAATTTTGATCTCAGGAGCACTGAAGGGTTAAATAAATAAAAATTAACCGAATTATTTTTCTTAAATTCTAAATTCTAAATTTAATAGAAAAACTCGTTTTAGGTCATTTTTATTTAAAAATATCTTAAAATCCAAAGCTGGCCTTGGCAAATAATAGGTTAACGTTCTCGGATTTATCCCAAATTTTTTGGAACAAAACTTCTACACATTTGGTTATTTTATTTTAGGCGTCGCATCTAAAAATTCAATAGCACCGACAAAATATTTGAATTTTTTGAATAAATTGTCTTTTATTAGCTTGGGGTCATATATGACCCCAATTCCAAAAGCGCTAATGGGGTCACATTATTTTTTTTTCCAAAACGCTAAGCTATTAAGATAAAGTATAACATTTAAAAGTAGAAATGTGATGAATTTTTGATACAAAGTATTTAGAAATAGTACATTTACAGAATATTATACAAAAATCCCATTTTTCTCGAAATCCGCATAAATAAAATCCTTGTCACAAAAATTCTGGCCGAGTGATTTACATAAAAATTCACACAGTCAATTTCTGGTAGACATTTAACAAAACCTTAAAGATCTAGATCAATTTGTTCAAATTTTGCTTTAGAAAATTTTTCAAAATTTGAAAAAGGAGTTTTCAAAATTTTATCAAAAAAAATTTCATTTTCGGTCTCAATGCTTAATAGGGTAACAAGGTGGTAAAAAATAATACTTCATATCTCAGTGCTTACAGGTATAGAGACTAAAGTAAAATATTGGCTTTAATTAATTTCTTAAAGTTGAAAAAAATGCACTCAAATTTCATGACCTAGTTTTGTGGTTTGGGGCATTTGCTTTTTCTTGGCGAGGTTTTATTTGATTTTGAAATTTAACAGGGTCTTGGAGAGATAATTTAATACTGATCCTAAATTATATAACAGTTTGTCGGAAAAATTAAACTATAGAACGAAATTTTCGAAAAATCTGCAAGAAAGTCATATTTTCCCCATATAAAACACACTTGAAGTTTTCAATCGCGTTGAGCCAACTCTAAATGTTTTTTGATTGGATCAAAACTTAGTATTTCACATTTTTTTGCTATTCGCATATTTCTGGGGTGTGCGACCGAGAGTTTGAGCACTTTTTTTCTTCATATAATGAAGGGCAACCCTAGTGCACACATTTATAATATTCATTGCAAATTATCGGCAAATGGTGTATAAAATTCTTCCTCGGCCACCGCATTCATTAGATTTTGCGATTTTTATTATTTGCTGCTTCCAGACCTGAAGAAATTGATTGTCGACAATAGATTTGTCTCCTACGACAAGATCAAAGCGGAAACAAACATCTCTGTTGAATGGTTTAAGAAATCATATAATTTAAAATCGACTAAAAAATATAAAAGCTATCGAAGAAGAGCAATAAGCGAAAACCTAAATGAAACTGAATTAGCCCATAATAATGTGTTTTAGCAATACCATATTGAAGGAATTTTTGCTGGCCTAGTATTTACAGATTAGTAACGATTTTCGGAAAATATATGCTCTCTTCTTTTACACACATAATAACAACAAAAAAATTTGCATACTATTTACATTACTATATTATTTAGAGTATCTCAAATTGGACATATCTAAAAAAAAATTTTTAATAGCAAATACCATCCTGGTTTCCTATACAATCCTGTATGAAGATGCCTTTAATGTTATTTAAAACTAAATATTTAAAATAATTTTTCAAAAAAGCAATAATTGCCATTAAAATATAATTTTACAAAACAACCACAAAAAAGTATTTACCAGCACACTATAAACGAATGCGATTGTAGTTGTATTTGTTTGTTAAATTTAAATATCAACAGGTACTTTTATGCTCGTTATCAAAGTTTTTTTTTTCAAAATTATTATATTTATATCAATACACATGCTTCGTCCGTCACACATCTAGGGAAACTTTTGGTATTCTTACTTTGTCTGTGTTTACTCTTTTAATTAGCTGATTCGTTGTTTGTGTTTTCACTGCAGGTGTGCGTATGATTAATTATCACTAACACGCCTAAGGTATGATTTAAAAAAATGGGAAACTAAATGTTGTAGAGCAAATTTTTTGGAACGACCGTTCAGAATTGTCGAATTAGTACTTTCAGGTTTTCCATATCGAAAAACGTATAATTTTGGTGGGGAACATCAACTCTGTTGTGAAAAATGCCTTTAACCCATTATCGGCCGCTACCAGAAATCGCAGGAATTTTTTGAATTCCTTTTACTTTTAGGAGCTCAATTTAGAAAAATTTAAAAAAAAAAAATTTGTTTTTAATTGTTGTTCTCTAGATATGAAGTGGTCGAAAAATCGACCATTGGCCAGAAGTCAAGATCTACATATGTAAATAAAGAAATGCGTTTTTTTACGAATATTTAGCTTTAATTCAATTTATTCGTTTTCAGTTGTATCAAAAATGTTATTTATTGATAAAGATATGAATAATTAACGCAAAAAAGGTTAGATAGTTTGGATATATTCATCAAAACACTTGGTATGCAAGTAAATATTACGCTTTTTTTGTGTAAAATTGGAATTTTTTCACGAATATTTAACTTTAATTCTATTTATTCGTTTTTAGTTGTATCAAAAATGTTATTTATTGATAAGATATTAATAATTAACGCAAAAAAGGTTAGACAGTTTGGTGGTATTCATCAAAAAATTTGGTGTGCAAGTAAACATTACATTTTTTGCATGTAAAAATTGTATGTTTTTTGCATACTTTGCAGCGACAATATTTGTTTTGAGGGCTTTTTACCACAATCTGGTTTTTTTCGTCGATCCGTGGGAAACCAGGAGGGCATTCTTTTTTACCAACGTCAGCAGCGTTATCTTCCATGTCTTCGTTCATTATATTGGAAGTCAGTAGCTTGGTAGTAACAGCAGAACGAAACTATAATTGAGTAAGTGGCTTTGTGTTTTCATGCTTTGCCAACATGCAATGCATCTTCCAAGCATTGACCATTGCATTGCCGAGAGCGTTGGTCCATAGTGGCCACCACCACTTCTTTCCTCGTAGGCATATTCGATAGTTGGCCACTGCGTTGTCGTGAAGGTCAACGCCTCCCATACCTTGGTTATATACACGAATCACTTTAGGTTGGGGAATCGCAACTGTTTTCCTTTGCGTACGACAATATCTTCGAGCATTGAACCATGGCTCGACTGTAGAATTATTAGTAATGACATTCACAGCTGCATTGTCATTCCAACGGATGGAATTTTCGCCATTCTGTTTTCACGTATTGTGCCAGTTGCAAAGAAATGGCGTTCATTCAGTAGACACATAAGATGATAGGAGGAAAAAAATTGTCAAAGAAAATAATATGACAATCGGGATCAGATACATTTTCAAGCAAATTCAAAACCGTTTGAGCGCCAATACCGATATTTTTATCATGGGGAGTAGTCGAGTCACCGTGTGGTATGGAAAAGAATAGATATCCTTGCTCTGAATACAAGCACCATGATTTGAATCCGAACCGAATCGGTTTTCCGCGAATAAACATCTTGCACGAGTGTCTTCCAAAATAGGGTATCATCTGTTCATCTATAGATAAGATGTGGCTTAAAACTCCGAACTGCATAAATTTTTCATTGAGAGCATCAATAATCGGTCGGACTTTTGCAAAGCGATCTGCTACGTTCAGATTGATGTTATCCGAGAGGTGGAGAAATCTTTTTATGACTTTGAATCTATTTCGGCTCATCCTTTGCTTCACCATAGGTACTCCCATGTCCTGCTGAACTGACCAATAATTATCGATGTGTGGCAGCGTGTGATACCCTGATAGGTACAATATACCAATGAAGTGCCGCATTTCATTTGGTGTCACATAAATTCGTGAAGTGAGTAATATCCTCGATCAATGTTCCATCAAAATACAATGTCACAAAGTCAAAAACTAAAAATTAAGACTCTAAAACGACTAAGGCCCGGTTGTTCAATAGTCAAACAACTCATGAATAAGCTATCTATCGAATAAATTTTTTAAATTCTGTCAAATTCAATACAAATTTTACAAATTTATTCGCTAGAAATCTGAGGTTTGTTTGTCTATTGAACAACCGGGCCTAAATGATATTAAAAAAAATTGTTCACTTACCAATTTTTGCGCAAATTTCTTCCTTTTTCAAACCCTCCACGTTGATTGGTGCTCTGGTGTAAGTAAAATCCCAGGTTTCTGCCAATCAGGAACTTCAAAATCTGCCTTTCCTTTGAATATGGATGGATTAACAGCTTTTTTAGGTCTTCCACGTCTTTTTGCGGCTTTTCAGTTGCGGCTCTTCAGTATCATTAGGAATTAAGTCATTGTCTCGAACGTACTGTAACTCCGCTTCCCCAGTAATTTCATTCGCACAATCATCATTGCCATCATTTAGAGCAATTTGATTATCGTCGATATCTTCTTCATCAGTCACATAGTCTAATTTAGGTGGAATATACACGACATCAACATCTTTTGAACTCGTAATGGCTTGACGAGGAAGTCATCCGAACACGGCTCGTTCAAAGCAGCCATGATTTCTACGATTAATTCATAGAAGTCATAATTTAAAAAAAAAAATATCTTTTATTAATGGATATTTATAAATACATAAAAAACCAACATTTAAAAAAAAAACAGAGTGAAAAAACACATTTTTTAACCCTTTATGGGCCATTTTGTGTTCTGTAAAAAATCCTCTTTTTTCACATTTTTTGCTGTAACTTTGGAACGGTGCGCTATAAATTATTCAGTTAAATTGCAAATTAAAGCATACTAAATGTACTGTAAGAAAAATAAGTAATATTTTTAAAAATAATAAGGAATAAATATTTTATATGTATTTTTATTAGAAAATTTTTAAATTAAAATCATACCTTTTTTCTCGAAATTTTAAAATTTTGCTCAAAAATGAAACATTTGAGAATCTAATTGTTTTTTTTATTGATAAATAACCATAAACACACTATTTAAAAAAAATTTAATTAAATTCGGTTATTCTATTTTTTTTTTTTTTTTTTGAAAACAACAATTTTTTATTATAATCATTATTACCTTCAATGTTAGTATTTACTTCACATTCAATTTCATAATCATAAATTAATTCGTTACAATAATCTTAATCTTCATCTCCATCTTCATCTTCATCTTCATCTCCATCTTCATCTCCATCTTCATCTCCATCTTCATCATTGCTATTTTGATTGCTGGGAAGTACAAGCAACTCCAATGCAGATTTTGGCATTAGCTCTTTTTCTTTTTAGAACTATTGTTCATGCTTGTTATAAACGGATCTGAACTTAAGAGAAATCTATTAAAGATATCTTCCATTGTTTTTTCTCGACTGCATTTACGGGCAAAATTCTCCCTATAACTTTTAAAATCTTTATTTCTGGCTTCCTGAGACTCTTCGCTTAGCTGACCAATTGGCAATGGCGATAATGATATAATTTCAGGCCCATGAATAAAATATTTGTGAAGAGTAGGAGGCATATAGTACCATGGATATTTTTTCACAAATAGCCTGGCAGTGTTATTAGCGAAGTTTGTAAATTTTTCAATGTTGACCTCAATACCACTAGAAACTACAATTAATATTGTGTGCATATTTTTGATCAACTCTAAATCAATATTAGTAATTTCAGCAGATACTTCTGTATTCTTAAAAAAACGTCTTGCAGTATTCCCGTCATTAGAGTTACCAAAACCAGGTTTTGGTTGATCAATGATCAATCCCGTTCTCTTTTTAAATTCGCGTTGAATACGACTTTTAGTTTCAGCAATAATTTTTTTTTCTTCGTCACTTCTTGCCTGCCATTTTTGAATTGGAAGTTTATATGCCAAGTGAATAAGACATTCAAAAAATCTTATCCAGCCATGTAGGACAGACAAACCGAACTCCATGAAGTCTACGATGGAATCTCTAGAAATCATTTGTTCAATATTGTTGAACTCCTTGCTGGTAGCGCCACATATGTAGCACTTTTGTGTGGACTTTGTGTCTGTAATCGCGTTACACACTTTACCGTCAATCATAACGAGAATTAGTTTGTGGTTCACTTTTATCTTTCTTTCTCCAACTGATATCACTGTATCGATAAGAGCATTTTTTTCTGTCTCCACTCTTTCTCTTTCTGTTTTAATACTGTTGACCGTTTCTTTCATAAATTCAATTTTTAATGGCCTGCAAGACCTAGTTGAAGACGGTCGAGGATTATGCCAAATGATTTTGTTTTTACAAACTAATTTTAATGGTACAATTGACGTAATAAATACAGAAGAATCAGGTGCATTACTGTCATGAAAGGCTTGTTTGTAAGAACTATGCCCTGAACTTCCGTCAAAGCCCCACTTAGTGTATAAAGTAATTTTTTCGATTTCTTCGTTGTCTAACGAATTTAAATCTGCATTTTTAACCGACAAAAGGCGTTCAGTGGTATGATCCAATATTCCTTGTAGGCTAACTTGCGCTGATGTTTCAGAAATTTTCATTTGTTCTCCCTTTGGGTAACATTTTTTCTTAGCTCTTTGGACCAATTTATATGATGGAAATTTCTCAGGTGCAACCTTTCTAATAACATTATATTGGTGGCGACTTAGCTTCGCTTCTACCAAAACGGACAGAGCTTCATCCGGAGTTAACTGCTGTGGTGGTACCTGTTCTATACTTTTTCGGTATTTTAGGGCTTTTGTTGGAGATGATATTATTTCCTTAACAATTTTCGACTCATCTATTTTTCCAACAGCTCTCAAGCTCATTTGTGTGGCGTAAGCCAAAACAGGCAAAGAAATTTGATCTCTTATGTCTTTACATTTCTTAACTTTTGTTTTTTCTTTGCACTCTTCAAATGAGAGATCATTGCGACCTCTTTTTTGTTGTGGTTCTGGTGGTGGACTGAATGAGATTGAGGCATCCAGCCAATTCTTATTATTTTTTACAAAAATTTCATTCTTTCTATGACATTTTTGCCACCGAATCTCATAGCTAGAGCAAAAATTATGAAACCTTGTCATAAAATCTACCATATCCGAAGGGTCGACACGTTTTATTACTTCCCATCTCAAAAGTTTAAATTTATCCTGAAGTGATTTAGGTTCTGCACTCCTCATAAAATTATGCAACTCATGACAAGGAATGAAAATTGTTTTGGGACATGTTCCTAAAATTAATAAGATTTCTATTCGTTTAAAATTTGCAAAAAGTAATTCCTTTAACCCTGTACCGAATAATTTACACTTTCACAACACTTTAAATATGTAACATCACATCACAAAACATTGACAGCTAAAACAATAAATAAACGTGTCAGTACCGAATCAATAATACCCTACGGATGGATAGAAATTCTTCAAAATGTATTATCATTATATTAGTAGATTGATATCACCAGCTTAAAACAAAATTAAAACTTTACTCGTATGATGCATGTATATGACCAACAGTTATTATGTAGCACTCAAATAAATGACAATAATAAATAGGGATGGGAGCGTGACCTCCTTCAATTTTTCAAAATAGTGCACTTGTGCCATATACAATTTTCTAATAATTTAAAATTAACAAATGTTTAAGTAAAATTCATTGAAATATCATAAACACATGTAAAATAATTTAATTAGTTTTATTCATAGTAAATAAACCCAACATACGCAATCACGTGAGCATGCGTGAATTAAAGTTACTCACGCCCCCATCTCTAATTAACAACACATTTTTTAGCTACAATAACAACTAGTATAACGAAAATAATGACAAAACAAAGTAAAAACAACTTGATGTTTTGTTTTGTTTTTTTTTTTTTTTCATATTTGTGGATTTTTAGCATCTTGAGCTATTTCACAAAAACAAGCATAACTCAAAAATCGCAAAAAATCGCAAAAAAATATTTTGGGGTTTATTAGTTGAGATCTGATGTTATAACACTGTATAGACGATTTTACGCAAGCTCACGAACAAAGTTGTTGAAACTCCATATATAAATCAAAAATAGCCCATTTTATTTTTAAAACATTTATTTAAACAAAAAAACATGTACTATATAGTAAACTATCTGAAGTTGACGGTTCCATTATAAAAATTTAACTTTTAGAAGTATTAATAGAAAAAATTATCAATTGAAATATCAAAATTTTCACTTTTTTTCAATATGCACAAAAAAAATAACAATTATTCAACTTTAAGTGCTCACTTCAACTAAAGCAAACAACTTAAAAGTATAATTTTTGCAATTAGTGATGCAGAATTTTATCCACTTTCACCCGGTACCAAACACGATCATGAATTTTAAAGTTCATATTTTGAATTAATCGCCACTTTTCATTCATTTGGCCCCAATGTGCAGCGGCCGAAAATGGGTTAATTAAAAAGGTATTTGCATCATATTTCAACGGGCGCACAGTGGGTTGAATGATAGTCAACATGAGCATTAATTCAGGGAAGCCGTATTAAAAAAAAATTTTTTTTTTACAAATTATTATAAATACATTAAAAACCATAATTTGGGAAAAAATAATTTTTAAAATTTTGTAAACCTGTCAGGCTCTTATTTTCTCTTCATAATTTTTGATATAACTTTAGATAATAAAGAGATCAAATAATGAATCAATTAACGAATTAAAATTTTCATTATTGACCATTTCACCATTTCATCACATTTCACACTCATCATAATCACCATCACTTTCATAGTCATCATCTTCATATTCATTATCTCCTCTTCATATTCATTATCACCTGTTGTGTTTGCCAAAATTATTAAATCTAAAGCCATCTGTGGTATATGTTGAATTTTTTTTTCTCATAAGTTTTGTTTTTGACGTTAAGTTATGCATCTGAACTAAGTAGAAACCTATTAAATATGTCTTCATTCGGCTTCTACTGACTTCATTTACGTGCATAGTATTCTCTATAAAATGTGAAATATATTTTTCGATCTTCTTGAGCTTCCTCAGACAGTTGGCCAATTGGTAATAACGATTAGTCCAGTTTTCTCTCTAAAATCTTTTTGAATCATTAATTTTGATGTAACTGAAGAAAAACTTTTATTTCTATACGAAATGGTTTGAATCTACCTATTTATGTGAATCAGCATTTTTGCAATAAAAAAATAATAAAATAACGATACTGCAACAACATGGAATGCAATGTTCAACATTTTTTTTTTTTTTTATTTTTTTTAAGCCTAGTTCCGCGAAGCCGAGTGGCTTGTCTGCAGATTCTAATTTTGGCTAGTTTTTTTTTTTTTTTTTGCAGCGACACACCAAAGCCTCTAGTGGGAATCGAACCCACGACCCCCGTATGATAGACGAGCACGCTACCTACTCACCTACCGGGGCAGCCAGATTTTCAAAATTACTTACTTACTTTTTTTTGTATTTTTTTAAATAAAACAATATAATGGATTTAAAATGATTTTGCTTATATTTATTATTATCATATATGTTACCAATACTACATATATTGTGATCTGTCGCAATTGAATTGTTTATTTCAGAAACCAGTCAAGTAACAAATTTTTGATATTGAGTAAATCCAAGAAAACTTTCTAAAAATTGTCACTTGACTTCTTTCTGCATTAAACAAATATTTCCCGACTTTACTTCAACATCACATGGGGGCAAAATTTTAACTGTTTTTGCATTAATGAATGCTTTTACCTTTAAAAACACTAATCGCCCAATAACTCAATTTTTGATCTTTATGTTGGCTGACTGGCAGTGTTACCATAATTTGAAATTGTAAAAATGCTAAATTGCAAAAAAAAAGATGTTAAAACGTACTGGAGTCAAAAAAAAGATGCAAAATTATTTTTTTCCAAATTGCGTTACCTTTATATTGAAAAATTAAATACCTATTAATAAATTCTTTGGTTTTTAAAACGAAAAACTAATATGGAACATAAGTTTCGATTAAAATTTTTTAAATTTTAATTAAAATTATTTCGGATTTCATCTGTAATGTCTTTTAACGTCAAATTGAGTTTTTTTTAATTTTATTTTAAATATTTTTAATTCTAGAGGCATTTTTTTTAGTTTCAAATATAACAGAATTTCCATTATCAACGGATACGATTATATTACAATAATTGGTTTATGGAATCTAATATTTCTGTGATGTCTTCATCTTCAAGTTCTTCTTGGCTCTGATGTTTTTCTGACGATCGACTTTTATCAACGATATCGTTCGGTACATTGTAAGTGTAACAGCACACATTTTTCAATTTCAAACCTTCTTTTATACGTATTACAACACATAACAACTCGGATTTTATTCTGTTCAAAGTTTGCCATTAAACTAAACAAACGTTCAACTTCGGCTTTTGGAAAAGACAAAACTAATAAAGACAATACAAATATTGATAATTCTTTAAATGGATTTTCGCCAATAGAATTTTTAAAATTATTTACTTCAATCCATACAGAGGTTGTACTTAGTGTTGTATCCCAACATTGTTCTGTGATATAACTCCATTGGATTTGAATTTTTCTCTTTCAGATGATCTAAATTTAAATTTTTTTAATATATTGATTATCGTTCCTTTTACCTGGCTTAATGTGGTTTGTATTGAAAATTTTAGCAATAATATTTTTTAGTACAATAATATTTTTTGGTAATCGACTTTTTAATTCATTAAAAACAATTGTTGGTTAAAATTAAAATTGTATATTCAAAAAAATGAAAAAATTGAAAAAAAGCTGCTAATAGCAACTTTTTATTAATAAAAGATGCTAAGTTAACATCTAGCATTTTTTCATAAATTTTGAATGCTAAACGACAAAAAAAGTTGCTAAATCTAGCAACTAAAACGCTAAAATGGCACCACTGCTGACTGGTTTCTGAAATAAACGATCCAATTGCTTTTATACTTTACTATTGAAATCGATGCGTATGAGCAATTTTTTTCACATTTATAATTTACATTTACGAATGGATGCCAAAAGAGCAGGAGTCAAACTACGTTATCGAAATATTTCGATCGAAATCATTTTTTTATTTTCCAAAATAAAATACTAAGAATAATTTTCCTTTGTCACAATTAAAGAATTATGACCTCTGGTTAAGAAGAAAAACGAATCGTGGTCGAGGGTTTGTCCGTCTTCTTTAAATAAGAAAACAAAATATGGAATGTCGATTGATTTTGATCGATATCGAATGAGGTGATTTGACCCCTGGTATTTTATTCTTTTCCGTAGTCTCATATTATATGAGATGTTTTCAGGTGTAAGCAACTACAAAGGAACAACCATTAAGCCGTTCCATCCCGTTAATAGCAAACAATACCCGAAGGCCTTTACGTTGAGCTTTTCGCCGCGCTTAACCACTTAGCGTCACTAGTGAATGAACCAACGCACATTCCGTGCATTGAAGGGCAAAAGCAAAATATTCTCGACTTTTTTCTAACTTCACACCCTGACAAGTATGAAGTGAAAATTCTTGCTCCTCTCAGTAATTCGGATCACTGCACATTTCCACATCTTTTTCGTACTCTATACTTCATAGTGTTTTATCACCAGCTATGAAACGCTCGGTTTTTATTTTCGAAAAAACTCGTTCAGCCGAGCTCAACGATTTTTTCAGGCATTTCTACCGAAAAATTTGTTTCCTGGACAATAATATTGACGCTGCAGCGATAATGGTGGAAAAAAATAATAGTGCTTGGTATGAGGTTATTCATTCCACCAAAGTACATTTCGGCTAAATCTAATCAAAAATGTTGGTTTAACCAGGCTTGCAGAGATGCAGTCTGATCCAGAGAGGAAGCATTCAGATATTGGCGTGAAAATAAAAATTCCGTCACTGAACTGCTACGCAAACAGGCGATGTGCTAAAGTACTAAGGCATTTGTTAAAAGAGTATAGAAAAATGCTAGTTCTGCTATCCCAAGTCTTACAATGAAAGACCAAATATTCATTGACCCGGTTGATAAGACTGACCTTTTAACTGAACTTTTTGCAAAAAATTCATTTTTGCACTGCCCGAACTCGAAAGGGTACCTTATACTATAACTAAAATATTCTTCTAAGCACGTGCACTTAAAAAGGTTCTTTCGGATCTCAACAATAATAAGCCTCCGGGATCGGATGGTATACTAGCACTGGTGATGAAACAGTGCTTTTCGAAGCTAGCCAGTCCATTGGCCAACCTTTTCAGCCTTTCGTACCGTACGGGAGTCTTTCCCTCTTGCCTTAAGGTTGCTAATGTCCAACCAATCCCTAAAAAGGGTGCGGCTAATAACCCTGAAAATTACTGTCCAATTGCAATCTAATCTGCAATCTAATCTGCAATCACTTCTTAATGATCGTCAGTATGGCTTCCGTAGAAATCGATCAACAGGAGACCTGTTAGCTCTACTTTCTGAGCGCTGGAGTCGATCCATTCGCAATTATGGCGAAAGTAAAGTGGTTGCTCTAGATATTTCCAAGGCATTCGATCGTGTGTGCACTGATATCAAAGCTTATTGCATTTGGGGTCGGTAATGACAACTCTCGATTTATATCGAGTTTTCTCAGAGATCGGACAATACGTGTTGTTATTGATGGGGTCTCATCTAATGAGTTTCAGCTTAATTCAGGGGTACCCCATGGTTCCGTTCTTTATTTTTCCCTTTTCCTTACCTTTCTGAATGACCTTCTTGGTCAAACTTTTAACTCTATCGCAGATGAAAGCAGCATTTGTCATTCATTTTCCTTTAATTGTAGGCCAAGCCTCTTGGAGGTTGGGGCCAAGAAGCGGACACTCAATCAAAACCTGTTAAAAATCTGCGAGTGGCGTAAAGCGAATTGGGTTGATTTAATGCGCAAAAGACTCAATGTTATTTGTCGACCCACAGGGCCATGGCATTAATAATATCATCTGTATATATGGGTCATTCATTCGGTGTTTGACAATTGAATTGTTCGGACGTGTTTACGCAGTGCGGTAAATATTGAATAGTGAATAGTGAAGTAGTAAAAGACAGTGACTTTCATAGTGTTTGATATTGTTGTAAAGATAGAGACTTTTGATACAGTGAAGTGTTGTTGTTTAGGGTGCTCCGCTGAACATAGTTGAATTGGTGTCTCACTTTCTCCGGCCAGAAGTGAGGTTAAACTCGTTTGTAGAAACCCTCTAGTGACGAATAGACGTAGCATTAAAGTATTTATTTGTGTCGGTAAGTAGTGTCGGTACGGTTTGCGACTTGGCTACTGCCGTTTCGTACATCGGCCAATAGGTGGCGACATTGACGTTCCAGGATACGCGTAAGTACTTGTGAATTTTTAGTTTTAGATTTTTAGTGGGTATGCCGCCCAAAAGGGGTACGGCGAGGAAGAGGTCGAGTGGCCTTAATGGTGAAGGGACGGATACGGACGGGAAGGGGACTGACGAGGTACCGCGGACACGGAAGATCGTAGGAAACTCGGACTTGGAGACTGACGACGAAGTGACGGTGGTGACTGCGGGCGAAGCGGTTCGGGGCGATGCGGATAAGGTCAAAGGGGTGGAAAAGCGGTTCAAACCGAGTTCACCCCTTGCCGCAAGGGCTTCTTCTGAAGCTGACCTTCTCGAACGGCCCGACTCGCATACGTTGGCAGAAGGTAGACGGAAGGTAGCTGGTAGCACGGGTAACCTTAGGGGGTCACAAAAGACGCAAGAGGCCAGTGTCAAAGCTGTTGATGGAAAGCGCCCGCCAGAGAGATACACCGCCAAGGCGAGCTCCCCTGTTGCGGAACTCAAAGAAGTCTCAGCGGACCTCTTGGAGGCTTTAATTGATACTGGGTTAAAGGCTGGTGACGTCCGAAGGATAGCTGCTATTACTAGTAAGTATGAGGTGTTGTTGATGAACTTGCTAATTCAGAACGAACGATTGAGGAGGCGTTTGGACGACCTTCAGACTGCGGGTGGTGCACCGATTGTTCCGGCGCCAATTGTTGTTCCCCCTGTAATGCCGCCTAAGACAGCTGCTTGCCCCGTCCCGGCTCCGGTGGAGACTTGGTCGGTGGTTGTACGTAGCAAAACTGCTGCTACACCGAAGGAGGTAGCATCTAGAGTTGTTGAGCAGGTTGGACCAGCATTGGCAGTACGTGTTGACGACGTAAAACCCATTCGGAATGGTGGGGCGGTCATACGGACGCCTTCAGTCGCTGAAAGAACCAAGTTAGTTACTAACAGTAAGTTCGCGGAGGTAGGACTTGAGGTCACCGTAAACGGGAAGCTAGGTCCGAAGGTCATGGTCCGGGGGGTTCACTCCCAGATCACCCCTGACGAGTTTATGGGTGAACTGTACGAGCTGAACATGAAAGAATTGATGACCCGAGAGACCTTCAAGCGAAGCGTTAAGCTCATTTCGCGTCCGTGGACAACAGACACTCCCGAAGCAGTGAATGTAGTTTTGGAGGGCACTAGCATTGCTATGCAGGCCCTTCTGAACTCTGGGCGCTGTTACATAAAGTGGTTCAGTTTCTACGTTCGTCAGCTTGATCCAGTGGCGGGATGTTTCCAGTGTATGAGTTTTGACCATAAAGTGAAGGACTAGGGTCTGTCGTCGTTGCGGGCAACAGGGGCATATGGCAATGGTGTGTCCAAACCCACTCCATTGTCGTAACTGTGCGGTTAAAAGACTGTCCTCTGATCATCTAATGATGTCAGAGGCTTGCCCTACGTATTGCGTCTTGGTTGCACGTGCGAACGCCAGACATTAAAAATGACTTCGACAATTATACAACTCAATTGTCAGGGCTCTTATTCTGGTATGTGTGAGTTAGGTGAGATGATGGTTGCCACTCACAGTGGATTTGCCTTGGTTCAGGAGCCTTACACAACCAATGGTTGTGTAAGGGGTTTACCCACATTTATGCGGGTATTTCCTAGTTCTGGGGCTAAATCTGCTGTGATTGCCACGTATATGGATTCGGTACTACTACTAGCGAGTAGCAACCCGATTATCCTAGGTATGGACGCGAACGCATCATCTCCTATGTGGTTCAGTAAGGTATCCCGGCATTCGCCTGGATAGCAGAACCATTATAGGGGTGAGATGCTGAGTGACTGGATGGTTAATCGGGGTGTTAGTACGCTAAACCAGCCCTCGAATCTGTATACGTTTTCCGGACCTAATGCTGTGAGTGATATTGATGTAACAGCCGTTAATGACATAGTACTGCGGCGTTTTCGATGTGACTGGGACGTTGTGGACAATTGGGGGTGAGTGATCACAATCCAATTCGGATTGTGCTCTCATACTCGCCAGTCCCCGAGGTGGTTTCCGATGTGGTGCGGTGGCGTAGACTTCCAATTAATTGGGATTACTACGGCACGTGCATTAGGGAGGCGGCCTCTGAGGTCCCCATTGGTTTCAGGGGTCTGACTATAGATGGACAGATAGGCAAGCTGAACGACTGGACAATCAAAACCAATGACGCCCTTCTTGGGAGATGTTCTAGGACAATCCCCGGAAGGGTTAAATGGTGGACGCGGGAGCTTACGGAAATGCGGAAGACCGTCCGGCAGCTCAGGAAGAGATTCCAGAGAGCCAGGCGGACCAATGCAGATGATGTACTACTGCGTGCGGCAAACTACGCGACACAGCTACGTGCCTATAAGGACCGTATCGTGAAGGTGGAGGAGGATGATTGCAGAAGTTACGTACGGGACAAAAAAGACGACCCATGGGGAGGAGTCTACAAGCTCTGTAGAGGAAGGAGCCAGCGGACCGATGTGTCTGGCCTTCGTGTTGGTAATGAAATATTGCCATCATGGGGGGCATGCATACGCGTTCTGCTGGGCGAGTTCTTTCCAAGGGCTGAGGGTCCTATCCATCTTCCTTTTCAGGGGGTGGATACCCCTCCGCCCTTGGACAGAACTGAGTTAGAGATGAGCATTTGTCAGGCACGAAGTAGAAAGTCACCAGGTATGGACGGAGTGACCGGAGAGATGTGTAAAAGCATCTGGAAGGCCATTCCTGAGTACTTGGTGGCAATCTATGGAAAGTGTGTATCCACGCATATGGAAAATAGCTCGTGTCGTTGTTTTGCTGAAGTCACCCGATAGGATCAGGAGCAATCCTCGTTCCTATAGGGGCATCAGTCTGCTTCCGGTGCTTGGAAAAGTACTGGAAAGGATTATGGTGAAAAGGCTTCAGGAGAGGATCGCCCAGGGCACATGTGAGTGGCAATTTGGCTTTAAAAGTGGTAGGAGTGTAGATGACGCCTGGCAACACGTTAAAACGTGTATCGGTAGGACAGAGGCAGGATATGTCCTTGGAATCTTTATTGATTTCAAGGGTGCGTTCGACTTCCTGTTATGGGAAGGCGTTCTAGCGAGGCTACGCGAGGTCGGCTGCCAAGAGTTGGAGTTATGTAAAAGCTACTTCTCTGGCAGGCGGGCTTGCGTCGCTGGTGTGAACGAGTCCGTGTGCATTGAGGTGGTCAGAGGTTGTCCGCAGGGATCCATCTGCGGTCCATTTATTTGGAATCTAATGATGGATCCTCTTTTGCGGAGGCTGATGGTTGCATACAATGTGTGCGCATATGCGGATGACTTGCTCGTCCTTATCGAAGGCAAGTCTCGTGCTGAGCTGGAGAGAAGGGGGGAGGAAGCCATGCAGATTGTCTGCGATTGGAGTAGACAAGTAGGTGTAGAAGTAGCAATGGACAAGACTGTGATGATGTTGCTTAAGGGCAAGTTATCGCTAAATCGACCTCCAACTGTTAGGGCCAATGGCGTTAGCCTTAAGTATGCGACTGAGGTCAAATACTTGGGGATAACAATGCGTGAGCATATGAACTTCTTGGTTCATCTCGAGCGGGTGAGGGAAAAATTGACTGGCGTGGTGGGATGTGTCCGGCGCATTCTTAGGAATGACTGGGGCCTTAGCAGGCGTTCCATGCAGACCATTTACCGTGGATTATTTGTTGCTTGCGCAACATATGGTTCGTCGGTGTGGTCCAGCGTGGTCACGACTGCCAGAGGAAAGCTGAAAATCATGTCATGTCAAAGGGTTGTCTTACTCGCTTGTGTGCCATGTTGCCGTACGGTCTCCACGGAGGCCTTACAGGTGTTGGTAGGTGTAGCCCCTCTTGACTTGGAGGTAATGCGTAAAAGTATCTCCCACAGGATCAGGAGAGGACAGCCATTGTTGCAATATGACTGGTTGACTAACCATGACATTAGCAGAAAGAGCTGGACGGAGTGCAAGACACTCCTAAATGAGTGTGTTGTCTCCAGATGGCAAAATAGGTGGGACAGTAGCGACAAAGGACGAGTTACATATGCCTTCGTTCGCGATGTGACGTTCGTGGCGAAGCGTCCAGACTTTGGCTTTAGCCTGATTGTGGGCTTTTTGCTTACGGGCCATGGGTCGTTTAACGCATTTTTGTATAAAAGAGCCTTGGCTAATACGCCTGAGTGTGACTGTGGACCTTTTACCGAGGACTGGTTTCATGTTTTGTGCATATGCACGTTCTACTCGGACATACGGAACCTAGATTCTCTAGGTGTCGTATTGACGGACGATGGTTGTGATGTCAGTAGTGTGCTTGAGAGTGATGAGAGAATGAGTCGTATGAATGGGTATGCATGTGAAGTCTTCAGAAGAAGACGTTTAAGAAGGGCTTGATCGCACTCGCATGTTTTCATCCACAGGATGTAGGCATGCGTGTGTAGTCAAGACCATCTAGAAGGCCTTAGTTGTGTACCTATACACTCACCCCTGGAATCTTTGATTCCAGTTGACTTGCGGGTACGGCCCCTTGGCGAGTATCGTGGTGGCTGTGGTTTATACCCAAATCGCGGGGAGAGCATAGCTCGATGTGAAGTTGCATTCAACCGCGTGCTGTGACCCTAAAGCAGCAGAGGTATGTAAGGTAGGCCTCGACTCCCCACAAAGGAGTGGGATTTGTTGCCCAAATGCACAAATCTCGAAGTTGGTACCCGAGTGTAGTTTTTTCTGCACAAGGGGGCGGTGGTCGGCGCATATTCCGATCCAGTGTTCAGAGCACCGTGAGGTTATGTCAACGAGACAGGTACTCACGTAAAACACAAGAGACTTCTGTATATATGGGTAGTATAGGCATTAAGGAGTCGGATACTCTTGATGTTCTAGGCATGAGAATTCAATGTGATGTTCATTGCAACGAGCATGTTTTTCAAGTGTCGAAAGATGCATTCAAGTATCTTGGTTTTCTAAAACGGTGCAGAAATTACTTCACTCCCTCTGATCTCCTTAAAACCTATACCACTTACATCTGACCGAAAATGGTATACAACTCCCATATATGGGCAGGAATTTCAAAGTCGATTTTGGAGCTACTGAACCGTGTGCAAAGGGGGGCGTTGATGCTAATCAATGACAGTAGGATATCCAACACTATTGATTCATTGGAACATCGTCGGAATGTGGGTTGTGTAGTACTGTTCTATAGGTATTACCATGGCAAAGGTTCTTCTGAGATTAGCGAACTTATTCCAAGTGCCCGAGTTTCGGTTCGCTCTACCCGCTTCTCTAGTAGATCACATCCGTTTGTAGTTTATTGTCCAGTTGACCGCACAACGCATTACAGAGAGAATTCGTTTATCAATCGAACTAGTCGTATGTGGAATAAACTCCCCGCAGAGGTCTTTCCTGATAGTTATAATCTGAAAAAATGTAAGTCAAATATCCAGAAACACTCTTTCCTCCTTCCCATAACCTATTTTCCTGATATCAACACAATGCACTGCATCAGTAGGGGCCATCCCCTGTGTGTTGGCTAATAAATAAAAGAGAAAAAAATGCAGCAAATCTCAGCATATGGACTCGTATGAGAAGAAATATATCATTCTGAAGTGACATGTTTTGTAATATCCTTTTTATCATTAACCCATCATAGAACTATGGTCTTAGCGGATTTAAGACAGCCGGTAAATATTTCAATAAAATTTTATTTTAGCATAAACGATTGCAATACCCTTAAGGCTACATGAATAATTATATGCACAGCTTGTTAAATTATTATTCTTATTCATCCAATCTTATTTTTTTTTTTTGCATTGTTTTTATTTGGTGGCTGTTCACAAATAAAAAAATTATAAAAGTTGCATACAAAAATAAAGGAACAAGCTTGTTCACATAATTCAACATGTATAATGCTCCAGGTCATTCATTAAAAAAGTGACAACCACATAAAAACTATCAAAAACAAAAAAAACACAAATACACACATACACACACACTGGTTACTTTGAAAGGTACACAAATAATTATAATGAAATTGTAATGTGTGTATAAAAGTAGTGTTATGTTGCTTTGCTATCCCTTGCCAAGTTCGGGTTGTAATTGCAGTTTGTTAAATAAAATTATAAAAATTAAACTCGTTTTTTTATACATTTTTGTTTTATTTTTTTTTTTTTTTTGTTTTTTTTTTTTGTGGTATTTGCACTCTTATTTTCTCATTAAAAAGTTCGACGAATTATGTATCAAACTAAAATTTAATTTAAAATTAAAGCCAAAAAAATATTATATTAACGCTGGGTTAGGAAAAGTAGGATAGGATCCTACCTGTGAACAAGTGTTAATATTCCAATCATTTTTTTTTTTTTTTTTGACAAAAATCGATTTAAAATTGAAAAATTATTAATAATTTTAGTTTTTTTTTCCAAAAAAAAAAATAAAATTTATCATATAAATCACAATAAAATCACAAAAAACATTTGAAACAATAGTCCATAATATTACAGCAAACTGTTCAAGGGGTAGATGTATCTTTGTTTAGGATTATTTTTTTTTTTTTGTTTTTGCCTTTGTAAAGAGTTATTATTTCAAAATGTTTTATGTAGCACTAATTCTTAAGCAGATTTATTGTCAACGTTACGTATGAGTAATACTTAATTAAATATTACTCATACTTAGAATCTTCAAAAAAAATAATATTGTTGTTTAATTTAGAATATGAATATTCTATACATATGTATGTAAGTAAATATACATAAATATACATACATTTAAAACCTTCAAAAAATAACATTTTAGTTTAATTTTAAATATGAATATTCTACATATATAATCGTATTTGACAAAATGATTAAACTTCTAAAAAAAAGAAAACTACATATGTTTTTAGGAATGACAAAATTTTATTATATACACATTCATACATTTTCTATGTAATTGTCAATTTTAATAAATGTTCATACAATATGTTTGCCACACTCATGATGGTAAAATGAAAAAGAATAGAATTTCATATTTGATATGGCTTAATTAAAATGTTACTTTATATTTATGAATGTGTAAGACAATTTCATAAATTGTCAAAAAAAAAATATAATAAAAATTATTTTATTGTTACGTACGAGTTGTGTTTGCTATATTTAACAATTGTCTACACAGGCATGTATACAATTACAATTCAGCATAATTCTGCAGAATTATATATAATTGCTCTACATATTCATTTTTTTCTTTTTTCTATATTTTCCTAAATTCATTTAGTATAATTCAAGGGCTGAATTTAGACAAATGCCATTTGTAAAATGATATGCATGTCCAATACACTGTCTCAAAATATTTAAAGATATTTAGCCAGTATAAGAGATAACAATTCTGAATGGTACTTTTTTATGAGGAACACAGTAAAACTAGATGGCTTAGATTTGACTTCAGCTTTTTACTCTCACTGTATACATATATAATTATTAAAGAAACAAAATTATTATTAGAATCACTGCAAGAGATACATTACTTATGTCACAGAAATTAATTACTCTACGTATCGAAGAACTTGTCTCATTATCAAATTGTTTGTCTTATTACTTTACCAAAAAATTTAAACAACATGTTATTCGAAGATTGAATCCAAAATTTTCAATTATTATTACTAATCATAAGATTTATTTCGGCATAGCGTTGACTAAATAAATTCGTCCACCTTAAGACTGTCTATAACTAATTAGTAGTTTTTTTTTTTTTTGAAAAAAATACTTGTTTAAAAAAATTTACTGTCTAAGAATATTGAATTTTGTTTTAGCAAAGGTACTTTTTAGGAAATCATAATTTTTAAAGGAACCTTTTTAAATAAAATATATATTTTAAGTAAATTTTAAAGCACTGGCCCTTTTTACGAAAATATGCTCTTTTACAGACAACTACTTTTTTAAGTAAAGCTAGTTCATTTAGAAAAGGTATTTTTTAAGACAATTTATTTTTTTAAGAAAAGGTACTTTTTAAATAAAATTTACTTTTTAAGAAAAATTGTTTTTAAGAAAAAGTTTCTTTTTTGAATAAGAAACTTTTTCTTAAAAAGGTTCTTTTTTGAATATCTACTTTTAAAAGAAACTTTCTTTTCTAGGAAATGTCCTTTTTTAAGAAAACGTACTTTATAAGAAAAGGTCTTTTTAATTTTTTAAGAAAATGTACTTTAAACAAATTTTTTTAATAATATGCAATTCTATAAGAAAAAGTACTTATTAAGAAACTTTACTTTTTGAGAATATGTACTTTTTTAAGCAGGAAACGTAATTGTTAATAAAATGTATTTTTTAAGAAAAGCTGCCTTTTATGAAAATATACCTATTTAACAAAAAAGATACCTTTTTTAAGAAAATTTTGCTTTCTAAGAAAATGTACTTTTGTAGAAAATGGTACGTTTTAAGAAGAGGCATTTTCTAAGAAGACGCACTTTTTCAGAACAGGTAATTTTTTAAGAAAATTCAAAAGCTACTTGCTCAGCGATGTTTTTTTTTAAAGAAAACATACTTTGTCAAGATGACGTACTTTTTTAAAGAAAGAGTTTTTTTTCAAAGAATATGTACTTTTTTAAAAATTGTAAAAGAACTTGTTAAGAAGAAGGTATATTTTTAATAAAAGGTTCTTTTTAATAAAAGGTACTTTTTTTTAAAAGTTACTTTTAAATAAAAGGTACTTTTTAATAAAAAGTACTTTTTAATAAAAGTTACTTTTTAATAAAAGGGAGTTTTTAATAAAAGGTACTTTTAAATAAAAGGTACGTTATAATAAATGGTGCTTTTAAATAAAAGGTACTTTTTAATAAAAGGTACTTTTTAATAAAAGGTACTTTTTAATAAAAGGCACTTTTTAATAAAAGGAACTTTTTAATAAAAGGAACTTTTTAATAAAAGGTACTTTTAAATAAAAGGTACGTTTTAATAAATGGTGCTTTTAAATAAAAGGTACTTTTTAATAAAATGTACTTTTTAATAAATTTTAAAAGTACGTTTTAATAAAAAGCTACCTCTTAATAAAAGGTATTTTTTTGTAAAAGGCACTTTTTATTAAAAGGTACTTTTAATAAAAGGTACTTTTTAATAAAAGATACTTTTTAATAAAAGCTACTTTTTAATAAAAGGAACTTTTTAATAAAAGGAACTTTTTAATATAACGTACTTTTTAATAAAAGGTACTTTTTAATAAAAGGTACTTTTTAATAAAAGGTACTTTTTAATAAAAGGTACTTTTTAATAAAAGGTATTTTTTAACAAAAGGTACTTTTTAATAAAAGGTACTTTTTAATGAAAGGTATTTTTTAACAAAAGGTACTTTTTAATAAAAGGTATTTTTAATAAAAGCAAGTTTTAATAAAAGGTACTTTTTAATAAAAGGTATTTTTAAATAAAAGGTACTCTTTAATAAAAGGTACTTTTTTATAAAAGGTACTTTTTAATAAAAGGTACTTTTTAATAAAAGGTACTTTTTAATAAAAGGTACTTTTTAATAAAAGGTACTTTTTAATAAAAGGTACTTTTTAATAAAAGGTATTTTTTAACAAAAGGTACTTTTTAATAAAAGGTACTTTTTAATGAAAGGTATTTTTTAACAAAAGGTACTTTTTAATAAAAGATACTTTTTAATAAAAGGTACTTTTTAATAAAAGTTACTTTTTTATAAAAGGTACTTTTTAATAAAAGGTACTTTTTAATAAAAGGTACTTTTTAATAAAAGCACTTTTTAATAATAGCTACTTTTTAATAAAAGGTACTTTTTAATAAAAGGTACTTTTTAATAAAAGGTACTTTTTAATAAAAGGTACTTTTTAATAAAAGGTACTTTTTAGTAAAAGGTACTTTTTAATAAAAGGTTCTTTTTAATAAAAGGTACTTTTTAATAAAAGGTACTTTTTAATAAAAGGTACTTTTTAATAAAAGGTACTTTTTAATAAAAGGTACTTTTTAATAAAAGGTACTTTTTAATAAAAGGTACTTTTTAATAAAAGGTACTTTTTAATAAAAGGTACTTTTTAATAAAAGGTACTTTTTAATAAAAGGTACTTTTTAATAAAAGGTACTTTTTAATAAAAGGTATTTTTTAATAAAAGGTACTTTTTAATAAAAGGTACTTTTAATGAATGGTTGTTTTCAATAGAAGGTACTTTTTAATAAAAGGTACTTTTTAATAAAAGGTACTTTTTAAAAAAAGGTACTTTTTAATAATAGCTACTTTTTAATAAAAGGTACTTTTTAATAAAAGGTACTTTTTAGTAAAAGGTACTTTTTAGTAAAAGGTACTTTTTAATAAAAGGTACGTTTTTATAAAAGGTAGTTTTTAATAAAAGGTACTTTTAATAAAAGGTTGTTTTCAATAAAAGGTATTTTTTAATAAAAGATACTTTTTAATAAAAGGAACTTTTTAAAAAAGGTACTTTTTAAAAAAGGTAGTTTTTAATAATAGATATTTTAATAAAAGGTACTTTTTAATAAAAGGTACTTTTTATTAAAAGGTAATTTTTAATAAAAGGTACTTTTTAATAAAAGGTACTTTTTAATAAAAGGTACTTTTTAATAAAAGGTACTTTTTAATAAAAAGGTACTTTTTAATAAAAGGTACTTTTTAATAAAAGGTACTTTTTAATAAAAGGTACTTTTCAATAAAAGGTTCTTTTTAATAAAAGGTTATTTTTAAGAAAAGGTACTTTTTAAAAAAAGGTACTTTTTAAAAAAAGGTACTTTTTAATAAAAGCCAATTTCTACGAAAATATACTTTCACGGGGAAAGGTAATTATTAAGGAAAGGTAATTTTTCCATAAAAGGTGTTTTTGCAAGAAAATGTTATTATACCCTATACCACTATGTGGTTTGGGTATAATGACTTTGTGCTGCTGTTTGTAACAACCAAAAATATTTGACCCAGACCCATCTTTAATTATACCGATCGAATCAGAATCACTTTTTGAGTTGATTTAACAATGTCCGTCCGTCCGTCTGTGTGTCCATGTAATCAAACTGCAGGTCGCAAATATGAATATATTTTGATGAAATTTGGTATAGAAGCTTTTATCGGCCATGGGATGAACGCTATTGAAATTAGTGAAATTCCGTGCATGTTCAGACCTAGCCCCCATACAAATTACCCCTATGAAATCGACATAAATTGCCATAAGATCCAAATTTTCATATAGATCTTACTCAAATTGGGTTTGTATGCGTTCATTACATCCATTAATGAGTAGTCCAAAAATGATCCCTTTGGTCTCATATAGAGCTGCTTCCCGATATTAACTTAAATCTATTAAAAAACAAAAATATTGCACTGATTCTTCTCAAATATTGTTTGTATATGTTTTTGCAAAATACAAGAGACGTTACCAACCATGGTCAGGATCGGTCCATTTTTGGACCGAGTCCCCATATAGATATAGCATCCGATATGAACTTTTTGATATCTGCGGTCAAAAAAAATAATAAAAATCCCACTCAAATTTGGTTTTTGCTTATTTTCTATGTCCAGTTAGTTGGGCCTAAGAGATAGGGTTTCCAAACGCATGGTATAGGGTATCGTATAGTCGGTCTAGACCGACTATAATTTTTTTACTTGTTTTTTTTATGATATTATTCTGAGAAGGAGCTCCTTAAGAAAAGGCACCTTTCGAAGAAAGCGCATATTTTGAATCTTCTCGATTTCATAAAAGAAATTGACATTTAATATGGAAGCCTTTTTAAGAAAGTTAGATAGTGGGTATGAATATTAGAAAAATATCATGCACTGCCACGGATGTCCAAGGGTCAAAATATAACAGTTTCATAAAACCACCATATACGTATGGGATCCCTTTAAGGGGTGGAGATACGGAACAAGTCTATTTTGAGCACCCTATAAGTATTTACTATGCTTTCCAGAATCAGTGAGACAAATCGATATATATAGTTTTATAATTTTTGTTTTGTTTGGAATTTGGATCTTATTGTCTCAATAACAAAAAAAATTACCAAATTATTTTTAAGACGGTTTAAGATCATTTTGGTGACCAAAAAACTTACAATAAATGAATAAATAATATTAATATCTTCTTTATATATTACTAGCAGATTCCAGCCCTCGAAATTCGAGCGCAAATTCTATGAAATTTTATTTTTTCATTAAATAAAGACCCTAAAAGTATGCTAGTCAATTATAGCCAATTCACAAATCAACACAAAGAATAAACTCATTTTTAATACGAACCCATTAACAAATTTAATAAACACACATAGCATTGTATAATTTTATGTATGTGTTAGTAGCAACTTTAAATGCAATTTAATCAAAATAAAGGAAAAAATTTAAAAATCTGTAAGTCTGCAAAACGGCTAAAAAGGAATACCTTTCAAATAATATACGTTCGGTCAAAATCAGGATAAAACGGTAGAAGAAAATATCGGTCACAAGAAATCGCCTAGCCTATTAATATTATAGATTATAGATATAAGTAATAAAATCATACCAAAATTCGAATTCAAATTAATGCTGGCCACATTTATGTGATGGCGGAGAATTTACGTTTTACATTCACCAATATAAAATTCGACTAGAAACTATTTTTAAAGCCTATTTTTACGAAATATGTAAAAATTGTATAACCGAAGCTTTGATAAGAAGTAGAAAGAAAAATTTTGAATTTTTATAACCCGCTGCAAAACGTCTAATATAAGATTTCGGCCTAAAAATATTTTAAGCAAATCAGGTCTCACGCATTTTTATACCCTATACCACTATGTGGTTTGGGTATAATGACTTTGTGCTGCTGTTTGTAACAACCAAAAATATTTGACCCAGACCCATCTTTAATTATACCGATCGAATCAGAATCACTTTTTGAGTTGATTTAACAATGTCTGTCCGTCCGTCCGTCTGTGTGTCCATGTAAACTTTGTAATCAAACTGCAGGTTGCAAATATGAATATATTTCGATGAAATTTGGCATGTGAGCTTTTATCGGCCATGAGATGAAGGCTGTTGAAATTGGTGAGAATCGGTCCATGTTCAGACCTAGCCCCCATACAAATTACCCTTATGAAATCGACATAAATTGCCATAGGATCCAAATTGTCATATAGATCTTACTCAAATTGGGTTTGTATGCGTTCATTACATCCACTAATGAGTAGTCCAAAAATGCTCCCTTTTGCCCCATATAGAGCTGCTTCCCGATATTCACTTAAATCTATTTAAAACCAAAAATATTGCACTGATTATTCCCAAATTTTGTTTGTATATGTTTTTGCAAAATACAAGAGACGTTACCAACCATGGGCAGGATCGGTCCATTTTTGGACCTAGTCCCCATATAGATATAGCATCCGATATGAACTTTTTCAAAATTTTTTCAAATTTGGTTTTTGCTTATTTTCTATGTCCAGTTAGTTGGGCCTAAGGGTTTCTAAACGCATGGTATAGGGTATCGTATAGTCGGTCTAGACCAACTATAATTTTCTTACTTGTTAACTTCTCCGTTTGTGAGATGGTGCCTGGGGACCTTTATGATAGTCAAAACCTTAAACTCCCTAATGCTGTTTGGTTTGAATACCCGAACCATTCACGTGTTCCAAGAAAAAAGTGTTCTAAATCGACTAAGGTTAGTTTTGAAGCGATACGAGCAATAGTTTACATATTATTGAGGTTTAATAACGTTTATTACGTGGATTAGCGATAAAGTACCTACGGAGCTTGTACTATTATTAGAAGAAATCGCTAAGATATAGCTATATTATCATACGTGAAACCAATTGAAAAGTCGGGGAAGTAACAACTGTATGGAATTCGGAAAATCCTAAGAAGAAAAAGGAATAGAAAACAATCAAACTAAAAGAGTTCGATGCATCTTCTCATATCGATTTGTATGCTGCAATATACAAAGCCGCTTTCTCATATTCTTTTTTTAATTTTTTTTTAGGACCGACCCCCGCATCATCATGACAAGTTCTGCGGAAAGGATAAGAATTAGCATAACCAGTCGTAAAATAGTCCAAATGAAGCGGATTAAAATGTCTTGTTTACACAATATATTCCATCCAACTCAAGGGTAGAATATTGGGCATTAGTAAGTGGATGAGGCAGAAAACTACATTTGTTGGAACAGTATGCTCAAATCAAACTTTTTTAAAACGACAATATCTGAAAAGTCCAGCGCACCAAGTGTGCCGCTCATTTATTGGTTTCTATGAAGGCGATGTATCACTGTGTTCATATGTTCCGAAGAAGAATATGAAGCCTGAGTTAAAAAAAAAAATTATTAAGCAGCGATTGTGAAAGTTACCTGTTATTGGTTCAAGATAGAGAAGTTTCAATGAAAAAGTCGTAAGTTCTTACTTTAGTTAAAAATTTTTTTATGGCCTTTTTAAATATTTCTATATAAATTTTTATTGTAAATTTATAAAATAAATAAATTTTTAAATCAAAAAAAATTGTTAGCTATATAAAAAAGAGTATAACTTATGGTTAGTGTACTGAAAATCTACTTTAAATCAAGCAATTTTAGTAAATATTTCTTCTAACTAGCCTTGCTTTTCATCTTCTGGAAGTTGTTTAGCTTCTTCGCCTAATTCAATAGAGGTGGTTTTCCATTTTTGTCCAATGTTGGACATATATGGATCTGAAGTGCACAACAAAATAGTGATAAGGTCTTCATTAGTGCAACATCTGAATATTTGTTCCTTTTTTCTTGCGCTTCTCCTATTGGTAGCATATTGTTTTGAATTATTTGTTCCCCATAGTACAAAATTTATATTATATAAACTGTAGATGGCATATATCTCCCAGAGTATTTTTCGCTATAAGGTATAGCTGTCTTATTAACGTATTCTCCAAATTTTTTTGCATATATCTTTCTGCTGCCTTCGAGATCTTTCACTACATCTGTCAATTGGTTTTGCTGGTAGACCCTTTTTTCCACTTTCGTTGGCAGTTGTAGATGAACTCTCAAAAACAAGTGCCTTTACTAACCAGTCTTGCTGAGGTTTCTACATATTTGCCATGCTATGAGAGCATTCAATGTACCGTTTTTTCAAATTTGATGCAAAAGTTGTAATTTTTTTTGTTCAGTAAGTGCAAAATTATAGCGTCAACCTCTTTCTGTTGAAAATAAATATCAGCGAGATCTCAATAACAGTACTTAGCCATTGTCCAAACTGTAATTAATAATAATTGTGGAAACATTATCTAAAATACTTTTTCTTGCAATTATGTAAAATACAATTTTTTATGTTTTATTACTAGTCTTTGAAGCATAAAAAACCAAGACATTAACCCCTTTAAAAGGTGAAGTATACCTGCTCATATCTTAAAAGGGTGTATCGCAATAGTTTTTTTTTACCATTTACCTGTAATTTAATTTTTTTTTCCATTTTGTCAAGTATCTAAACCATATAACCTAAGTTCCGCCTATTAATGTTTTTGAAAAATACCTATTAAGTGTACCTGTCAAGAAAAAAAAAATTTTTATCCATTAATATAATTTAACAATTAAGCGCACTATGTCAGTATCAAAAACAAATAAACTCATGCAAAACAAGTAAGAAAATTATAGTCGGTCTAGACCGACTATATGATACCCTATACCATGCGTTTAGATACCCTATCTCATAGGCCCAACTAACTGGACATAGAAAATAAGCATAAACCAAATTTGAGTGGGATTTTTATTAATTTTTTTGGCTGCAGATATGAAAAAGTTCATATCGGATGCTATATCTATATGGGAACTAGGCCCAAAAATAGACCGATCCTGACCATGTTTGGTAAGGTCTCTGCAGATATGAAAAAAGTTCATATCGGATGCTATTTCTATATGGGGACTAGGCCCAAAAATGGACCGATCCTGACCATGCTTGGTAAAGTCTCTTGTATTTTGCAAAAATACATACAAACAAAATTTGAGAAGAATCAGTGCAATATTTTTGTTTTTTGATAGATTTAAGTGAAGATCGGGAAGCAGTTCTATATGGGGCCTATGACTAAGAGTTTTCCCATAGGGATCATTTTTGAACTACTCATTAATGGATGTAATAAACGCATATAAACCCAATTTGAGTAAGATTTATATGATAATTTGGATCTTATGGCAATTTATGTTGATTTCATAGGGGTCATTTGTATGGGGGCTAGGTCTGAACATGGACCGATTGTCACCAATTTAAAAAAACATTCATCCTATGGCCGATAAAAGCTTATATACGAAATTTCGTCAAAATATGTTCATATTTGCGACCTGCAGCTTGATTAAAAAGTTTACATGGACACACTGACGGACGGACGGACGGACGGACGGACGGACATCTTTAAATCGAATCAGTTAGTGATTCTGATTCGATCGGTATAATTAAAGATAGGTCTTGGTCAAACCACATAGTGGTATAGGGTATAAAAATACACCGGTACGACCAACTTTTGTATTAATAACACACAGACGGTTGGATGGACATCGTTAAATCGACTCAGAGTCGATCCGCATAATAAAAGATGGAAATAAGTTCAAATTTTTGGTAGTTACAAACATCAGGGCAAGCTCATTATACCCTAACCACATAGTGCAAAATTGTTGTATTCATAAATTTTGCACAAATTATCTGACCTTGGGTCAGAAAAATTGTTCTGCTGCACACGGGCGGAAACTGGCGGATATACAATGGGATATAGGAATGTAGAGAGGGTTCGGACTACAGAAGAGTGTAAGATTTTTTTTTATGGCTTTTGATGGACAGGAGTTATGCTCTATTAAATAGGGGATTTTCGGGAAATTTGGACTTTAAAAAAAAAAATTAATTTCTAAACGACTCAGTAACTTTATATTTCCAACATTAATAGATTAGAAGTTACAAAATTATACAGAATTTACTTTACTTTAACATATTTGAAAACAAAAAAGTTACAGTTAAGTTGGGAGCACAAATATGACGAATTTTTCGTTCCGAATATTCGTCGTCAGAAATAAAAGTCATTTGTGAGCATGAAAATGCACAAAATCAGTGCGTCGAACGAAATACGTAGTACGTAATGAATTCTGCGATAGGTTTATTTCTATTTCTTACGTCGACGAACGTCGAGTAAATTGGTGTAGAATGACCGTGTTTTATTTTAGTTTTTCAAATGTTTTAGTAAATAAAGTTACTTTTGTCTTTGAGAATTGTTTTAAATTTTATTTATAACTTATAATTTAAACAAAATCTATGTTTAATTATATAATTTTCTTTTACATACTGTTTTGTTAATATTTATTCTTTTTCGTTTAGTGCTTCTTTTTTTGAAATATGGTCACACTATCAGCTGCACCATGTAAACAAAAATGGCATAAAATTAATTTTTTAATAAAAATTTATGTAATTTTTTCAGAATTAAATAACTAAACGCTGCCGTACAAAAATTAAGGCTTTTACCATGGTGAAATGATGTTTACAATTGAAATAACTCGTACAAATGTAAAGATTTTTTTTCATATTTTTCCAATATTTATTTATAGAAATTACAAACAATTTCAAATTATGTTACTTCTGTTATGTGAATTTCATTCGACGAATTTACGCAACGAATTGTTGCCGTCAAATTCGTCTAGCTGTGCGACATTCGTTGTTCGTCCCAGTTGTGTTTCCACCTTTAATTAAAAATTAAAATTTACAAAGAAATTTTTAATGTTAGCAAAATACTGTGAAAGTCAATTTTCGAAGACCCTGTTCACTGTGATATAGTTGAAATAGAGCCGCAGTTTTTTGGCTCCCGAGGTTCGCTAGTATTTACTTTCAAATGAATGAACATAACTTTAAAATCGGGAAAAAAAAAATTATTTTAGGCCACCTTCTCAAAATATGGTCCATACCGCGTCATGCCAATTATGTCGTATGGAGTACGGACGCTAGCATAAAACCAAAGCGTATTGTTTCGTTTGCAACAAAGCAGTTTGTGCTGAACAATTAACATTACGGCATCATTGCAATACCTGCACACTCGAGCAGAAAGAAGCATCACAACAGTGATTTATTTAATTTTTTCCATGTATCTAAATATTAAATAAAATAGAAATTGTCAAAAAATAAACGCTTCTCGTACTTTTTCGTTTCTTTGCATAATTTAAAATTGACAATAAAACCATTAAAAATACACTCCATCAAATAAAATACCATACAATTCCTTATAGGTCCATGTGGAAGTTTTCACTATTTTAGGGCCAACGAGAGACCTTCTAATCAGCCTTTGTTGAAGGAACACAAAAAAAAATTTAATAAAAAATTCAAGATTTTATTTTTGACATGAAATATGAACAGTGTGTCTCCAGGTCTGATATCTTGAAAGCCTTCACTAAAATGGCATAACACAGAGTATTCCAACTTGATAATTTAAAAGTTGTTTATGTATTATCAATTTCTTTTTCATTTGGATCAAGTATGCTAAAAATTATACTTCAATTTTAAAGGTTTTTCCTGGAACATATCTCTCATATACATGCAGGACTTAGTGTACTATAAGCATTCAAAACATCATTAAAATTCTATAATAAAAAATGTTAATATTAAACCCTAAGAAATAAAACATATTTAAGCCCAACAAAAATTCTATTGACAAAAGGTTTTGCAATTTTGCTTAATCTAGAATTTATATAAGAGCCTGAGGAAATGTGTGGAATGCAATAACTGGCTGTCATAAATTCCTTAACGTATCCATTAAATATCCAACAATCAAATTTAATGCTTTTTTCTATTTTGTTATGGAATACACATATAAAATAAATTGCTTTTAGAATCAACCTAAATGAAAGGGGACTTCTATGTGTGAACATAAAAATGTCTTTAGTATTAAGTTGATATTGGGTCACCGGCCAACCGCAAGTAGCCATAGGGTTATATTTTTTTTACCTAACAGTTATCATACGATATGGAAATTAAATGCTTTTGATATAAGAACAAACCATTTTGAGTGTAAGTATCATAAAAATGTGCTTAACATGACATAAAAATGTCATCGATTAATGCCCTAAGTATAATTTTTACGAAAGATAAATGGAGCTTACACCTCTAGCACAAGAAAATAGGGTTAAATTTATAAAACAAAATAATAAAAAGGTCATAAGGATTTCTATAGAAAAGATAATATCGGTAAAACCTGAAATAATATGAAATTGTCAAAATATTAATTCATATGCCATACGAAATAGAGAATTTTCCCATTTTAAAGTTGAATTTATATGCAAATTTTTGAGTAGTGCCAACATTTAGTATTTTCCCCAATATAAGATTACTTTTTTTTTTGCAAATTTCTACAACCATTCTAAAAATTAGACGTGTGTTTGCATGTGTGTGTTGCTGTATAAAGAATGAACGTATGCAAAAGTGTTGTTATGAAAAAGTTTGCATAACTTATTGTACAATGGTGTATAGAAAATAGAAAAACGTTAGAAAGTTTATGTTCCCAAAGAAATTGCAACTATTTCGTTAAAGTGCAAGTTTTACGATTGCAAAGTTTTTACAATGCGTAATCTAGCAGTTAGCAATCTTATGGAAGCAGTGAATTAAAGGATTCTTTTGTTATTAATTTTAATAGTATTTTGTTATTGTTACTTTCAGTGCCAGAAATTGAGATGGAAAATTCTTAATGATATATCTGGATATATCATTAAGAATCTGCTAAGCCTATGCGGTCTAAATTAAAGTCTTAAACGTTTTTGCTCGAAAAAGAAATTTAACATAGGGGCAATTCCACAGAACATGGGACAAGCATAATTTTTTTTTTTTAGAAATACATCTCACTCAGTTCTCAGTTTGTTGTACATAAATTGAAGTTTCTAAATATCGACTTGACAACATTTGGAGCAGCTTCACATGGAAAAATTATTGATGAAATTTTAGTTCAACTTTAAAGGTTTGCAAGTTTTATTGTTTTATTGTAATATTGAACTATTACTATATTTTCTTGAAAGAATTATTTAAATAGATTTTATTAATGCTGTTGTTTTAATTTTACAAGTTAAAATAAACTGTCAGTAGTAAGATTTGTGGACAGTACATTTTTTGTAAGGTGAGTCACAAAAATATGTTTTTTTTTTATCTTGAAAAGGAAGTAAGAACATTAAATTGATTTTTTTTTATATTTTCTCCTTCCTAGAATCAAATATAAAAGAAAATGTAGGTTTGGTGGTTAGTTGTTCTATTATACTTAGCAAAAACATGCATTCTTTTTTGTAAGATGAGTCACAACTAGCATCTACAGGAATTAAGTGTTTTATTGATTGTCTAAAGACCAAAACACTAAATTTAGTTCATTTGATTCATATACTGTAACAAAAAAAAATAGAATTTAAACAAAATTGAAACCTTAGTTTTCATAGAATTTAAAATATTCGCCATATAATTTTTTGAAAATTTTTTCATTATTCAATCACTCTAGTTTTGGCACTTAAACAATCAACACAAAATTAAAACAAGTATTTTAATAAAATGTTTAAAAGTAAAGGTATGACTAAATATAGCCTGAAAAAAATTTCAATTGGAATAAAAATAATTAGTGAAATAATAGAAACATTCAACGTGATTGTTACAATTCTAAAGGAACACAATTGTCAGTTTTTTACTCATGAATCAAAGCATGGTAAGCCCTTCAGATTTGTCTTATTCGGTCTTGATGGTAAATCAGCTGAAGAAGTAAAACAAGCAATGATTTCACTCAAGTACAAATGTACAGACGTCAAAAAAATTTAAAAAAATTACAATGAATATGTTCATACGTTTTAAATCGTTTACTTTGAAAATGGTTCAGTTAAACTACAAGATTTAAAACAAAACGTCAAAACTCTTTTCCACATGATAATCAGATGGGATTATCAAAGAAAATTAAAAAATAAACCTGTACAATGTTATAATTGTCAAATGTATGGACACGGAGAGAAGGGGTGTTCAATAAAAACAAAATGTGCGTTTTGCTCTGGTCGACATAAAACCAACGAATGTCCAAATAAAGAAAAAATCAAATGTGCAAACTGCAATGAAGCTCACACGGCAAATGACACTTCTTGTCCACTAAGAGAATCATTTCTTCTTCTCAGAGAAAATATTCAACGAAGAAATAATCGTTATGCTTATAAAAGTACCCAAGGCAGAAGTAATAACAATGTTACAGCAATAAATATTAATAATTTAGAAAATAATGAATTTCCTAGCTTACCGAAGGCTAATCGTCAAGTTGAAAATAAGAGAGCAGTTTGGCCAAAACCTCAATTTAGTAGTTTTAAGAGAAACACTAATAATTCAAATGATCTGTTCACACCAGAAGAGATAAGTCAACTTGTTTTAGATGTTTTAAACAAATTAAAAGATTGTAAATGTAAAGAAGAACAATTTTATGTAATCACACAATTAGCTACTAAATATTTGTATAATAATAAGTAAATCATAATGGCAACCAATAAATTAAATGTTATATTTTGGAATTGTAGAAGTATAAGAAATAAATTTTTAGAACTCTATGATTTTATAAATAGTAAAAATATAGATTTATGCTTTCTTACAGAAACTTGGTTGATAAATACTGTAAATATCCCACAAATGGGATACTATTTTATACGATGTGATCGAACAGATCGAAGTGGTGGAGGAGTTGCTGTTCCTGTGAAGAAAAATATAAAAAATTTTAGACCTATATTTGTGAATACAAATCTAATTGATAATGTAGGAATATGTATAAATATCCCTGATTTAGGAGAATTTAACTTATTTTCAGTGTATTTTCCAGGCGGCGTTGCAAATTCTGTAACGAAAGGCTTATTTAGAAAAGACATAAGAAAAATTCTAAGAATCGACAGCAAAATATTGATATGCGGAGATTTGAATAGTAGACATAGAAATTGGAATTGCAATCGTGCTAACGTTTGGGGAAACATTGTTTCCGAAACAGTGTCTATACTTCCATACACTGTCTTGCATCCTGCAACACCGACTTATATTCCTACTTCAAGTAACAAAAGCCCTTCAACTTTAGATATTGTAATTTCAAATATCCCTCAGTACGTTACAAACCCTATAACAATGAACACTTTAGGGTCTGATCATTTACCTGTCTTTTTTGAATTAAACTTAGGGATTTCGCGTGTAGAACAACTGATTCCTGATTATACAAGGGCGAATTGGGGACTTTACAAATCCTCAATTGATACGTCAGTCTCCCATTTACCTTGCGAGTTGGGCAATGTAACAAACACTAACACAATTGACGTTAGTGTGGATATTTTGACTAAAAGCATATTAAATGCTGTTGATACTGCGGTTCCAAAGCTAAATTTGGACCTAAGGACAAACCAATTACCACCCAATATTAGACAATTGATAAGTGTACGAAATTATTACCGTCGACAATGGATTAGATACAGGAGTCCGCTCTACCTGGAAACTATGAAGGGGTATTGCATAAAAATTCGTAATGAAATTTCAAAATTGAGGAATAAAACTTGGAATAACAAAATAAGGGGTTAGGATAAAGCGTCAAAACCTTTTTGGAATATATCAAAATGCTTAAGAAAAAAGAAAATGTTTATACCACCCTTACTGGAAAATTCTACTACATATTATAGTGATGAGGATAAGGTGAATCAACTCGCGTTAAATTTTTTGAAAAACCATCGAGTTTCGGAAGATTTAGGTACTCAAACACATATCTCAATGGTTAATAGTGTAATTGATAGATTCTCTTCACTAGAAATCTTTACGGCTAGGGAGGAATTTGCAGATGTTAATGAGATTCGAAATATTATTAGAGACTTGAAACCAAGGAAGGCTTCTAGTTTAGACGGTATTAAGAACTTTATGTTAAGACAATTACCAAAGTCTTCAATTATATATCTGTGCTTTATAATAAACTGTTGTTTAAAACTGCAATATTTTCCGAAAATATGGAAAACCGCTAAGGTTGTACCAATACTGAAACCGAATAAACGCCCAAATTCAGCCAGAAGCTACAGACCAATAAGTTTACTCAGTAGCCTAAGTAAAATACTGGAAAAAGTTCTTAAAGTGAAAATTTGGAAGTTTGTGGAACGATTTAATATTATTCCAAGGAATCAATTTGGGTTCAGGCCATTTGATAGTACCGTTCACCAGATTAAACGGATTTACAACCATATAAATACTGGTTTTGGAATTGGAAATTCGACAATTCTTATTACTTTGGACATTGCAAAAGCATTTGACTCAGTATGGCATAATGGATTATTGTATAAAATGATCCAATTAAATTTTCCACTTTATCTTGTTAAGACCATCGAATACTTTTTAAAAAATAGATTGTATTGTGTATGTCTAAATGATAGTTATTCCGATCTCTTTGAGATCCCAGCTGGAGTCCCACAAGGCTCTGTTCTGGGCCCAGTATTATATACATTATTTTGTTCAGACATGCCAGATCTGAACAGATGTGAGTGTGCAGCATATGCTGACGACACCTGCATATTTTTTTCACACCAGTTTGGTCCAGATATTGTGACTGAATTGCAGTGCGTATTGGACTTATTGGTAGCTTATTTTCAAAAGTGGAAGATAAGAATTAATGAGGACAAGACTCAAGCTGTATTTTTCACCCGAAAGCGCAAATCTTGTTTTTATCCTACTAGCCAATTGGAAATTAATGGGACTCGTGTACCGTGGGCCAATAATGTTAAATATTTAGGGGTATACTTGGATAGAAAACTAATTTTTGATTTCCATATAAAGAAACAGATAGAAAAATTTAACATTGCAAGAAACATGTTATACCATCTTATAAAACGTGGATCTCCATTAAGTATTGCTAACAAAATTATTTTAGCAAAGGTCATATTTCAGTCTATTATCCTATATGCAAACCCAGTCTGGGGTGTTTGCGCTATGTCGCATGTCAAGAAATTGCAAATTTGTCAAAACAAACTGCTGAAAATGATGTTAAATCTGCCATGACACTTCTCCACCAAAGATCTTCACAACAATAACAATATTAGTTTAATACGTGATAGAATACATTCTACCACAGAGCGCTTTAAATTTTCCTGCACATTATCAGATAATCCACTTATTTCCAGCTTGTATGAATAAACATCTATGTACGGCTCAGATACTTTAACTAAGTTATAGTATTTGGGCTCTGACTTGATGTTGTATTTCATATAATTCTTAAAATCAATTATGTTTCTGTAAATAATAATTATTCATTATAATTATAATTATTCTAATACATTTTTCTATAAAATTTTTGGAATATAATTATTATAATATTTATGTTTTTTTTTTTTTTGTTTACTTTTAAACCTAACTTCACTGTTTTCAAGCTCCCACAAGGCATATTGCAGAATAGTAAAACTGTGTTTTGTAGACCTGCTGTATGATTGGGGAGTTGGTCTGTCTTATACTAAATCAGAGGTTTTTCATAATGAATTTTTCCTCTGAAATAAATTTTTATTCTTAAATATATATGTTATTTTCAATAACTAATAAATATTATCGATGAAAAGTTAATAAACAACTAAAACTCTGTAAATTGTGTGATAACATTAGGTTAAGCAAATACTTTTAATAAAATAAATAAAAAAAAAAAAAAAAAAAAAAGAGACAAAAACAAAAAAAGGTAAGTACACTAAACACAACTAAATCTTAAATTGTAGTCATTCAGTCATTTTTGCCAATTCATTCATTTGCTTTTGTCCCATGTCTAATACTAGCAATCTAACAACCAGAATAATTATGGCAACAACAACTGCGGCTGAACGCCAGAGAAAGCGAAGGGAAAAGTTGAAGAAAGAAGGAAAATATGATGCCTATAAGCACCACCAATGTATAATTATGAAAAAATACAGAACAGCAAAAACAGAAAATATTAAAAAGCTTCCAAAAGCTGTACAAGAACAAATTAAGTCAGAAGAACGGAAGAAAAACAGAGGCTGGGTGAAAAAATGCAAACAACAGAAAAATAAGAAAGAGTTATCTTCACCTACTCCAACTATGTATAAAACTGCAAGTGCGTTTGGCAAAGCTGTAGCCAGGGCTAAACTTTGTCTGCCTGGATCACCACGCAAGCTGTTGTTTGAAAACTTTTCAGCAGTGAATGTAATGTAGAATTGGCTTCATCATTTGATTTGCCAAAAACTGATCAAAAATCTTACGCTCTATGCCAAGACGTTGTAAGTAAAATTTATATGTTTTATGAGAGAGATGATATAAGTCGGATGGTACCTGGTCGTAAAGATGTTGTTACGATGTAGAAAGATGGTATAAAAATGAGAATGCAAGCCCGACACCTTATCTGCACATTAAAAGAAGTGTTTTACCTTTTTAAATTGGATAATCCAACTATCGTTGTTGGAAAAAGCAAGTTTTTTGAATTACTACCAAAGCATGTTCTTTTAAGTTCCCAGTTGCCACATAATGTATGCGTGTGTGTTTATCAGAAAAATTTCATTATTGCTGTCAATGCATTGCACACATATGATAAGGATTTTCCAAGTTATTCACTTTCATTTCCCGAAGGAATAATTTGCAACCGTTCTTCTGAAAGTTGTTGGCTAAATCAATGTCAACAATGTAAAAATGCAGAAGGATTTTATCAGGCATATCCAATGCCAGAGCTTAGTGAGATTAATATTTAATGGCTTTGCCGGAAGAAAAGTAGTAATAATGATCCACTTCAAAAGATAGAAAAGGTTGGCTCATTTTCTGAACTTTATAATTATATCCCAGGCATAGTGCCACAATTTTTAGAACACTGTTATATAAAATGTCAGCAAGCCAACTCGTACAAAGTAATGTTCGAATTGGTGATTTCAAAGGATTTTTGGGAGATATATGCATGATTCAAGTGGATTTCTCGGAAAACTATACATGCATATTTCAAGACGAAGTACAAAGTGCCCACTGGAGCCAAAATCAAGTGAGTCTCTTTACCTGTGCAATGTATCATACAGGTGTCATCCATCCTCTCATTCTAGTTTCTGATGTGTTGGACCACTCATATGTATTAGATGATATGCCTAATGAAATACAAAAAGTTGAAATATGGTCGGATGGACCTTTTAAGAACAGGTTTGTTGCAGGTTCTTTGTCAACCTTAGAAAAAAATTATGGTGTTTTAATCACTTGGAACTTTTTTGCCACATCTCATGGAAAGGGACCTGTTGATGGTATTGGTGGCAGTTCAAAAAGGCAGGTATTGAATCAAGTTAAGAAAAGGAAATGTATCGTAAATAATGCTGCAGATTATGTTAAAGTAACAGATATAGCTGGATCAAATATCAGAACTTTTGAACTTAATGAAGCAGATATAAAAAAAAAAATCCCAACTTAACTTGAGAAAGGTTTGGGAAAATGCTCTACTACAAGGCATAAAAAAAAACAAGTAAGAAAATTATAGTCGGTCTAGACCGACTATACGATACCCTATACCATGCGTTTAGAAACCCTATCTCTTAGGCTCAACTAACTGGACATTGAAAATAAGCAAAAACCAAATTTGAGTGGGATTTTTATTAATTTTTTTGGCTGCAGATATGAAAAAGTTCATATCGGATGCTATATCAATAAACGGACTAGGTCCAAAAATGGACCGATCCTGATCATGTTTGGTAAAGTCTTTTGTATTTTGCAAAAATATGTACAAACAAAATTTGAGAAGAATCAGTGCAATATTTTTGTTTTTTAATAGATTTAAGTGAAGACCGGGAAGTAGCTCTATATGGGGTCAAAGGGATTATTTCTGGTCATTAGTGGATGTAATGAACGCATACAAACCCCATTTGAGTAAGATCTATATGACAATTTGGATCTTATGGCAATTTATGTCGATTTCATATGGGTAATTTGTATGGGGGCTAGGTCTGAACATGGACCGATTCTCACCAATTTCAATAGCGTTGATCCCATGGCCGATAAAAGCGTATATACCAAATTCCATCAAAATATATTCATATTTGCGACCTGCAGTTTGATTACAAGCTTTACATGGACACACAGACGGACGGACGGATGGACGGACGGACATTGTTAAATCAACTCAGAAAGTGATTCTGATTCGATCGGTATAATTAAAGATGGGTCTAGGTCAAATATTTTTGGTTGTTACAAACAGCAGCACAAAGTCATTATACCCAAACCACATAGTGGTATAGGGTATAAACATTGCATCAAAGTCATTAACGAAGAATCCAAAGGATTTTTACTATCAAGAGGAAATTTTGCCTTTCCATCCTAATTGCGAATTTGAAAATTAATAAAAAATAAGTTCTAAGGATTTGATTTATTCAAATGTCGTTTCATTCGTATACATTATGAAATTGTTTTCTGTGGATTTAAAACATATTTATTGTTTATTAATATTACTATAATTGGTGTTAAGATATGTATAATATACAAAAGAGGAAGTGTAAGGTGAGTTACAGAATTTGGTAAGGTGAGTTACACACATAATTGAAGCTTATACAATTAATTGAACTCACTTTTGTTTTTTTTTAGCTATTTATCATAATTGACACCTCTTGTTAATGCTTCAGAATATTTTTTTAATGTGTAGTCTATATAAGAGGAGAAATTTAGTATATAACATTGCCTCTAAAACTTGTGTCCAATTTGTTGTAAGGTGAGTGACAGCTGTAAAAAGAGCTATAATTGTCACAAAAGTCTACTTTAGGTTAAAATTGCAACTAATTCTGAGCTATAGAGTATCTATTAGTATATAAACCAATTTTTGTAAAAATTCTTTGAATATCTTCAGAATAAATTGATTTTAAAAACTTGCAAAAAATGTCAAAGTGTAAGGTGAGTCACGTGGAATTGCTCATAGGCAAAAAATAAAAATCCCAAAAAAAAATTAATATCAATTTACTTTAGTTACTTTATATAGATATTCGGATGTAACATAGAACGCCAGTTATTTCATAATTTTTTTTTTAATAAAACTGTTAAAAGGTGTAGCAAATTCGTAACCAATCTCATAGTTTTGAAGTTTATTTTTTAAATTTTTCTATCAAACAAGGTAAAGAAAAGAATTTACTTACTTTATATGGGTATTCTGATGTAACATTTGTAAGCTGGCGGCAATTGCCGACACCAAACACTATAAGATTTTGCTGCAGCTGTCCATCCTAAGGAGACTAGGTCTCTCCATTCTACAGTGCACATCGAATGGTCCTTTCTTATATTACCTCAGAACTGGGGTATCATTATCCATTTCGAACCAACGCATCGTCGGATTTTTATGCATTGTACACACAGAAAAAAGATTGGTTGGAATTTGGTTACATCTAGAAAAATTTGATAAAGTAATATGAATTTTTATTGTATTTCTTTAATATTTAAGAATAAAATAGATATTCATTTATAACTATCATATAAACATAATTTAAAATAAAGGTATATACGCCAACAAAACTAGTTCCGTTTACCAATCAATATCTTTTTACAAATTTCTAAATTAATTTAATTGAGGCAACATATTCAAACCAACAATAATATGCGTCCATAACAATTATTGGCGACTGCAACCACCAATTCTATTTTAACAACATATTTCAAATCGAAAATATTTTAACAGATATTGCAACAAATAATTGGTTACAGTACTACATATAAAATTTGTATTAAGAATTGCCTTTCGGTTATAACAATATAAACCCAAACTATTAAAACGTTTTGGTATTTCTAATCGAAAGGAAATTGCTTGATTCAAATTCTGTTGTGACAACCAAAGAAAAAAAAATGAAATATGATTAGCAAGACCGAATTTGTTGATCTAATTTGTCATATGTATGTCAAATTAAATTAAATAGAAGAATAAAGAAAATTTTTTAATTATTTGTGATAATTTATTTGTAACGTGTAAAAAGAGTTTAAAATTATTTATCCAGAAATACACATTACTTGGGAACCTAAGATGTTATTCAGTCTATATGACATGAGTTTCTTCGTGGTATGTATTATTACTGTTTACAAAACTAGAACACATTCGGATAGATGTGAAGGTGCAAATCTCGGTTGTCATATTGCAACTAATTAATAATTCCATTCGTGATTGGCAGATTTTCATTTCGGCAGCAACTCGTGCTTTAGCAACACAAATTCAACGCACTGTATGACACGCGTCAATTATAAGAAAATTCTTCCGAAGCCAGTATTAGCGGTACAAACGTTTAAGAGGACATACGAGTAAATAACCTGGAACCTGGTTATCACATTGCGAGCAGGTATGATTAACCGCAATGTTATACATCAGCTTAAAATACATTTTTTGTAGTAGACAAGGTATATGAAAAGTTCCAGGTGTATTCCAGTACCTGACCAAATCCAACATGTATTCAAGTGCTTACCACTGCTTTATTTTCCGGTTAGAAGGTCCCAAAAGCAGTCATTGTTGCAAAGTCGATCAACAGACCAAGGAGATTATTGTGCGATTCGGTAAGTAATGGGCTTGTGCTGATATTTGTACTACGAAATATATTTGACATAGACACAGCTTTTATAATGCGGCCGACGACACGGAAAAATAAATATGGTAATTAAATTACATACAGAGTACATTATGTAGTACATACGAACAGCTGTTTAAATTTGTAAAAAGAAAATCATGCTAAGACCTCGGCCAATTATAAATGTTCCCTATGAGTTCGGTTTAAGTAAATCTATTGCAAACTTCTTGTGTGTTCGAATTGAGAATGAAATGATTTGGCGTAGGTCGAAAAATAACCTATGTAGGAACTTTTTCAGCCATAGTATCCACAGTTTGCATTAATGTGTAAAATATTGGATGATTTATGTATCACTGAATGTTTTTAGAATATATCAATGATGTTCTTTAATACCATTTTTATCCTATATATATATCTGGACTTTTCTTCAGGTAGCAAGGACTATTAATAGCCTCTTTTAGGATCTAACCATCTTTAACCAATTTATTAATATTCACAGCATTGATAATAATATTTATTAAATAATATTATTATTATTATTTATTGATACTAGTAATGTAATATATAATAATAATATTTATTCTTTTAGAAATGTTAGCAGAAATTTGGGACATCCTTTACATATGCGAATATTTCAAATTGGTGTAAAAATAACGTCTTTTTATTCAAATTAATTTTATTTTTTTATGTTAATGTAAAATATATAATGTAGAATATATAAATGTAAATGTAAAATATATTAATGCAAAATATATAAGTTTTTAAAAAAACAAATATATAATAATAATTTTTGTTTTTTTCATATGAATAAGTAGAAACTCCGATTAATGGTTGTAACAATCAATAATCGAAATTAATAATTCCATTGTATCAATTAAATTTTACCATGCATACAATAGAATTTATATATAATATAAATTGTCTTTACCATTGTACGGTGATATGTATTATATAATTCAGTAATAACAACAGAATAAGTTGATGGTACATGGGACTACCAAAATTCGATTGGCAACTAATTCGGTTGCAACAATGAATCCTTTTTCTGTGTGTACTTCATTCTCATTCGAAAGCCTTCGTATTTATTATGGAAGATCTTTTTTAAGAAAATCTACTGTTTCTAAAAAAGATGCTTTAAAAAAATACTATTTTTAGAAAGAGTAGTTTTTACGAAAACTTAATTTTCCAGAAGAGGTATTTATTTAAGAAAAATTTATTTTTTTTAAGTAAAGCTACAATTTGATGAAACCACAAGTTTTAAAGAAATGGATTTTTTTAGAAAGGGTACTATTTTATAGAAAAAAAGTTTCGCTTTTGAGGAAATGTACATGTGATTTCGATAGCGCATGGAATAGTATTGGAATGTATCTCAGTAAAAATTGATAGAATTAGAATCGCTTTGTTGCCACCAGAAGTCGCTAAAGACAGAGAATTTTAAGCAAAAATGACGGATCAAAAAAATGGTTTTTTGTTGTTTGACAGCAAATCTTGGTTACGGTTGTGACACAAAGTACACCTTTAACGGGTGATTGCAGCTATCCTGTCTTATGAAGACATTATGAAAAATTTTTGAGATTTAGCACTCACCTAAAGGTACAATTATGGAACCTTCACTTATTCAATTTACTATTGTACTTATTGCAAAAAATTAATTTGCTGTTGTTACGCTTGTGACACAATTGGTGACACATATTTTTTTCCCTTGGTGATCATTTCACGTTTTGTGCCCCCTTCAGCAAAATACAGATATGATAAAAATGTAATTACCAAAACAGATATATATTGAACTATTTAGAGTTGTATTCAAAAATTTTTCTTTCTTTGTCCCTTAGAAAAAAGATATTAAAAGGTTGTTACGGTTGTGACATAGTACAGAAATATACAGAAATTCAGCATTTATCATAGGTTTATTTAACCCACAAGCGATAAACTTTCAAGGAAGATAAAAAACAAATGAATTTGCTTAGTTTTATTACAAACATTTTCCATTACAACGAAAATCTCGTTATTATGAAATATTTTAGCGGTCCCTTGGAGTTAGTTGTAACTATATAGCTATTACAATACTGATATAACAATGTTATGAATACACTAAATTAAACAAGTAAGAAAATTATAGTCGGTCTAGACCGACTATACGATACCCTATACCATACGTTTAGAGACCCTATCTCTCAGGCCCAACTAACTGGATATAGAAAATAAGCATAAACCAAATTTAAGTGGGATTTTTATTAATTTTTTTGGCTGCAGATAAGAAAAAGTTCATATCGGATGCTATATATATATGGGGACTAGGCCCAAAAATGGACCGATCCTGACTATGTTTGGTAAAGTCTCTTGTATTTTGCGAAACTATATACAAACAAAATTTGAGATGAATCAGTGCAATATTTTTGTTTTTTGATAGATTTAAGTGAAGATCGGGAAGCAGCTCTATATGGGGCCTATGACTAAGAGTTGTCCCATAGGGATCGTTTTTGGACTATTCTTTAAAGGATGTAATAAATGCATACAAACCCAATTTGACTAAGATCATACGACAATTTGGATCTTATGTTAATTTATGTCGATTTTATAGGGTTCATTTGTATGGGGGCTATGTCTGACCATGGACCGATTCTCACCAATTTCAATAGCGTTCATCCCATGGCCGATAAAAGTTTACATACCAAATTTCATCAAAATATATTTTTTATTTGCGACCTGCAGTTTGATTACAAGCTTTACATGGACACACAGACTGACGGACGGACATTGTTAAATCAACTCAAAAAGTGATTCTGATTCGATCGGTATAATTAAAGATGGGTCTAGGTTAAATATTTTTGGTTGTTACAAACAGCAGCAAAAAGTCATTATACCCAAACCACATAGTGGTATAGGGTATAAATATACAATAACAAGTAAATAAAATCAAAGTACTTAATGACAAATATAGAAATGTATATTAGATGCCTGTCCAACCACATCAGTGTCGGTCTGTTTCAATTTCACTTCGTCCGACTGCTATTCTGCACTCATCGCCCTTTAACAGTTACCGATCATCTTAACCCTTCTTTGTACGATCCCATATAGATTGTGGAATTAAGAAATTCAGTCAATTCAATAATAAATGTGTTCTTACATTGTGTATGACTGTTATTTATACATCGTGTGATTGATTTGCATTGTGTGTGATTGTTGTTTTTACACGTGTGTGGAAACTAAATTTTACCTCATATTTATAGTGTGTAAATAACAGCAACAAAAATGGCATGTCACAACCGAAACATTTTGTATCACAACCGTAACACCATGTGTGTTACAACCGTAACACTAATTAAATATAGTTATAACTGGGCAAAATAGCATTTTTGTTTATATTATGTTTGCATACATGGCCAGTATTACTTTTGATATATTACACATGTTAACGCTACTCCCAAAATCCTAATAATTTTATTTTCTTTCGATCTAGCAACACTATATTTGTTCAATTCCGAAAAAAGAAATAAGTTTACTGTTATCATTAATTTTTAACGAAAGTATTAATTGTCAAGATGCGTCTTAAATTGTTCGCCATTTTATATTAATTTATTCATTGGATTAGACGTGGCGTGACGTCTTTAGATTAACCAAATCCGTTAACTTTTCCAGTGGTTTCCATACTAAAAAGTATTATATAATTAAAACATATATCTAAATCGTTACTTATATATAAATATATTTGTTTTTTTATTTATAAGGAATTTTAATATAAATACACTTGCATGAAGAAATCAAGCCTTTTATTCATCTGGTGTATTTTATTCGAAATCATCTGGAAATTGCTGGCCCGGCCAATTGCCTTCTCAACAACACATGTTACAAATCAATAATGAGTACAGAATCCGTTTTATTCTAACTGAAAGATACCTTTTGTTACGGTTGTGACATGCTAATTAGTTTTTCTAAAAAGCATATTGTTTGCCTTTAAACTTGAGGCTTTGCAATTCCTTTGATAAAAAAACACACCACTGATATCTCTACCAACTTAGAACATCAAGTCAGCCATTTTGGTCTGCATCGCTTGGAGAAAAACATGTTACCAGTTTGCAACTAATATGATAATTTAAAAATGTTGAGAACAATCGTCACAGATATGGCTATAGTAGTACCATTTCTTAAAATAATTGTGTTCTTTTGTTAGATTATTGAAGTAGAGATCTTTTGCTTTAATTTGATGTATGACATGTGCATATTATATGACATTTTTTTTTTTTTGCTTGGTGTTCACATTTTCTCAGGATTTGCTCTTGAATGAAATAATTGTTAAAAATTGTTTCTTTTAAAAACTGCTTTGAAATATAATTGTGATATATTTGTAATTAAATGAAAATAGATTTTTAAAATATATTTTTGAAACATTTTTTTATTTAGCTTCAAAAGATTACATAAGCTCGATGGAGTATAAAAAAATACATATAAAAGTTACCATTTTTTGTCTATGGTTTTTGTAAGTTTATACTATTATCTGATAGACTTTTAAAAGATTAGTGCCTATTTTTTGCCACAAACTTTAAAAAAATGCTTTTAATGCTTTTTTGTCTAAATTTATGATTTTACCTGAATTTAGTCAATTTGAAAGAGTTTAATATTAAAAAAGAGATTTAAATTATGTTGAATAAACCTAAATTTAAAAAAAAAAAATAGTGAAAAATAAAATAAGGTGATATTAGTGTAATGTAATAAACCTTTAGAAGAGGGTGCTAAATACAATATTCTTCGCCAAGCAATCAATGAATTACATCCAAATTGTTTGCCGTCTCTGTATGCATTGAGAACCGGAAAGCAAAAATTAATACCACCTGTTGCAGCAAATGAAATTTCAGCAGAAATAGACTTAAAAACTATATTGCGTAGAACCGTAGAAAGTGTTTTAAAAATTTGTGAAGTACAAGATAAAACAAGCAATTTCTCGTAAATTTGCAAATGGGGCATGGATGGAAGCTCCGCTCATATAATTTATAAACAAATATTTGAAAATGAAAACCAAACGGATTATGTTTTTCATAGCATTTGTGCCGCTCAGGTTATTTATCACACGTTTTTTATATAATAAGTATATAGAAGTAAAATCTTTTACTTGTATGATTTGGGATGATAAACTTTGAATCAAAAGAAAAAGTGTGAGTTAAAAAACACCAAATTCTACATAAACAACACAGATTCGAGTGTAGCTTTATTTTAAGTTCGTTTCCTGTATGTTTTATGTGTGTATTTTCTGAACCTTGGTTTTTGGACTAAAGAGGTCTACCGGAACATCCTCTTTCACGAATAAGCTTTTCGGTATAATTTTAAAATCTGATGAAAATTAAAGTTTTTTTTGTTTCTTCATAAAGTAATTTTCAACGCAAACCCACTTTACCCTTATGAAAATCTACGGTTGCCAGATCAAAGCGGGGAAAAACTTAATTCCAGCTCGTCATCGTTATTTTGTATCTGAATCGCACTTCTACGTTAGCTCTATACGTCTTTGGAATATGCTTCCACAATCTCAGCCACTAAACAGCAACACTTCAAATTTTAAAGAATCCCTTTTTTAATTTTCTTAACTAATAAATTTACTTATAATTTTTGTTGTAATCCTGTATTGCTTTCTTTGTTATTCTTTAATATTTTTTTAAATATATTCTGTACTTTTGTAACTACATATGTATGTATTTTGTAAAGCCAAATTATAACTAACAATTGTTATGCTTTAGCATAGTTTTTTATGTACTCTTATTATAAGATTTGTTCTTGTTGTACAGGAAAGCAAATAGGTTAATAAATAAAAAACACAAACAATTTTTTTAAAAAATTTTAAAAAATTTCATACCATGATAAAAACAATTAATTTGATATAAAAGCATTAAATTTTACGCTAAAAAAATTTACACTTACATAAATTAAAAACTCAACTTCTCAAACTTCTCGATTTAATAACAAAAAATTTACATTTTGTATGGGAGCCAAGGACATCCGAGGCGCTGTAGGGGCCAAATTTAACAATTTCTTATAACCACGATTGTTGTAAGGGATCCCCACTAAGAGGTTCCCACTGATACATTCCTATCAGGTTGTTGGTTTATGGCTAATGCTAGATAGCATTTTGTATGCAATTCATCATTCAAATTTCAATTGCCATTAATGCGAACAAATTTTTCAATAGTATTTTTCTGTCATTCGCTAAATTGTGGCGCACCAATTGTGCTATAATAATAAATTCAAATAACTTATTTTAATCAATGTATTTCATACCACTATGTGGTTTAGGTATAATGACTTTGTGCAGCTGTTTGTAACTACCAAAAATATTTGGTCCGTCCGTCCGTCTGTTCGTCTGTGTGTCCATGTAAACTTTGTAATCAAACTACAGGTTGCAAATATGAATACATTTTGATGAAATTTGGTATGTAAGCTTTTATCGACCATAGATAAACGCTATTGAAATTGGTAAAATTCAGTCCATTTTGAAACCTAGTCCCCATACAAATGACCCCTATCAAATCGATATAAATTTCCATAAGATCCAAATTATCATATAGATATCAGTCAAATTGGGTTTTTATGTGTTTATTTTATCCACCGATCAGCAGTCCAAAAATAATGCCTTTGGACATTCTTAGTCATAAGCCCCATGTAGAGCTGCTTCCCGATCTTCACTTAAATCTATCAAAAAACAAAAATGTTGCACAGTTTTTTCTCAAATTTGGTTCATATATATTTTTTCAAAATACAACTTTATCAAATATGGTCAGGACCGGTCCATTTTTCGACCTAATCCCCATATAAATATAGCACCCGATATGAACTTTTCATATCTGCATCCAAAATATTAATAACAATGCCACTCAAATTTGGCTTATGCTTATTTTCTATATCTAATTAGTTGGACGGAAAAGATAGGCTCTCTAAACCATTATAAAGGGTACCGCATAGTCAATAAAATTTTTTATAACTAATTGGTTTTAAAGATGATAAATCGTAAATAACCTTCATGCTCATACACACCTATGCAGCCAGAAGAGTTGAAGTCGGGACCGCGTCAAATAATGTTTCCAATGGACTGCTTCAATTCAGTCAAGTACCTTGGTTTCGTTTAGTACAACTCTTGCTCGCCACAACCTCATAAAAAAGTCTGAAGCAGGCTGGTTAGGTAAACTTGGGGGCCAGCGGTAAGCAGATGTTCTGTTTGAGAATTTTCATTGGAGCGCCACTATAACCGGTCTGGCTATGTGTGCGTCTTCAGTGCAGTTCTGTATAAAAAAAACTCCTTCAACATTTTCAAATTGCGAACCTCTTTGACCGCCACTGTAACACCACTTTCTTCAATGACGTATGGTCCCACAATGCACCTTGATGAAACTGCGCACCACACAGTGACTCGTTCTGGGTGCACTTCCGTCTCATGGAATATTTGTGGATTAGATTCACTCCCTATATGGAAATTTTTCTCGTTTACATTGCCGTTTAGATAAAAATGAGCCTCATCAGACACAAACAAGCAATTTATCAAGCTGTTAATAAATCTAAATAGTTACCTGCCAAATAAAACAAAGCCGATTGCTTACACAAGAAAAAACTTAATACGTTTTGTTTTTGTAGCACAATTCGATCACTACCCTCTATTTATATTTCTGAAAAATAAATCCAAATATAATTATTAATTCTGCTCGAAAAAAATAAAATTAAAGAAATAATTTTTAGATCTGCTCGAAAAATAAAAATAAGATTTATAAAAAGTAATTCATTTTCTGAAAGGCTAGTTTACACGACCAAATTGTATACTTGAGCCATTTCTCCAATATTTACTTCTTTATGTTTTCTTTCTTAACAAATTTCAATATAACTTTAATTTTCTGTCCTTAGAAGAAAGTGTTTAAAGTTTTGCAAGCTAATTTTTATCCAACAAACTTGGCACTGCCACTGGGCTGGATGACCGGTATCTTTAGTCTCTTACGAAATTTAAAATTGATATGTCCAACTATGATCTGGCTACAAAACTAAGATGTCTCAAGTGACTCATGATAATATTGATTATATGAATAATCGCTCAAATGAATTAATTCATGTAAATATCTGTCCTAACCATAAATCAATGTGTATGGAAAATTTTGCATGAGAGAGTTATGCAAAACCGTTGTCATTGCAATCTTTACACCCTTCTTCATATGATTGAAGTATATTCTAATTGTCTTGTCTTTTGTAATGCAACAAATGTTTTCTCAAGTCTTAACCAAGTCAATCGAGTTATTTCAGTTAATTTTTTCAGCCAAAGTAAGTAAGTAGAGTAATCTAAACTATCACAGAATCAAGATATATTTTAATACTGTAAAGATATATTTTATTCATATTTTTTATTTTTTTTTTTATTTTAATAAAACTGCTAAAAGGTATAACAAATTCGGCACTACCCTCAACACAAATATCATGGCTGTTCAGTTTTCTTTTTTCATTTTTCATATCAAACAAGATGAAGAAAAAGTTTTTGCGATTATTGGTTTTGGTACCAATTGTGATTAAAAGTATTGTATAAAATTTATGTTTTATTCTTGCACTCGTATATGCAAACAAATGCCAACTGTACAAGAGCATTAGAGCCAGAGGAAGGAAGACGTAGAAAAGTTTTAAATTTTTCAACCTCACAAAAGAAAACGGATCATTCGAAGAAAAAAAAAAAAAAAGTAAAAGAAACAAAATTATTAAACTTTTAAGTGGTTATGGACGAACAGTTTTACATAAAATACTCAAACAAGTGGGTTTATATGGGAATTCCAGCAAAACATTAATAACACATTCATTTCGTAGAATAGTTGAGGCAACATTTACTTTCGTTATACAAATAAGTTGAAAAACAAAAGCCAACTTAAAGTATTAAACACTGTTAAAATGTTATTTTAATTGTGTATGTCTGATTGTATGTATGTAATGATATATGTATATAAAGCTTTATGTATGTGTGTGTTAATTTCTTCGTGCGTGAGATATTATGTGGGAATATTTGTATTTAAAGAAGGCTTTTGTACTTCATTATTCAATTTTATTAATAATTGTACATTTTAAATTGAATACATATATTTTTTAATATTTATTATTTACAAATAAGGGTGAATTGATAAGATAGGTAAACGAAATTTTAACCAGCTGCAGCAGTAGCTATAGAGTACTCTCATAGTTTTTTTTTTTGTTTGGATAAAGATAATTTATAATATTAATAATAGTCTTTTGACTCCATTCCTAGATACTGAAAAATTAACTGGATGATGTCAATGGATGATCTTATACATACATAAAAATGGAGTTTTGTATGTTTGTTTGTGCGTTTGTTTGTGGATTATAGGAGACTTCATCACTGGACCGAACGTCTTGAAGTTTTTACAATAGGTAACTGCCTATCCGGAAGGAAAAATATTTTACATTTTTTTGATTTCTCAAGTGGGCATGGAAACTCTTTTATATTGGAGGATTTTTAATATCTAATTTTAACATATAATATATGAAGTACTACGACGGCAAGAATTCTGAAATTATGTACATGTACATTAAGGTGGCCCTTAATAAAAAAGTGTTCAAATTCTCGGTCGCACCTCCTAGAAATATGCGAATAGCAAAAAAAAGTGAGAAATACGAAGTCTTGGGCCAATCAAAAAATATTTAGAGGTGGCTCAACGTGACTGAAAATTTCAAGTGTGTTTACATGGAAAAAATATGACTTTTTTTTCAGATTTTACGAAAATTTCGTACTACAGTTTAACTTTTTATATAATTCAGGATCACTTTTAAATTATCTTTCCAAAAAGCTATAAAACTTCAAAATGAACTAACAACTCGCCAAGAAATATCAAATGCAGCAGACCACTTTTGTGCCAAAAAAAAAACTAGATCATGCAAGTACTCAGATATGAGGTATTGTTTTATATCACCTTGTTAACCCATTAAGCATTGAGACCAAAAATGGAAAAATTTTTTGATAAAATTTTCAAAACTACTTTTTCAAGTTTTGAAAAATTTTCTTAAACAAAATTTAAAAAAATTGATTTAGCTCTATGAGGTCTTGTTAAATGCATGTTAGAGATTAACTGTGTGAATTTTTAGATAAATTTCTATGCCAGAATTTTTTTTGACAAGGATTTAATTTTTGCGGATTTCGAGAAAAATGGGATTTTTGTAAAATATTCTGTAAATGTACAATTTCTAAATACTTTGTATCAAAAATTCATGACTTTTTTACTTTTAAATGTTATGTTTTATCTCAATAGCCTAGGGTTTCGGAAATAAATAATATGACACCATTAACCCTTTTGGAATTGGGGTCACATATGACCCCAATCTAATAAAAAACAATTTATTCAAAAAATCAAAATATTTTGTAATATATTTCCAATAAGTATTGCCTTTCTTTAATTTTATATTATTATATTAATTTTATATTTCATATTCTTTTGAATAAAAAGTCTTTTATAGAGAAACTAGTTTGCCGTAATTTTTATTTAAAAATATCTTAAAATCCAAAGTTGGCCTTGGCAAATAATGGGTTAACGTTCTCGCATTTATCCCAAATTTTAGGAACGGAAGTTCTACACATTTAGTTATTATATTTTAAGCATCGCATTCAAAAATTCAACAGCACTTACAAAATATTTGAATTTTTTTAATAAATTATCTTTTATTAGTTTCGGGTCATATGTGACCCCAATTCCAAAGGGGTTAATTGGGTCATATTTTCTCCGAAACCCTAGGCTATTTAGATAAAATATAACATTTAAAAATAAAAAAATGATGAAATTTTTATACAAAGTATTTAGAAATAGTACATTTACAGAATATTTTACAAAAATCCCATTTTTTCTCGAAATCCGCAAAATATAATCCTTGTCCAAAAAACTCTGGCACAGCGATTTACCTAAAAATTCAAGCACTCAACAAGACCTTAAAGAGCTAGATCAATTTTTTTAAATTTTGTTTATGAAAATTTTTCAAAACTTGAAAAAGGAGTTTTCAAAATTTTATCAAAAAAATTTTCCATTTTCGGTCTCAGTGCTTAACAGGTCTACAAGGTGGTAATAAAACAATACTTCACACCTGAGTACTTACAGGTATAGAGACTAAAACAAAATGTTAGCTTTAATTAATTTCTTAAAGTTGAAAAAAATCCCATCAAATTTCATGATCTATTATTTTTTTGGCACAAAAGTGGTCTGGGGCATTTGATATTTCTTGGCGAGTATTTATTCGATTTCGAAGCTTTACAGCTTTTTGGAAAGATAATTTAACGCTGATCCAAAATTGAATAACAATTTGTCGGAAGAATTAAACTATAGGACAAAATTTTCGTAAAAGCTGAAGAAAGTGATATTTTCCCCATATAAAACACACTTGAAATTTTCAATCGCGTTGCGCCACCTCTAAATGTTTTTTGGTTGGACCAAAACTTTATATTCTCAGGTTTTTCTATTCTGATATTTCTAGAGGATGCGACCGAGAGTTTGAACACTTTTTTTTTCTCCATATAATGAAGGGCAACCCAAATGTACATATTAAACTAATTTGAAGAGTCAGGACAACAATGGGCGGGATCGTACCAATGGTCGTGGCGCTTCCATGCTCGCGGGTCCAACATTAAGGCTCACTCAAGGATTCTTACTAAGAAAATAAAAACTATTTTTAAAGAAATGACTGGTCGCTCGATTACATTGTAATCTGTTTTACAAAAATTAATATAAACAAGTAAGAAAATTATAGTCGGTCTAGACCGACTATATGATACCCTATACCATGCGTTTGGAAACCCTATCTCTTAGGCCCAACTAACTGGACATAGAAAATAAGCAAAAACCAAATTTGAGTGGGATTTTTATTAATTTTTTTGGCTGCAGATATGAAAAAGTTCATATCGGATGCTATATCTATATGGGGACTAGGTCCAAAAATGGACCGATCCTGACCATGGTTGGTAACGTCTCTTGTATTTTGCAAAAACATATACAAACAAAATTTGAGAAGAATCAGTGCAATATTTTTGTTTTTTAATAGATTTAAGTTAATATCGGGAAGCAGATCTATATGAGACCAAAGGGATCATTTTTGGACTACCCATTAATGGATGTAACGAACGCATACAAACCCAATTTGAGTAAGATCTATATGACAATTTGGATCTTATGGCAATTTATGTCGATTTCATAGGGGTAATTTGTATGGGGGCTAGGTCTGAACATGGACCGAATTTCACCAATTTCAACAGTGTTCATCCCATGGCCGATAAAAGCTAATATACCATATTTCATCAAAAAATATTCATATTTGCGACCTGCAGTTTGACTAAAAGGTTTACATGGACACACAGACGAACGGACGGACGAACGGACGGACGGACATTGTTAAATCAACTCAAAAAGTGATTCTCATTCGATCGGTATAATTAAAGATGAGTCTGGGTCAAATATTTTTGGTTGTTACAAACAGCAGCACAAAGTCATTATACCCAAACCACATAGTGGTATAGGGTATAATAATCAAAAATCGCAAAGATCAAAAATCGCCAAATCAAAAATCACAAAAACAAAAATCGATAAAATCAAAAATCACCAAAACCGAAAACCGCGAATTACAAAAATCACCAAAAACAAAAATTGACCGAACCGAAAATAAAAAAATCGCCAAAATCAAAAATCACCAAAAACAAAAATCGGTGAAGCCAAAAATCGCAACAAAAAAACAAAAATCGCCAAAATCAAAAAAAGCAACCAAAAAAATCGCATAAATCAAAAATTGCCAAAACCGAAAGTCGCGATTTACAAAAATCGCCAAAATCAGTAAACACCAAAAATCAAAAATCTGTATACTTAAATATTTTTTTCGATTTTTCAAGTGAACATGGCACCCCCATATAAAATCGATTGTTAATATCTAAACTATACAAAAAAATATGAAGTACTATGAAAATTACAGTCTTGAAACTTTTGACAACTACAACAATTATCAATGTGAGTAGTCGGTGAAAATATGGCGATCGTCAGAATCAAAAATCTCCAAAACCGAAAATCGCGATTAGCAATAATCGCCAACATCAAAAATCGTAAAAAAGGAAAATTTGCAAATTAAAAAACTACAAAAACAAAAATCATCAAATCGAAAATCGCGAATAACAGAAATCGCCAAAAACTTAAGTTGCCTGAACCGAAAATCGCGAATAACAGAAATCGCCAAAAATCAAAAATCACCCGTGCTGAAAACCCGTAATAACAAAAATTACCAAAATCAAAAATTGCTAAAATCAAAAATCGCTAAAATCAAAAATCGCCAAAATCAAAAATCGCCAAAATCAAAAATAGCACAATAAACAAATATCGCCTAAATCAACATTTACCAAAACCGAAAATCGCGATTTACAAAAACCGCCAAAATCAAAAACAATCTAAGTCAAAAATTGCCAAAACCGAAAATCGCGATTTACAAAAATCGCCAAATTAAAAATGATCTTAATAAAAAATACCAAAACCGAAGAACTCGAATAACAAAAAGCGCCAAAAAAGATTGCCAGAACCGAAATTCGAAAATAACAAAAATCACAACAAAAAATCGCCAAAATCAAGAAATGCCAAAAAATAAAATTGCGAATAACAAATACCGTCGAATTGCCAAAATCAAAATCGCGAAAAAGAAAAATCGCTGAAGACAAAAAAGTCCAAAATCAAAAATCGCCAAAATCAAAAATCGTAACTAAAAAACAAAAATCTCCAAAATCAAAAATACCAAAAAAAAAAAAACCAACTCGCCTAATCAAAAATTGCTAAAACCAAAAATCGTGATTTACAAAAATCGCAAAAATCAGAAATCCTCTAAATCAAAAATTGCCAAAACTGACAATCGCTATTAAAACAAATCGCCTAAAACAAAATTTGCCAGAACTGAAAAGTGCAAAAAACAAAAATCGCCAAAAACTCAAAAATCGCAAAAACCATAATCGCCAAAATCAAAAATCGCCTAAATCTAAAATTTCCAAAAAACAAAAAATAAAAAAAAAAAACAAAAATCACCAAAATCAAAAGTCTCAAAAACAAAAATCTACAAAATCAAAAATGGCTAACATTTTCTATAAAATTTGTATCCAGTTTTTTATTTCGTTACGATGGATGTTGCGAAGTGCGTCGGGTTACAGCCAATATATTATAGTATCTTATTGGCTCAACTCTTCAGCAGTTTTTTGGGCGAGCACCTGACTTAGAGCCTTAAAACATTCATTTTTTCATTTTACTTATATCAGTAGCTAGAAAAGATAAATAGAACATGCAAAATTTTGAAAAATAAAAAAGTTACAGGTTATTGAAGCCAGTCGCAGCAACCATTTTTTTAGGCAAAAGTTAGAAAACTGGGCACTTAAACAGTTATATATACATTTTTATTAAAAAAGTCACAAAATAAATGTTGTATTTTGATTTCCATTTTAACGCTGCTTTGAAGAATTTAGATCCACATTTCTGATAGGCGGAGACTTCAAGCACCCTTGGTGGAGCTCTCGGACATCTAACACAAAGGGACATTTTTTTATTTATTATGTACTATATACATATATGTAGTATTTAACGAAACACACATAGGTTTTACTTCCTGGTTTTAATAATTTATTGATTTTCGAAAATGATTTAAGTTTAATCACTTAAATTACGATTATGATGCATTGGGTTTGCGTGTTAAAACTCTGCTACCCACAAAAATAACTTGTCTGTGTTTCTACCTTTTCTATTCAGTATTGTCATTAGTTAGATTGGTATACCCATGGTCGTAATATTCAGTAAGACTGTCCACTTCTGGTTTTACTCGATCCTACATATATTTCATATCAATAATTTTTGAGATGTTGCTTAAATTATTGCAGCAAATAAAATATTTTTTTTTAGAATTTACACATGAATTGAGTTAATTGCATTTTAAGGGAAAACTATAATTTAGGAAAACAGTTAATTAAATTTGCCAATTCAGTACTGGGTCGAAATTTGAAGACCTATTTCTGTCTCGGAATCTGGATGTTAATTTTTCTAAGCTACTTTTAACATTTCTTGTTTAAAATTGCCTTATAGTACAGCAGTAGGACATCTACTAGTAAAATTTGCTCCTAGTATGATTTACTTTTAAGCTGTCATTCTGAATATAATAGTATATGGTATTTGGATAAGTACTCTAAACGCTTGGTATAACGTATCGTTTAGTCGGTCTAGACCCACTATAATTTTCTTAGTTGCTTTTTTGTCTTTGCAAATAATGATAAAAATAAAATTTTATGTATTTCTCTCTTGTTGTTAATGGCTACAAATCTACAACAGCAATTAAAAACAAATATAAACAATAACATATTTTATCTTTATGCAATTAATTTACAATAACTTGCAGATATTAACGAACATTATTGTAATATCGTATAAATTTGAATTTATGTGTTAATAATATTCAGTGTAATTTACTTTTACATAAATAGTATAAATTTTGTATTCCTTGAAATAGTCAGCATGTTTATTTACTTATGTGTGGTTTAAAAGCATTATATATATACAAGGTGAATGAAATAAGACTTATCAATGATCGTTGTTGGTGGTCTTGTGGTAGCAGCCCTTGCATAATTTGAACTTTGTATGGGGAACCTTAAGATCCAACTCCAAAATTCCTGACAATGTTCTTCTGGGTGGAAAAACGACAAGTTGACACAGATGAATTATTTGGAACCATCTGCCGCACAGCTTCCTCGTCAATTTCAGCATGAATATTTCCATGAATGCTTCTTCCAGGACAGTAGGCAACTAAACACCGTTCCTTATTTGAAGTTATTAATATGTAATATGGAATGTATCATTCCTTAGCGGCTTGATGGGATTTTTGGAATTTCAATTGTTAAGGAAGTAAACAAGGAAAAAGAGTGGAAAATAGGTATCTTATATTTTTCCTTATTAAATTGACTAATCTATGAAATATTGTGTTAAGATTCTGCCCGAAAAAATAAACAGGGGACACAGAGAGAATTTAAAAAAATACAACGCTTTAAATGTAAAAAGAAGTAAGAAAATTATAGTCGGTCTAGACCGACTATACGATACCCTATACCATGCGTTTAGAGACCCTATCTCTCAGGCCCAACTAACTGGATATAGAAAATAAGCATAAACCAAATTTGAGTGGGATTTTTATTAATTTTTCCGCTGCAGGTATGAAAAAGTTCATATCGGATGCTATATCTATATGGGGACTAGGCCCCAAAATGGACCGATCCTGACCATGTTTGGTAAGGACTCTTGTATTTTTCAAAAATATATAGAAACAAAATTTGAGAAGAATCAGTGCAATATTTTTGTTTTTTTATAGATTTAAGTGGAGATCGGGAAGCAGCTCTATATGGGGCCTATGACTAAGAATTGTCCGATAGGGATCATTTTTGGACTGCTGATTAACGGATGTAATATATACACACAGACCCAATTTGACTAAGATTTGTATGATAATTTGGATCTTATGGCAATATATGTTGATTGTAGGGGTCATTTGTATGGGGGCTAGGTCTGAACATGGACCGATTCTCACCAATTTCAATAGCGTTCATCTCATGGCCGACAAAAGATCAAATACCGAATTTCATCAAAATATACTAATATTTGCGACCCGCAGTTTGATTACAAGCTTTACATGGACACACAGACGGACGGACGGACGGACGCACTGTGGTCAATATTTTGAGATAGCGGCCAAAACTCCTTTTGGTTTTTGTTCTCCGATTTTAAAGTTATTAGACTCATATGAAAGTAGACAGTAGTACACCGCGGGAGCCAAAAAATTATAACTTTATTTCAACTATTTCACTGAGAACAGGGTGGTCCAAAATGGGCTTTTACAGAATTTAGTAAATTTATGATATTTTTAGTTAATTTTTAAAGTTTAAATGATCATTACTTTTTTGTTTTTCACGATTTTTGGACGAAATAAATTTTGTGTTGTAACTTAGCTTATTTCCTATTATTGTTAAAAAAATTGATGCTCTACTGTTTTCAGAACAATTTAAATTTTTTTTTTTAAAAAAGGTCAAATTTCTCGGAAATTTCCTACTTCATAAAGCACAACTCCTGTGAGTCAAGCTGAGTCAAAACACAGATTTACTATTTTGTAGTCCTAACTCTCCCCTACATTCCTATATACATGTTTATGCATCGGGACTGCACTTTTTGAGCTACAGCAATTTTTCTGACCCAAGGTAAGATATTCGGTACAAATGCACGTCATATTTTTTGAGAAGTTATTTGTATGTGAAAGTGGCTATTATGCATATATTTTGATGAAATTTTGTACAAGAGTTCCTATTGACCCAAAAAATAATTCTGTTGAAATTAGGAGAAGTTGGCCCATATTTGGACCTAGTCCACATAAAAGGGTGTATCAAAATTTTGACAAAAATGACAATAGAACTCTCAAATTATGTGGTATCTGGCAATTCATTTGGAAAAGGTAAAAAAGATTTTATTGCCATCTAATATTACACAACTTAAATATGTGAAAATTGCAAATAAATTTAAAACCAATGGAAATAACTGGTAAAACCAACTACCTGTTATAATATTATGTCTCAAAGAGGTAAAAAAGATCATGTTGAAACTTCGAGCAATAGTATATTAATCCATGCATTCATTTTTTTTCTTCATTATTGTTTAAACAATGGCTAAATTCAGTTATAGTGTTCTATCTGATATATATTTTGAACGAAAAGATGAAAACGACATTATTTTACATATAATGAATAATCCATTCTTCAAAATATGCTACAAACAAGAAATTAAAATTCATAACTTAAAAATAAAAAATCTTTTTAAATACTTTAAGAAAACGGTACAATCAGTGTTCCAGAAACAAGAAATTGTTTTACTCACGCAACCAAGAATGGCTAAGAAATAAACTTATTTTTAAAAAGCCATCAGTATCTACCACGGAAACTGGAAAAGGTGGTCGACCAGCAAAGCCAATTGATAATTGTAGTGAAAGATCACGAAGACGCAAGCTTAAACATATCAATGAAGAAGTTTCTTGTAGCATCATAAAGGATTCATTTCTGCAACAAATTCAACCATCGAAAACTAAAAAGGGTAAAATTGCTCTCATTGAAAAAATAGTGGAAGCAAGCCCCAGACGTACAAAAAGGATTTTAGAAAGTATGCCGACACCAACTGAAGAAAATAAATTTACTCCAGAAGAAGCATTTGCACTATTTTTGGATTTGAAAATGACTAAAAACCAATATACAGAATTGCGGAAGCGAACCAATGAAAAAAATTTTGGAATTTTTCCATCATATCGAGATATAGTTTCTGCCAAAAAAGATTGCTTACCTTCACCAACTGCTATTAGTGTAACTTCAAGTTCAGCAGAAATAAAATTCCAGGATCTTCTTGAACACACTGCAGAACGATTATTAAAGGCATTTGATGCTGACTATTTAAAGAAGTTTAAAAATTGCAGCATGACTTTAATTTCTAAATGGGGATGTGATGGGTCCTCTGGCCAGAAACAATACAAACAATGTAATGCGGAAAATTCATCAGATGCCAATTTATTCATGATTTCTTTCGTTCCATTACGTTTAACAAAAACTTATATTGGTTCAGAGCCGTCAACTAGTAGAGCTGCAGAGATAGATGTATGGAAGAATGAAATTCCCTCGTCAACAAAATTTTGTAGACCAAATAAAGTTTGCTTACAAAAAGGAGACTAAAGATGTCATAGATGAAGAAGTTCGAAAAATAAATGATCAAATTAAAGAACTTCAACCAGTAACATTTAAGTTTGATGACCAAGACATTGAAGTAAATTTTAAAATGTGTCTCACAATGATTGATGGAAAAGTTGCACAAGCTTTAACCAAAATAAAGTCATCGTAAAGCTGCACCATATACCAAAAAACATCAAGTCAATTGAGCCAACCACCAACACAAGACGATAGTTTCAATGAAGCATATGAATTTGGAATGTCACCTCTTCATGCTAGAATTCGTTTTATGGAGCATATTCTTAAATTGGGATACAATTTGGAATTTGACCCGTTAGGCGAAACAGTGAGAAACAACAAAGAAAATTTGGAAAAAAGAAAGCTAAAAAAAAAAAAGATATTCAAGAAAAATACCGTGAGGTAGGACTTATAATTGACCAGCCAAAGCAAGGAGAAGGAAATTCTAATGATGGAAACACAGCAAGGAGATTTTTTTCCGATCCAGAAACTGCAGCTTCTATAACTGGAGTAGATTATGATTTTATACGACGATTCCAAATCATATTACAAGTTATAGCATGTAGCAAAAAGATAGATGCAAAAAAATTTGGTCAGGATGCTAACGAGACAGCAACCCTTTATAACCAAAAATATTCTTGGAGACATATGCCAACCACAGTTCACAAAATTTTGTTCCATGGGGAACAAATAATTCAGCACAATATGCTTCCAATTGGAGATCTCTCAGAAGAAGCCCAAAAAAAAAGGAACAAAGACTACAAATTCTTTCGCGAGCACAATACAAGAAAAATTTCCAGATATTGTACTAATGAAGATCTTATTAATATTTTGTTGTGCACATCAGACCCATATATGTCCAGTATTCGACAAAAATGGAAATCAACTTCATTAGAGTTAGATGAAGAAGCTAAACAACTACTGCAAAATGAAAATCAAAGCTATTTGGAAGAAATTTTTACTAATATTGTTTTATTAATACTAGTTTAAAGATTATAATTTGTTTCTAATTTTAGTATAAATTTTTATTAATACATTTAAATAAAATATATGTGCACCTTAAATCAATAGTAAAAGTTTACTTAAAATTTTATCGATGTTGTGTTCTGTATATAATATATCCAAATGGTATTGATATTGTTGGGAATTTCAGTGTTATTTTTCAGTTTAATCCTCACAAGAATTAGCTTTCTTCCGAAAAAACCAACCTTTGGCCCCTGTGAATATTGAGACTAAATAAATGTCAGGGGCCAAATGTTTGCATTTTCTGACCAAAATTAAGTTTAGGAATAATAAATAAGTATTGGTTGTAAAATACGATTGAAGAAAATAAGAAATTATAAAAAAAATACCTATTTAAAATGTCAAAATATTCAACTTTTACATGGAAACTCAACAAAAAATTAAAATGCATTTTTAACTCCAAATTACTTACGTTCCTATCAGTCGATTTTTACCTTTGAACACGCAAATTGAAGCTTAAAGTCCCTCCTATTGAACAAAATAAATTGCGTAAAAAAATACCAATCCGGTCAAAAGTTATAGAGTTTTGACCGCTATCTCGCGAAATTGACCACTGCGGGACGGACGGACGGACGGACATCGTTAAATCGAATCAGATAGTGATTGTGATTCGATCTGTATAATTAAAAATGGGTGTAGGTCAAATATTTTTGGTTGTTACAAACAGCAGAACAAAGTCATTATACCCAAACCACATAGTGGTATAGGGTATAACAAAAGGGAAATATGCTACATCTGAAATCTTAAAAATAAATAAATCTAAGACAAGAAATGGTGTCTGAAGAGTCTACCTTAGAAATAAACATAGGACACTAAATATTTTTTTTTTTTTTTTTTGAATCTCGAACACTTATGGGTTAAAACGGCCAAAACGAACAACAACCTTACATTGCTTATCACTTTTTAGTAAAGGTTAATATACAATTATAAAATTATGCATGAAGATTCTACTCAAGAAGTACACATCAGCCAAAAAGGAATTTCTTTGCAAATTATGCCTTAAAGGGGCCAGATCGACTCTAAAATGGAAAGCGAAAGCATTTCGATTTTCTTGATATGTCAATTTAGAAACAAGAATTTTAGGTTCTAGATTTTATCAGGGACTGAAGAGGTTAATTTTTCTTAAAAAAAAAAAGGTACACCTCTTCTAAAAAATTTACTTTTTCTTAAAAATTTACTTTTTCTTAAAGAATTGTCTTAATAAAAAATAACTTGTTATTAAAAAAAGCATCTCTTTTCTTAAAACCTGCCTTTTCTTAAAACAGTAACTTTACTTTAAATATGAGATTTTCTTAAAAAAAAAAAAAAACATACTGTTTAAGTGAAGAATAAAATTAACACATCTAGAATTACGTCTTAGTTTTTAGAATTTTGTTAAGGAAACCAGTCTCGTATCACCCACCAAAATAAAATGTAATACATGCATTATAAAACGCATTTATTTATCCGATTTTGAGCAAACGTATATTATTTGAAAGGTATTTCTTTTTAGCTGTTCATCAGATTTACAGATTTTTTAATTTTTTCCTTTATTTTGGGTAAATTGCATTTAAAGTTGCTACTACCATATACATAATTATACATATGCTATGTGTGTGTTTATTAAATCTGTTAATGTGTTTGTTGATGAGTTTGTTATCTTCATTCACAATAATAACAAGTAAGAAAATTATAGTCGGTCTAGACCGACTATATGATACCCTCTACCAAGCGTTTAGAAACCCTATCTCTTAGGCCCAACTAACTGGACATTGAAAATAAGCAAAAACCAAATTTGAGTGGGATTTTTATTAATTTTTTTGGCTGCAGATATGAAAAAGTTCATATCGGATGCTATATCTATAAAGGGACTAGGTCCAAAAATGGACCGACCCCGATCATGTTTGGTAAATTCTCTTGTATTTTGCAAAAATATATACAAACAAAATTTGAGAAGATTCAGTGCAATATTTTTGTTTTTAATAGATTTAAGTGAAGATCGGGAAGCAGCTCTATATGGGGTCAAAGGGATCATTTTTGGACTACTCATTAATGGATATAATGAACGCATACAAACCCAATTTGAGTAAGATCTATATGACAATTTGGATCTTATGGCAATTTATGTCGATTTGATATGGGTAATTTGTATGGGGGCTAGGTCTGAACATGGACCGATTCTCACCAATTTCAACAGCATTCATTCCATGGCCGATAAAAGCTTATATACCAAATTTCATCAAAATATATTCATATTTGCGACCTGCAGTTTGATTACAAGCTTTACATGGACACACAGACGGACGGACGGACGGACGGACGGACGGACGGACATTGTTAAATCAACTCAGAAAGTGATTCTGATTCGATCGGTATAATTGAAGATGGGTCTAGGTCAAATATTTTTGGTTGTTACAAGCAGCAGCACAAAGTCATTATACCCAAACCACATAGTGGTATAGGGTATAAAAAGTGTTCACAAGGCTAAGTTGAGAAATAAAGTTACCTAGAAATTGCACTCTTATTTCGAGCGCTGGAATCTGCTAGTTATACTAATTACCCCATAACTAAATACATTTACTTGAACTGTAAATTAATTACCGCATTTTTATTTTCTTTCTTCTCCACATTTCTTTTGATTTTCACGAGCTAAAATATTACTTTTTAAACTATCCCCCGTGAACAAATACATCCCTTAAAAAAAAGTTAATACTCTTTAAAAAAAAACTACCTTTTTATATAAGTAAGTTGTCTTAAAAAGAGTACACTATTATAAAAATACCTTTTTTTAAGATACTTTCTCCTAAAAAATTAAGTTTTAAAAAAGTACCATTTTCAAAAAAGTATATTTACTAAAACCAGTTCTTTTTCTCTAAATTTTTTCTGATAAAAGTACCTTTTTCGAAATATATATTTGTTCTTAAGAATAATCATTTATTGCGCCGATCGACTCAGAATCACTTTCTGAATCAAATTAGCGATGTCCGTCTGTCCGTCCGTTTGTGTGTCCATGTAAATATTGTTATCAAACTACAGGTCACAAATATAAATAAATTTCAATGAAACATGGTACGTGAGCTTTTATCAGCCATAGCATGAACACTCTTGAAATTGGTGAAAATCGGACCTAGTCCCCATACAAATGAGCCTATGAAATCGACTTAAATTGTCATAAAATCCAAATTATATTATGGATCTTGGTCAAATTGTATTTGTCTATCAGTAGTCCAAAAATAAACCCTATAGGATAATTCTTAGTCATAGCCCCCATATAAATCTGCTTCCCGATTTTCACTTAAGTCTATCAAAAAACAAAAATATTCCACAGATTTTTCTCAAATTTGGAATTTGTATATTTTGGCAAAAATAAGGGACCTTGGCAAATATGGTCAGAATCTGCCCATTTTTCATTCTATTAACAATGCTACTCAAATTTGATTTATGCTTACTTTCTACATCCAATAATTTGGCCTAAGAGGGTCTCTAAACGCATGGTTTAGGGTATCGTATAGTCGATTGAGGCCCACTATAATTTTTTACTTTTTTTTAAATTACAGTAGAATCTCAAAAAAGTTAACTCGTGTAAAAGTTAATAGCTCGGTAAAGTTTACACAAATACACCATCCACGTACCGCTCAAAAAGTAAACTGAGCTCTAGTTTTAATTATTGGCTGCAAAAACCTTTGATTGTCTTCATCATTAAATAACATTATTTAGTCAGTTCTGAGCGTTTGAATTTGTGTTGTGTATTGTTTGTTTAAAAATGTCAGCTGAAGGAATCATCGCAAGTCGGATTAAAATAAGAGAAGAAAGTGGAGATTTAAAAAAAATTTATCAAGGCATTTATTCTTTGCATACTACTTTAGCAATCTCAAACATAAAAATAAACGTAATTAAACGAGGCTGTTGCGAACACATATCGCACCTGTAACTCTAAAGTGAGTCAATTCAAAATTTACAAATTTTCAGTAGAGGCAAAAATCGGTTTTTTTTTTTAAATTTACTATAAAATTGAAAAACAGTTGTTTCATTGTAAGGAATTGCGAATACTACATATGTGTTGATACATAGTAGTTGTAAAACCGATGTAAGATTTTTACACTGGATATTGTTTTCTGTGTATCGTTTTCTTGCAAAATGTGAAAATTTAAAAATTTTGAGTTGACTACTCACTTCAGAGATACAGGTGCGATATGAAAAAGCACACAAGAAAACATTACATAAAGTGGAGTTTGCCGATCATGAGGCAAACTTGTATAGATGGTTCTTGAATAACTGTGCAATAACGGGTCCCATTTATAATCAAGACCTGAGCATGAATTCGCTACACTGCATCCTGGAAAAAATTTTAGATATGGTTGGCAAATTTTAAGATACGACACGGTATTCGCCATCTAAAAATTTGTGTGGGAAATCCTTATAAGCAGTATTAACGCCTTTCATTCATAATTTACGAGCAAAAATTGACGAATGGGTATCTCCTACTCGCAATTATATAAAGCAGATGAATCTGGAGCATTTTGTAGATTTTTACCGAATAAAACATTTGTCACAGCAAACGAAGAGACCGCACCTGGCCGAAAAATGTCATAGGAAAGAATCACATTTTTGTTGTGTGCAAACACAGGTGGTTTGCACAAGTCGACGCCGTAAGTGATTGGTAAATATGCTAATCCACGTTGCTTTAAGAGATTCGAAAACCCATTGGAATATGCCAATACGAAGCAGTCGTGTATTTACATAGCTGGTTCTATCATGCAGGTTCTATCAACAGGTATGTAATTTCATTTTTTTGCTTTCATTTTTGAAGTTTTATTTATGACATAAAAATTTAGCAGGTTCGCAAATTTTCTGCTGAAAATATACCTATTACACAAAAGAAAAAGAACAGGCAAGTCTCGACTGCTTCTTTAAAACCGGTCGGCACAAATTAATACAAAATTTATTTTAATGAAAAAGCTCGAGAGTGAGTGTGGACTTCAAACCAGCCATACAAATTAAATTTTAGTTTCTTTTTTGTAGCGAAGAGATCTAAGTCATTGGAATAAATTTGCGTTCTATTTCCGAAAAATCTATGTTTATAATTGTATCTTTTAACGATTTTGAAATTCGCTTAGAAAAGTTAATATTTCGAAAAAGTAAACTACCCTTGATATTGCGGTTAACTTTTTCGGGATTCTACTGTACCACAAACGGAATAATAAACTTATATGTTATTACAGAAAAATTGCCCTTTCTAATAAGTACCTTTTTCAAAAAAAAAGGCTTTCTTAGAAAAAAATTAATTCTTTAAAAATAATTTTAAAATAATAAAAGAACTTTTTCTTAAAAATTGCTTTTTAAGTACCTTTCTTAAAAAAACACAATTTTTAAACAAGTAAGAAAATTATGGTCGGTCTAGACCGACTATAGGATGCCCTATACCATGCGTTTAGAGACCCTACCCCATAGGCCCAACTAACTGGACATAGAAAATAAGCATAAACCAAATTTGAGTGGGATTTTTATAAATTTTTTCGTCTGCAGATAAGAAAAAGTTCATATCGGATGCTATATCTATATGGGGACTAAGCCTAAAAATGGACCGATCCTGACCATGTTTGGTACTTCTTAAAAAATTTTTAATTTTTTTAAATCACTATTTTTTCTTAAAAAATTTACTTTCCTAAAAAAAGTGTCTCGTAAGCAAGCCCCTTTTCTGAAAAACATATTTTATTAAATAAATACTTTTTCTGAAAAAAATCCATTTTCTCAAATGAGTTATTTTTTTATAGAACTAAATTTTCTTACAAAATCGACTTTTCTTAAAAAAGCATCTTTTTTTAAAAATTCATCTTTTCTTAAAAAAAATCATGTTTTCTTTAAAATTAACCTTTTCTGGAAAAAGTATCTTTCTTAAACATGAATTTTTCTGCAAATGTTAATTTTCTTAAAAAAGTACTTTTTCAAATAATATCTTTTCTTCTAAAAGAAACTTTCTTAAAAACAATCTTTTCTTAAAAAAGTACCTTATTAAAAAAGAAAAATTTCTAAAAAAAAAAGAACATTTTATTAAAATATTATTTTTCCTTAAAAAAATATATATTCCTAAACAAGTAGATTTTCTTAAAAAAATATGTCTTCTAAAAAAAATATTTTCTAAAAACAGGACCGTTTTTTAACTACCTGTCACAGGTTTTTATTTTTTAAGCAAAATTTGCAAATAATATGTACAACTGTATGGCTTATGTTTTCTGATTAACGTTAATTTTACATTGTCATTTATAATCTAAGGCAAAAAAATATAGTGGAATCTGAATCTGGATTTTCTATGGGTACTTTTATAAAAAATAATTTTTTTTATATGATCAATTAAAACAAATCTAAAATAACTAAAACAAAATCAAATATTGTCTATAAACAATTATCTGTACTAAGGAGAATTTACTGTATGAAATGGTAGATTATCAACTACTGTGAGAAATTTATGTTAAATCAATGTCCACATCTTGTTGATTCTTTTAACAGTTTTGTTATATTTAACCTAAACGTTCATTCAAATGCAGAACATTGTTATGTAATGTACGAGTACACTCCAAAATATTTGTCCCCAAACTAAAATAGCATTTGAAGTACCCACAATTCAGAGATGGTGAAAATGTTCAAGAAAAGCTGACATGTATTCATGCTTTGTTAAACAATTGATTTCTATTTCATTAACGCTTTTGTTGTTGATTTAGTGGCCATTGTATCGTTGTTTCCTCTATGTACTTATTGAGACAAAAGAGCGTGTAGAATGTTTTCGATGGACGATGACAAGCCTTTTGGGGATGTTAATGATGATGACTCTTCAGCTAGTCTTAATATTATTTAAAGCTTTTAGCCTCCAGGGTCTAACAAATGCAAATACAATACATTTCTTCGAAATTCTGTATAAACTTTTCAACAAACAACAAAAGCTATGAACGAATTTTAACACAAAGTGGTAATAGAAACAGACACGAAAAGTATCGCTATATATTTCTTATACGTTTCGTATATTGTCTTTGTCATTATTGTTATTTGCAAAATATATTATTTGCCATATTCAGCCCCAAGGAAAATGTCACTAATTAATGTTAATTAAAATGATGTAATGTTAAATAACAATAATATAAAGATGGGTATTAAATAACAATAAACTTTTATGGTGATTATTATAGGATTTAGTTACATCTTATTTTTTTGGGGCAAAAAATATTTTTTAATTATTATTCTCTTTAAGATTCTTTAACAAGAACCGCTTGGCAGTGTTTGAAATAAGTTTTTGATGTGCAAACATCTGTACGCGCAGGGGGATAAAGTTCTATTTCACAAAACAATCACAAAAACAGCGTAACATGTGAGACGTAAGACAAAATCGGTGTGATTTATGATTGCATTGATGAAAAAATTATGATATGTAATAACCTGTTTGAAAATGAAAAATAAAAAATGAAAAATAAAGAATTAAAAATGAAAAATAAAGAATAAAAAAATAAAAATTAAAAATGAAAAACGAAAAATTTTAAAAAAAATTAAAAACAAAAAATTAAAAAAAAATATATGAAAAATAAAAAATGAAAAATAAGAAATGAAAAATAAAAAATTAAAAACTAAAAATGAAAAATTAAAAATTAAAAATTAAAAATTAAAAATTAAAAATTAAAAATAAAAAATTAAAAATTAAGAATTAAAAATTAAAAATTAAAAATTAAAAATTAAAAATTAAAAATTAAAAATTAAAAATTAAAAATTAAAAATTAAAAATTAAAAATTAAAAATTAAAAATTAAAAATTAAAAATTAAAAATTAAAAATTAAAAATTAAAAATTAAAAATTAAAAATTAAAAATTAAAAATTAAAAATTAAAAATTAAAAATTAAAAATTAAAAATTAAAAATTAAAAATTAAAAATTAAAAATTAAAAATTAAAAATTAAAAATTAAAAATTAAAAATTAAAAATTAAAAATTAAAAATTAAAAATTAAAAATTAAAAATTAAAAATTAAAAATTAAAAATTAAAAATTAAAAATTAAAAATTAAAAATTAAAAATTAAAAATTAAAAATTAAAAATTAAAAATTAAAAATTAAAAATTAAAAATTAAAAATTAAAAATTAAAAATTAAAAATTAAAAATTAAAAATTAAAAATTAAAAATTAAAAATTAAAAATTAAAAATTAAAAATTAAAAATTAAAAATTAAAAATTAAAAATTAAAAATTAAAAATTAAAAATTAAAAATTAAAAATTAAAAATTAAAAATTAAAAATTAAAAATTAAAAATTAAAAATTAAAAATTAAAAATTAAAAATTAAAAATTAAAAATTAAAAATTAAAAATTAAAAATTAAAAATTAAAAATTAAAAATTAAAAATTAAAAATTAAAAATTAAAAATTAAAAATTAAAAATTAAAAATTAAAAATTAAAAATTAAAAATTAAAAATTAAAAATTAAAAATTAAAAATTAAAAATTAAAAATTAAAAATTAAAAATTAAAAATTAAAAATTAAAAATTAAAAATTAAAAATTAAAAATTAAAAATTAAAAATTAAAAATTAAAAATTAAAAATTAAAAATTAAAAATTAAAAATTAAAAATTAAAAATTAAAAATTAAAAATTAAAAATTAAAAATTAAAAATTAAAAATTAAAAATTAAAAATTAAAAATTAAAAATTAAAAATTAAAAATTAAAAATTAAAAATTAAAAATTAAAAATTAAAAATTAAAAATTAAAAATTAAAAATTAAAAATTAAAAATTAAAAATTAAAAATTAAAAATTAAAAATTAAAAATTAAAAATTAAAAATTAAAAATTAAAAATTAAAAATTAAAAATTAAAAATTAAAAATTAAAAATTAAAAATTAAAAATTAAAAATTAAAAATTAAAAATTAAAAATTAAAAATTAAAAATTAAAAATTAAAAATTAAAAATTAAAAATTAAAAATTAAAAATTAAAAATTAAAAATTAAAAATTAAAAATTAAAAATTAAAAATTAAAAATTAAAAATTAAAAATTAAAAATTAAAAATTAAAAATTAAAAATTAAAAATTAAAAATTAAAAATTAAAAATTAAAAATTAAAAATTAAAAATTAAAAATTAAAAATTAAAAATTAAAAATTAAAAATTAAAAATTAAAAATTAAAAATTAAAAATTAAAAATTAAAAATTAAAAATTAAAAATTAAAAATTAAAAATTAAAAATTAAAAATTAAAAATTAAAAATTAAAAATTAAAAATTAAAAATTAAAAATTAAAAATTAAAAATTAAAAATTAAAAATTAAAAATTAAAAATTAAAAATTAAAAATTAAAAATTAAAAATTAAAAATTAAAAATTAAAAATTAAAAATTAAAAATTAAAAATTAAAAATTAAAAATTAAAAATTAAAAATTAAAAATTAAAAATTAAAAATTAAAAATTAAAAATTAAAAATTAAAAATTAAAAATTAAAAATTAAAAATTAAAAATTAAAAATTAAAAATTAAAAATTAAAAATTAAAAATTAAAAATTAAAAATTAAAAATTAAAAATTAAAAATTAAAAATTAAAAATTAAAAATTAAAAATTAAAAATTAAAAATTAAAAATTAAAAATTAAAAATTAAAAATTAAAAATTAAAAATTAAAAATTAAAAATTAAAAATTAAAAATTAAAAATTAAAAATTAAAAATTAAAAATTAAAAATTAAAAATTAAAAATTAAAAATTAAAAATTAAAAATTAAAAATTAAAAATTAAAAATTAAAAATTAAAAATTAAAAATTAAAAATTAAAAATTAAAAATTAAAAATTAAAAATTAAAAATTAAAAATTAAAAATTAAAAATTAAAAATTAAAAATTAAAAATTAAAAATTAAAAATTAAAAATTAAAAATTAAAAATTAAAAATTAAAAATTAAAAATTAAAAATTAAAAATTAAAAATTAAAAATTAAAAATTAAAAATTAAAAATTAAAAATTAAAAATTAAAAATTAAAAATTAAAAATTAAAAATTAAAAATTAAAAATTAAAAATTAAAAATTAAAAATTAAAAATTAAAAATTAAAAATTAAAAATTAAAAATTAAAAATTAAAAATTAAAAATTAAAAATTAAAAATTAAAAATTAAAAATTAAAAATTAAAAATTAAAAATTAAAAATTAAAAATTAAAAATTAAAAATTAAAAATTAAAAATTAAAAATTAAAAATTAAAAATTAAAAATTAAAAATTAAAAATTAAAAATTAAAAATTAAAAATTAAAAATTAAAAATTAAAAATTAAAAATTAAAAATTAAAAATTAAAAATTAAAAATTTAAAATTAAAAATTAAAAATTAAAAATTAAAAATTAAAAATTAAAAATTAAAAATTAAAAATTAAAAATTAAAAATTAAAAATTAAAAATTAAAAATTAAAAATTAAAAATTAAAAATTAAAAATTAAAAATTAAAAATTAAAAATTAAAAATTAAAAATTAAAAATTAAAAATTAAAAATTAAAAATTAAAAATTAAAAATTAAAAATTAAAAATTAAAAATTAAAAATTAAAAATTAAAAATTAAAAATTAAAAATTAAAAATTAAAAATTAAAAATTAAAAATTAAAAATTAAAAATTAAAAATTAAAAATTAAAAATTAAAAATTAAAAATTAAAAATTAAAAATTAAAAATTAAAAATTAAAAATTAAAAATTAAAAATTAAAAATTAAAAATTAAAAATTAAAAATTAAAAATTAAAAATTAAAAATTAAAAATTAAAAATTAAAAATTAAAAATTAAAAATTAAAAATTAAAAATTAAAAATTAAAAATTAAAAATTAAAAATTAAAAATTAAAAATTAAAAATTAAAAATTAAAAATTAAAAATTAAAAATTAAAATTAAAAATTAAAAATTAAAAATTAAAAATTAAAAATTAAAAATTAAAAATTAAAAATTAAAAATTAAAAATTAAAAATTAAAAATTAAAAATTAAAAATTAAAAATTAAAAATTAAAAATTAAAAATTAAAAATTAAAAATTAAAAATTAAAAATTAAAAATTAAAAATTAAAAATTAAAAATTAAAAATTAAAAATTAAAAATTAAAAATTAAAAATTAAAAATTAAAAATTAAAAATTAAAAATTAAAAATTAAAAATTAAAAATTAAAAATTAAAAATTAAAAATTAAAAATTAAAAATTAAAAATTAAAAATTAAAAATTAAAAATTAAAAATTAAAAATTAAAAATTAAAAATTAAAAATTAAAAATTAAAAATTAAAAATTAAAAATTAAAAATTAAAAATTAAAAATTAAAAATTAAAAATTAAAAATTAAAAATTAAAAATTAAAAATTAAAAATTAAAAATTAAAAATTAAAAATTAAAAATTAAAAATTAAAAATTAAAAATTAAAAATTAAAAATTAAAAATTAAAAATTAAAAATTAAAAATTAAAAATTAAAAATTAAAAATTAAAAATTAAAAATTAAAAATTAAAAATTAAAAATTAAAAATTAAAAATTAAAAATTAAAAATTAAAAATTAAAAATTAAAAATTAAAAATTAAAAATTAAAAATTAAAAATTAAAAATTAAAAATTAAAAATTAAAAATTAAAAATTAAAAATTAAAAATTAAAAATTAAAAATTAAAAATTAAAAATTAAAAATTAAAAATTAAAAATTAAAAATTAAAAATTAAAAATTAAAAATTAAAAATTAAAAATTAAAAATTAAAAATTAAAAATTAAAAATTAAAAATTAAAAATTAAAAATTAAAAATTAAAAATTAAAAATTAAAAATTAAAAATTAAAAATTAAAAATTAAAAATTAAAAATTAAAAATTAAAAATTAAAAATTAAAAATTAAAAATTAAAAATTAAAAATTAAAAATTAAAAATTAAAAATTAAAAATTAAAAATTAAAAATTAAAAATTAAAAATTAAAAATTAAAAATTAAAAATTAAAAATTAAAAATTAAAAATTAAAAATTAAAAATTAAAAATTAAAAATTAAAAATTAAAAATTAAAAATTAAAAATTAAAAATTAAAAATTAAAAATTAAAAATTAAAAATTAAAAATTAAAAATTAAAAATTAAAAATTAAAAATTAAAAATTAAAAATTAAAAATTAAAAATTAAAAATTAAAAATTAAAAATTAAAAATTAAAAATTAAAAATTAAAAATTAAAAATTAAAAATTAAAAATTAAAAATTAAAAATTAAAAATTAAAAATTAAAAATTAAAAATTAAAAATTAAAAATTAAAAATTAAAAATTAAAAATTAAAAATTAAAAATTAAAAATTAAAAATTAAAAATTAAAAATTAAAAATTAAAAATTAAAAATTAAAAATTAAAAATTAAAAATTAAAAATTAAAAATTAAAAATTAAAAATTAAAAATTAAAAATTAAAAATTAAAAATTAAAAATTAAAAATTAAAAATTAAAAATTAAAAATTAAAAATTAAAAATTAAAAATTAAAAATTAAAAATTAAAAATTAAAAATTAAAAATTAAAAATTAAAAATTAAAAATTAAAAATTAAAAATTAAAAATTAAAAATTAAAAATTAAAAATTAAAAATTAAAAATTAAAAATTAAAAATTAAAAATTAAAAATTAAAAATTAAAAATTAAAAATTAAAAATTAAAAATTAAAAATTAAAAATTAAAAATTAAAAATTAAAAATTAAAAATTAAAAATTAAAAATTAAAAATTAAAAATTAAAAATTAAAAATTAAAAATTAAAAATTAAAAATTAAAAATTAAAAATTAAAAATTAAAAATTAAAAATTAAAAATTAAAAATTAAAAATTAAAAATTAAAAATTAAAAATTAAAAATTAAAAATTAAAAATTAAAAATTAAAAATTAAAAATTAAAAATTAAAAATTAAAAATTAAAAATTAAAAATTAAAAATTAAAAATTAAAAATTAAAAATTAAAAATTAAAAATTAAAAATTAAAAATTAAAAATTAAAAATTAAAAATTAAAAATTAAAAATTAAAAATTAAAAATTAAAAATTAAAAATTAAAAATTAAAAATTAAAAATTAAAAATTAAAAATTAAAAATTAAAAATTAAAAATTAAAAATTAAAAATTAAAAATTAAAAATTAAAAATTAAAAATTAAAAATTAAAAATTAAAAATTAAAAATTAAAAATTAAAAATTAAAAATTAAAAATTAAAAATTAAAAATTAAAAATTAAAAATTAAAAATTAAAAATTAAAAATTAAAAATTAAAAATTAAAAATTAAAAATTAAAAATTAAAAATTAAAAATTAAAAATTAAAAATTAAAAATTAAAAATTAAAAATTAAAAATTAAAAATTAAAAATTAAAAATTAAAAATTAAAAATTAAAAATTAAAAATTAAAAATTAAAAATTAAAAATTAAAAATTAAAAATTAAAAATTAAAAATTAAAAATTAAAAATTAAAAATTAAAAATTAAAAATTAAAAATTAAAAATTAAAAATTAAAAATTAAAAATTAAAAATTAAAAATTAAAAATTAAAAATTAAAAATTAAAAATTAAAAATTAAAAATTAAAAATTAAAAATTAAAAATTAAAAATTAAAAATTAAAAATTAAAAATTAAAAATTAAAAATTAAAAATTAAAAATTAAAAATTAAAAATTAAAAATTAAAAATTAAAAATTAAAAATTAAAAATTAAAAATTAAAAATTAAAAATTAAAAATTAAAAATTAAAAATTAAAAATTAAAAATTAAAAATTAAAAATTAAAAATTAAAAATTAAAAATTAAAAATTAAAAATTAAAAATTAAAAATTAAAAATTAAAAATTAAAAATTAAAAATTAAAAATTAAAAATTAAAAATTAAAAATTAAAAATTAAAAATTAAAAATTAAAAATTAAAAATTAAAAATTAAAAATTAAAAATTAAAAATTAAAAATTAAAAATTAAAAATTAAAAATTAAAAATTAAAAATTAAAAATTAAAAATTAAAAATTAAAAATTAAAAATTAAAAATTAAAAATTAAAAATTAAAAATTAAAAATTAAAAATTAAAAATTAAAAATTAAAAATTAAAAATTAAAAATTAAAAATTAAAAATTAAAAATTAAAAATTAAAAATTAAAAATTAAAAATTAAAAATTAAAAATTAAAAATTAAAAATTAAAAATTAAAAATTAAAAATTAAAAATTAAAAATTAAAAATTAAAAATTAAAAATTAAAAATTAAAAATTAAAAATTAAAAATTAAAAATTAAAAATTAAAAATTAAAAATTAAAAATTAAAAATTAAAAATTAAAAATTAAAAATTAAAAATTAAAAATTAAAAATTAAAAATTAAAAATTAAAAATTAAAAATTAAAAATTAAAAATTAAAAATTAAAAATTAAAAATTAAAAATTAAAAATTAAAAATTAAAAATTAAAAATTAAAAATTAAAAATTAAAAATTAAAAATTAAAAATTAAAAATTAAAAATTAAAAATTAAAAATTAAAAATTAAAAATTAAAAATTAAAAATTAAAAATGAAAAAAGAAAAATGAAAAATAAAAAAGGAAAAAGGAAAAATCAAAAATGAAAATTAAAAATTAAAAATTAAAAATTAAAAATTAAAAATTAAAAATTAAAAATTAAAAATTAAAAATTAAAAATTAAAAATTAAAAATTAAAAATTAAAAATGAAAAATGAAAAATGAAAAATGAAAAATGAAAAATCAAAAAAGAAAAATGAAAAATAAAAAATGAAAAACAAAAAATTAAAACTTAACCGGTTGAAATAATAAATAATGATAAAATTAAAAATTAAAAATTAAAAATTAAAAATTAAAAATTAAAAATTAAAAATTAAAAATTAAAAATTAAAAATTAAAAATTAAAAATTAAAAATTAAAAATTAAAAATTAAAAATTAAAAATTAAAAATTAAAAATTAAAAATTAAAAATTAAAAATTAAAAATTAAAAATTAAAAATTAAAAATTAAAAATTAAAAATTAAAAATTAAAAATTAAAAATTAAAAATTAAAAATTAAAAATTAAAAATTAAAAATTAAAAATTAAAAATTAAAAATTAAAAATTAAAAATTAAAAATTAAAAATTAAAAATGAAAAATGAAAAATGAAAAATGAAAAATCAAAAAAGAAAAATGAAAAATAAAAAATGAAAAACAAAAAATTAAAACTTAACCGGTTGAAATAATAAATAATGATAAATAGTAAGTGATAAAAGAAATGAGAAATAAAATATGAAAAATAAAAAATGAAAAATATAAAATGAAAAAAGAAAAATAAAAATTAAAAACTAAAAATGAAAAATAAAAAATGAGAACTGAAAAATAAAAAATCAAAAATGAAAAATGAAAAATGAAAAATTAAAAATAAAAAATGAAAACCGAAAAATTAAAAATGAAAAGTGAAAAATGAAAGATAACAAACTAAAAATCAAATATGAAAAATAAAAAATAATAAATAATAAATGAAAAATGAAAAATATAAAATGAAAATTAAAAATAAAAAATTAAAAATGAAAAATAAAAAATGAAAACTGAAAACTAAAAAATCAAAAATGAAAAACGAGAAATAAAAAATAAAAAACGAAAAATTAAAACTTAACCGGTTGAAATAATAAATAATGATAAATAGTAAGTGATACATAACTCTTTCTGTTTTATTTAAAAAAAAGTGCCATAAAAAATCTTTAATTATTAGATGCTTACACATCTCCCCTGTGATCGGACTCAAATGACTTTTTTTACATGTATATAAAGTACTTTCACGTACGAAATACAATATTATATATCATAATAATTACAAAAGGAAACGGATATATATACTCCATGGTAGTGCTTTTTATATTTGGTTTTATTCTCTTAAAGAATTTATTAAAATACAAGTGCTCATTGTTATTTTATATAAAGTTTTATTTTATATCCCTTTATATTTATTAAATTTGGCAAGTATCTACTTGAAAGATACTCATGCAAAAATTTAGCTAGCTATGTATGCCCCAATTTGGAACATGTTACAGAAGTCATCCCCTAAAGCTAGGCTTTCGATTTTGATGTCATTGTTAGAAATTGTTTATGTGAATTGCCACCTTTCGTTTGAAGATATTAAAATTTCTTTTTCTTTTTTTTTTTTTGTTTCTTTATAGCAAGCTCTCCATAAAAGAGTAAAAATATATTTGGCATGTAGTTCCATATTGTCTTTTCAGCCTTTGTTTAAAATACTGAAGAAAAAAATTCCATAAAAATATGAAAAAAAAACTTTTGAAATACTCTTATCAAAATGGTTTAATATAAAAGTGAAATTGTCTGTAGAAAAAAAACACTTAATATTTGCCTACTTTTTAAAGTGTGCTTTTCATTTTTTTATATTTTTATTTTTAGTTTTAGAAGAAAGCAAGTTAGCAAAATTCCTGGCGGTCAAGCGCAACCAAATAGATACTCTACAGCATGTTATCAATATAGTATTTATATTGTATGTAGCTCCAAAGTTGTGATGTGAAGCTTTTAAGATATGTTTTTTTTTTTATATGGGGAGTATGGAATTCAAAACTTGACCATATTTGATAGAGGAGAGTACCCGGTCCAGCACGATTGTTTTTAGTGACCTTTTTCACTTATATATTTTTAGTTAAATAACAAACTGATAATTTTCCACCTTATAAGGGTAATTCCATGCAAAGGTTAACCTTAGGGCCAATTTTAAGATTTAAATTCAAAAATGTAATTAAGTAATTTTGGAAATAGTGACAGTATCATGTCTGTCACATTACAAAATACTTCTTTTTACTATATGTTGTTTATATACCTTATTAAAAAAAGTTGCTCTTTTATTAACTATAAACAACTGTTTCTTGTCGTACAAATAACTTCAGAGGTTTTTGTGTTTTACAAAAACATCTAAAATGATGACAGTTTGCTGTGATATCTGCCACGACTGCTTTTTACCCCCAATTATTAACAACAATAGTATTCTCTTACCTTTTATGGTGGTAAATATATTGATCAGGTCCGTCTGCATAATTTTGTATAATTTCATGAACAATGAAAAACTTTTGCTGTATAATATTGGATCAGAAAGATCAATAAACGCCATGTCTGTCACTATGGAATTAGCCACAAGTGTTTCTCGAAACAAAAAAGCTTAATTAAACTTACAAATCGATGTCTAAGTGGAGGAAGGCACAATTTATATATCTATACTAGGCTGCCAGTTATTTTTCAAAGTTGAAATTTGTTTTACGCCAAGCCCCAGATTGGTTCGAATTGCTAACAAAATAGTCCCTTGAAAATGTGAGCTCATTCGGATGAGGGGATAGGGTGCCCATGACCCCCCAAAAATTTGCAAAATACCTGATTTTTGACTTTGATTGTCAATAACTTCGTTAATATATATTTTACAAAAAAAAAAATTTTTAGTAAAACTTGTAAAACTTGGAGGAACAACTTTTTATGGATTTATACATATGTTTATATGGGTGATTTCATTTACTTAAGTATAGGCGTTACATGAGCAAAAAAAATTGATATTGATATTTTAATTTTGTTAGTGGCAAGTATTTTTTTTTTTTGTTTATGGCGTTAGTTTTTGTTTTAATTTGTATAGTTAAGAAAGAGTTGTTTTATTGCAATTTGGAAAACGTAAACGGTAATCCTTAACAATTTGTAAAATGTATTGGTTTTGTTTTTCGCTTCTTGATAAAATGTTATTATAATCCTGCATTAATTTGACTCCCCTCTCAGCGGTATCGTTCACTACTTTTAAACCTGAAAGAGTTTTATTTAGCTTCGATAAAGTTTTGGTTATTCGGCCACTTTGTGGGTGTTGTTTTTAAAAACTCTTCACACAAATCAAAACGCTTAAGAAATGTTTTAGTTTTTGTATTCACAAACTGGGCAATACCTTTTTTGATAACATCACCTACGTTCAGAGTATCTATTAAGGCCTTTTTTCAGTTTACATCTGATTCATTCTTCAAAGCTTTAACCATTTTTTTATTTTTTTTTTTTTTGGTTTCGATTGGTACATTTTCATCAAAAAATGCCAAAGCAACATTTTCTATGCCCAAATACCACAGGTGACTGCAAAATTTTTCCAAAGCTACGGTAGCAATTTCACTTTCAACACTTCAATATTGACTGAATACTGTTAGAAGCATAAAATCGTGATACGGAGCTTTTATAGGTGATGGAGCACAAAACCAAGCTTCAACTTCCACTTTGACAATAAAAATAGATATATCGCAAAGAGGATTTAGTTCAACCTCTGTTAAATCGAATTCATCTCTAAATAAAAATATTTTTAAGGTGTATATTGCCATTGACATCCATCTTGCGTGATGCGTAGCGCCTGGAGCTCGAAATTTTATACCTGATCGGGTTGGTGTTTTTCCGAAAAATACTAGAGCAAGGTCGATAAATTCTATATAGTTATCTCGCGGTTGTTTTTCCTGAAGAATATTATTAAGAAAATTTGTAATTCGCTCTACATCACATAAACTAATAGCATTTTTAACTTTCCCATTTTCGATACCAATCCTGAAATTATCTATGTTTAATGATGGCCAACACTTCTGAAATCGTTGATATATTTGAACATTAGGACCATCTGACTTGCAAAATTTAATATCAAAAACGTTTATAAGAATAAGTTCAAAGACGTGATGCCTACAAGCAAAATATTGTATCGAAAACCAAAGCTTTTACATAATCTTGTAGTCCCCATTAAAAAAATGATTTGCAAATAGCCAGTGCTTGTGATCTTCCAGTACCACTCCTCAAAGCATGTATTTTCAGCCGTACTCATATCCGTTTGATATAAGAATTGGAAGACGGTCGACTTTTTTCTTTCCTTCTAAGGCTGGCAGTAATTTTCCGTCCCAATGGATACAAACTGCATACAAATCTTGGGCATTAAATTTATTTTTCAATTCAGCTACTCTTTTTGAACGTAGTTTTTGTCTAGCAGCACGTACGTATTCTTTGTTTAAAATAATGTTTGCAATATCATGACCCAACGATTCAGCTGTTGCGGCAATGATATGAACTACGTTTCGATCACTTATTTTGCAAGCATCCAGGGCAGCTGCAAGTTTTTCGGTTATTACTACCACTTTTCCTCTGGTTTTCTTTTGAGGAGCAGGAGACGTAACTGCTGGAAAATGTTCGCAGAAATGTTAATTAAAAAGATATAACTGTTAATCCAATTGCTTACCCATTTGTTTTGCTTCACGCGTGCTGCGCTCCTTTCTTTGTAATTCTATTTCCTTTCGCTGTTCATTTCTACGTTATTTTCGTGCAAATTCATTATCTATACCATATATCAGAGTTCAGAAAAAAACACACACTGAATAAAAAACTCGTACATATATGTAAACAAACATAATTTAGGCCAACACACACATATTTTTATTTTCATATCAATTATGTTTGTTTTTAAATTTTCTTCGGTGCCCAACACAACCACGACTGTGTTCGTTTTAATATTTCGTTATTTACACGAACATTTTTCTATCACGTACTTTTTTTTCAATCACACATAAAGCACACATTTTTGAGTGTTGCTTTATTTGAAGTTCTTGTTCTGCTACGTGTAGTGAAAAAAAACACAGAACATGTACAATAAACAGGTTCGAGTTCAGTTATATTTTAAGTCGTGTTGTGGCTCGTGTAGTAAGAAAAAACACAACATGTACAATAAACAGGTTCGAGTTCAGTTATATTTTAAGTCGTGTTTAAAATATAACTGAACTCGAACCTGTTTATTGTACATGTTGTGTTTTTTCTCACTACACGAGCCACAACACGACTTAAAATATAACTGAACTCGAACCTGTTTATTGTACATGTTCTGTGTTTTTTTTCACTACACGTAGCAGAACAAGAACTTCAAATAAAGCAACACTCAAAAATGTGTGCTTTATGTGTGATTGAAGCAAAAAGTATGTGATACAAAAATGTTCGTGTAAATAACGAAATATTAAAACGAACACAGTCATGGTTGTGTTGGGCACCGTAGAAAATTTTGAAACGCACATAATTGATATGAAAATAAAGATATGTGTTGGCTGCTTTTGAACAGAACATTGTGTGTTTCGTGTGTGTATTTTCTGAACCTTGCCATATATACAGCCAAGTCTTCCTTTCTTTCGCTGATTTATCAAAAAAATTTTATCTTCTTCAATTTTTATCATTTCTAGTGCATTTTTGTGTGCCATATCAAACAAAGCATCTAATGTTTTCAAAAATTCTGCTTCTTTCTTTTTTTGATTTTCACTTTTTTGTTTGCAATTTTTTTGCAATAATCTCCACTCTGTGTATAGTTTTTCTAATTTGGTTATACAGTGCTTTGTTTCTTTAATTGGAATTCTTGCTTTTTCCCAGAACGTTATAACATCTTTTACGGTTATTATAGAACTCTCGCGTATGTATAGCTTTTCAACGCGAATATGAAAAAAAAATAACTTTAATCACTTCCCTGTTATATGGTAATATATTGCCACTTAAATTATTAGAATAAAAAACAATCAAATAAATGTTTTCGCGTAATTTAATAGACATCGTATTATAACTTTATTAATTCACTCGCAAACGTCTAGTTTGAAATACTTATTGCAAATAAAATCAAAACATCAAGGTCGAGTTGCGAATAAAGATAATGATCAAAATACGTTGAACTGTGAGTAAACTAACGGTAACATTAAAAAAAAACAACAATACTTGCTACAAATAAAATGAGAAGAATATAGGGATCAAACAATGTGTTGTGAGTAAACTTACGGTAATATTAAAAAAAAGAAAACAAAAAAATACTTGCCACAAATAAAATTAAAATATGAACGTATGAACCAATTATTATCTTATATATATTTACGCTGATCCCTGACTCACTGACTGACTGACTGATTCTGTAACGCCGAAATAATACACATAGCACTCCCTACAAAGCTATGCGAAATACACAAACAAAATTTAATCTTTCTCATTTTATACAAACCCACACACAATTTCCTCTCTTCTATGTTACCAACCAGTGCTGCTAATAAAATCTTCGGAAAATCGACAATTTTGGAAACTAAATCGCCAAAATCGTCATTTTTAAAACAAGATATTGTCAAGATAATAAAAATAAAAATCTACAAAATATTACAAAAGGAAACAAACAAATTTATTTATATCATTCATATTACGAATATTATTACAGCATTGGTTATTTCTAATGTATTAGTGGTGAAATTTCAACGAAATAATTTAACACACCAATCAACTAAATAATTTTATTGACATGTATCTATAGCTGAAACATATCAGCCCAATTCTCAATAACAATTCCCTGGGAATTTTTTCCCTATTCCCTCTTCCCCTATTCTTAATGAAATCTCCCCGGGAATTTTTTCTCTTTTCCCTTTACCCTTATTCTAAAAGAACTTCGAAAATGGGAATCTCTTCCCCGGGAAAAAAGTAGCTATTCTGAATGTCAATAAAAGGGAGAATAATTTGGGAATAATTCCGCCAAAAAATTGAGAGGGAGTGCTGCGAAAAATGTATGTATTTAATAGTTTTATGAAAAAAAGTAATATATATCATTTAAAATTTTGTATAATAATATTGTTATGGCATTACTGTTGCTTTCAGGTCAAAAGCAACAAACAAAAAACAAATTCATATTCCTTTAAACACAATGCAAGCCAACCCTGATGTTGCATGCTTTGCTCCGTCTTGTCCTGCAGCTGCTCTTCTGCTTCAGCTACCATCAGAAACGCTACACTGAACATTTTTTGTATTTTTTTTTAATTTATTAAAGATTTAAAAAAAGTTTTACTTTTAATTTCCACAAAAATTTTTAAATTTGTAAACAAAACAAAACAACTGAAGCAAAACAGCTGTCTTCGAATAATCGAAATTCTCTCTCCCATATTATTCTTCTCACCGCCTGTTTAGAATAGGAGGATTTATTCTCGGGAAAAATGAATTCCCCGGGAACTCATTTCCCTGGGAATATTTAGAATTGGGCTGATTATATAGATTTAAAGTATCACCGTAATTGAAACTTAAATCTTAAATAGAGATGCTATTCAAGGTATTTCCGTTTTGAAACGACTTGACCCAGAATTAAATCTATACATACTTTGTAATTTCAATTTATTCTGAACAAAAACTATCAATTTTCGATAAACAACCCATTAATTGGTAACCCTTGAAATCGTAATTTTTATACTACTGATAATTTTAAATCTTCAATCATCATTTTTACAAATTTAACAAATCTTTTTAACAAATTGCAAAATTGTCGAAATTACAATAAGTTGTTAAAATTGGCAAAATTGCAAAATCGTCGAAATTACAATAAGTTGTCAAAATTGGCAACACTTACTAAACTTCTTCGTTTGTCTGTTTTGTTTTTCATCTCAAAATTGTTTTGTATTGTTAAGAGTACTTTCGCTCAGTTCATTGATGGCCAGCACTTACCAAAGAGCATGCTTTTTTTTGATAAATATTTGAGAAAAAAGAGATCTTCAACGTATGATTTCGTTTATAGTTCTGTATTGAAAAGCCTTTGAAAAAATAGTGCAATATTAAGTTTAAAATTTAAATTATTGTAACTTTGCATAATTAAATTACATTGTAATTTTAGAAGAGAGGTGGGAAAATAATTTTTTTTTCACTCATAATATTAATTTTTGCATAATATGCTTTTAAAAAAATTTGGACAAACATAAATTACGTAAAAAGGTATATTTAAGATTTTAATTTGAATAATTTATTGAAATTAACATGGAAGAATTAAAAGCGATTTTTGTTTTGAAGTAAAACTAATACGCGCGCATTTTTTATTTTTTCTTTTTTAGATTTATAGATAAGTTTGCAAAAAATGTAATTCTCTTTTTTTTCAGTTTACATGTATGATGAAATATGAAATATTTTTTTCTTTTTTGTGTACATTGGTGTATTGGTGTTTGCATTTCCTTAAGGGGTGGTAGGTTTTAAAACCTTTTTTGCATTCCTCTTCCTGAATGCACAACATGTCGAGAGTGTTGTGTCAAAGTTTTAAGTAAATCAGAGCAAAACTTAAGAAGATACAGCGTTTCCAGCGACCGGCCTCATACGGTAAAAAATTTTAAGTCGATTTTCCCGCAATAAATGTTCGAAGTCTGTGAACATCTTCTTGACCGATTCTTTTGAAATTTTAGACACTATATCTACACAAAAATCATCAGGTAAACACGAAGTTTTTTTTAGTTCCATTTTCTTCCCCATTTTTTAACAACAAATTCCCGAAATTGTATAGCAAAAATCGTTCTTCACTTCAAAAAGCTGCAAAAAAAATTGAAAAACTCTTCGTCAATAGTTCAGGAAACATGTCACCTTTTAAACGCATTTTGATTTTTTTTTTCACATGGTCCGGTAACGAGTTATGATGTTGACCGCAAAATAAACAACGCCTCCGGATATTGGCTGTCACGGACTTATTTATTAAAATTTTTAGTTGAAAATTTTTTCAAAGATTCTTTAAATGTTATGCTATAACGTGTATTCATGTCTTCAAAAAAAAATTATGCAATTAATTATTATTATTAACTTTTAAAACCTTTAAACCCCCCCTTAAGAAACTTTTATGAACCTTGCTCTAAAACGTTTTTTTTTTCTATGCTATTCTATTTTTTCTACAATAAAATGGAGTTCGGTTATAACGAACTCGGCGGGACCGGCCAAATTAGTTCGTTATAGACTAAGTTCGTTATAACCGTAGTATTTTTTGTTTGTTTTGTCCGAAAGGTTTAAAAACTTTTTTTAGTTGAATAAGTTTACTTATTTTGATGCATTTTTTAAAGTTATAAATTATTAAATTATTAAGACTAAAATTACCGAGTTTCTATCAAAATAAAATATTTTTTTAAAATCATATAATATTAACATTATTATGTATAGAAGCAGAAAATATAAAGCAAAGGTTGGCTACTGGCAAACTTATGCGAAAATATACATAAAAGGACCTTTTACAAAACTTCATTTGAAAATCGAAGTTTTTGGTTTGTATTTTTCACAACTGTTTTCCGATTTTTTTTTTTTAAATTTTAAAAACATTAAAATTAATTTTTTTTTTTTAAATATATAAAATATAGGAAAATTTTGAAATGGGAAAAAAAATTTGTTTGTTAAAGTCAAAATAAACGGGCGCCTAGGCGCCACACAATCCACTAGTTCTCATATAACGCCAATATGATATAATGGATATGAATAAATCCATGGTTTTTCGTTTTTTTTCTTAATTCAGTAGATATTACAGATACAAAAAAAAACTTGTGAGCAAAAGTTGTTCCTCTGAGTTTGATCTACAACTTTTACTAACAAAATTTTTTTGTAAAATAAATATTAACGAAGTTACTGACAATAAAATTCAAAAGTCAGGTACTTGCAAATTTTGGGGGGGTCATGGGCACCCTATCCCCTCATCCGATTGAGCTCAAATTTTCAAGGGACTATTTATTTAGCAATTCGAACCAATCTGGGGCTCGGCGTGAAACAAATTTCTTCAAAATATTTTCCCATATAGTTAACTGGCACTCTAATCTATAGAAGGCTAAAGCATAGCACCGATCATCCTCACATTTTTACAAAGTCTTACTGAGTATCGGGAAAGAAGTTTACAAAGTGAACTTTTAGTATAATATATATTAAGTTCTGTGACAGGCAGAAACTTGCAAATTTCTGCGAGATAACCTTTTGTTAATGCCGACAGTGGGCAGTATTGCATAAGTGGGCGTGGCATAAAGTAAGTATTCAATACGCAAAGTGATAATTCCATATCATATATCTCGAGTACTCTGACAGAGCAATCTTTGCAAATTTGTCTGAGGTCATCTATTATTAATATGAGTAGTCGGGCAAAAATAGGCCTGACCGGAGCAGTGGGCATGGTACTGCCTATAAAAAAGTAAATATATAATATCATATAAATGGAGTATAATAAAAGGGAGAGCCTTGGCACTTTGTGCAAGTCCACCAGATACTAAAGTGAGTAGTCAGCAATGGGTGGAATACGATTAGTGGGCATGGCACCTCCTATACAAAAAAATATGAAAAACTATGAGAGCAAGAGTATTGAAATTTTTGACAAGTACATTAATTATCACTACAAAAATTGTTTTAGGCAAATAAATTACGTGCAAATAAAAACAAAAATTTCAGATTTCGTTTTTGTTCAAATTGGAGAGAATTTTAGCAGGATTTTTAAAAATCTATGAAATATCTTTGTAAGTCTTCTACACAGTTTCTTAGAAAATTAAGGGGCTTATGAAAAAGGTACCCCTTACTATATTTGGATTATTATTTTATACTTCAATTACATAGCATTCGGTGCAGTTAATTTCAAATTAAAGTTGCAATAAACATATCCCGAAAAATATTTCCTTAAGAAATACATATTTACTTATATATATCTACTAGCAGAGTCATTTAATAAAAACCTTAAAGGTATGCTAATCAATTTTAGCCAATTGACAATCAAACTTTTAAAATAAATCTCTTAAAATATCGTTAATGTCGTTATTGGTTTATGTCCAATTTATGGTTTATGTCCAATATGATTTTTAAATTCAACACAATTATTATTATGAACGAAGAAAACAGATTCACAAACCCATTAACAAATTTAATAAAAACACACATATAATTGTATAATTATACCCTATACCACTATGTGGTTTGGGTATAATGACTTTGTGCTGCTGTTTGTAACTACCAAAAATATTTGACCTAGACCCATCTTTTATTATACCGATCGAACCAGAATCACTATTTGATTCGATTTAACGATGTCCGTCCGTCCGTCCGTACGTCTGTGTGTCCATGTAAAGCTTGTAATCAAACTGCAGGGCGCATATATGAATATATTTTGATGAAATTTGGTATAAAAGCTTTCATCGGCCATAGGATGAACGCTATTGAAATTAGTGAGAATCGGTCCATGTTCAGACCTAGCCCCCATACAAATGACCCCTATAAAATCGACTTAAATTGCCATAAGATCCAAATTATCATAATAATCTTAGTCAAATTGGGTTTGTATGTGTTAATTACATCCGCTAATCAGTAGTCCAAAAATGATCCCTATGGGACAACTCTTAGTCATAGGCCCCATATAGAGATGCTTCCCGATCTTCACCTAAATCTATCAAAAAGCAAAAATATTGCACTGATTCTTCTCATGTTTGTACATATTTTTGCAAAATACAAGAGACTTTACCAAACATGATCAGGATCGGTCCATTTTTGGACCTAGTCCCTTTATAGATATAGCATCCGATATGAACTTTTTCATATCTGCAGCCAAAAAAATTAATAAAAATCCCACTCAAATTTGGTTTTTGCTTATTTTCAATGTCCAGTTAGTTGGGCCTAAGAGACACGGTTTCTAAACGCATGGTATAGGATATCGTATAGTCGGTCTAGACCGACTATAATTTTCTTACTTGTTTTATGTATGAGTTAGTAGTAACTTTAAATGAGCATTACTTTAAAAAAATACAAAAACTTGTAAATCTGGTGGACAGCTAAAAAGAAATATCTGTCAAATAAGATATGTTTGGTCGAAATCATGAGAAAATTGTTTAACAAATCATCAGTCACAAGAAATCGCCTTGCCTATTAATATTATAGATATTTTTCGATGTCGTTCATTTAATTGAAACGTTTTGTTTATATCCGCCCCACCAATGTGCAGAGGGTGTGTATACATTTGTTATTCCATTTGCACTAATTAGAAAAAATCTGCACTGTATGGAATATATATTATGATTCTTATAACAAGCTAGGAAGATCACGATCTCAATATTTCATTTGGGTTACTCGTTTCTAGTGAAATCGATTCTCTGATATCCTTAACAGGACACTATTTAAAATCATCAAAATTGGTTTAATAAAAATTCCGTCACTGAACTGCAACGCAAACAGGCGAGAAGTGAATGTGCCAAAACACTAAGGCGCCAAAAGTTTCTTTACGATCAGCGTCTTCGTGCTAAAGTTATCTCTGCTCCTCGAAGTAGTAAAAGCTTTTGGTCATTTGTTAAAAGGGTAATGAATAACGCTAGTTCTGCTATCCCAACTCTTTTAATGAATGACCAAATATTTCCTAAACCGGTTGATAAATTTGTGGCTGAACTTTGCGATCAACCTCTGCCCGAACTAGAAAGTGTATCTTGTACTATGCATAAAATATTATTTCGAGCACGAGCAGCTAAAAAGGTTCCTTCGGATCTCAACATTAATGAGCCTTCGGGACCGGATGGTATGCAAGCACTGGTGCTGAAAAAGTACTGTTCGACGCTAGCCAGTCTATTGGCCAACCTTTTCAGCCTTTCGTACCGTGCAGGAGTCCTTCCCTCTTGCTGGAACGTTGCTAATGTCCAACCAATTCCTAAAAAGGGTGCGGCTAATAACCCTGAAAATTACCGTCCAATTGCAAGCTGCTCTGCGCTCTCCAAGGTGATGGAGAGCATGATCAATTTCCATCTTGTTAACTACCTATAGGTATGGTTTCCGTAGAAATCGTTCCACGGGAGACCTGTTAGCTCAACTTTCTGAGCGCTGGAGTCGATCCATTCGCAATTGTGATGATAGTAAAGTGGTTGCTGTGGATATTTCCAAGGCATTCGATCATGTGCATTGATATCAAAGGTAATGACTTCTTTATATCGAATTTTCTCAGAGACCGAACAATATGTGTTGTTATTGATGGGGTCTTATCTAATGAGTTTCAGTTTAAGCCAGGGGTACCCCAAGGCTCCGATCTTTCTCCTTCTCTTTTCTTTATCTTTCTGAACGACCTTCTTGTTTAAACTTTTAATTCTATGTACTCTTTCGCAGATGACAGCAGCATTTGTCATTCATTTTCCTTTAATTGTAGGTCAAGCCTCTTGGAGGTTAAGGGCAAAAGGCAAACAATGAATGGCACACTCAATCAAGACCTGTTAACAATCTTCAAGTGGGGTAAAGTGAATAGGGTTGATTTTAATGCGCTGAAGACTGATTGTTGTCTGTTGATCTATAGGGCCATGAATTCAACAATGTCATCTGTATATATATATGGTTGGTATAGGTATTGAGGAGTCGGATACTCTTGATGTTCTTGGCATGAGAATTCAATGCGATGTTCGTTGGAACGACCATGTTTTTCAAGTGTCGAAAGAAGCATTCAAGTGTCTTGGTTTTCTAAAACGCTGTTAAAATTACTTTACTCTTTCTGATCTCCTTAAAACCTATACCATTTATATCCGACCAAAAATGGAATACAACTCCCATATATGTCCATTTTCGAGCTCCTAGACCGTGTAGAAAGGAGGGCGTTGGCGCTCATCAATGACAGTAGGGTATCCAACTCTATTGATTCATTGGAAAATCGTCGGAATGTGGGTTGTTTAGCACTGTTCTATAGATATTACCATGGGAAATGTTATTCTGAGGTTAGCAAACTTATTCCAAGTGCCCGATTATCGGTTCGCTCTACCCGCTTCTCTAGTAGATCACATCCGTTTGTAGCCTATTGTCCAGTTGGCCGCACAACGCATTACAGATAGAGTTCGTTTATCAGTCGAACTAGTCGTATATGGAATAAGCTCCCCGCAGAGGTCTTTCCTGACGGTTCTAATCTAATAAAATTTAAGTCAAAAGTAGTGTCCCTCTCTCCTCCTTCCCATAACCTATTTTCCTGAAATCAACACAATGCACTGCCTTTGTAGGGGGCATTCCCTGAGTATCGGTTAATTTAAAAAAAAAATGTCCAGATTTCAATAAAAATGTAATTGATGATGTTGTGGTCGTAGCTTTTGTATCATATGCTTCCTTAGTGTATACGTACGGTTGTACTCCACGTGACAAGAGATTCAGGTGCTGCATTTAAGTACAGAGCTTAAATTAAAAAAAAACTAAATCTTTGTTTTTTCTAAAGCTTTTAAAAGGTTAACCTACATAAATTTTTTATAGTCGAATATCTAATTTTTAATTGTAGTAGGCTTTAGCCAGTCTTTTTCTCGTTTATGCAAGACCCGGCAATGAAAAGCCTACTCTAAGAAAATTAATGAAACTTTTCATTAAGAAGTTAATTCGTTCTATGAAAAAAAAAACCATTACTGTCTTTATAAAAATATAAAAAGAATTTACAACAGAATTAGTCAAAAAAGAAAAACAACTTACTATAAATTCAAATAGTATTAGAAATAAAAGGTTCACTATCTTTACCCAACATTGGGTATATTATTGAGTTTAAGACACACCTTTCCGTTTTGTAGGTTTATGTTTTTCAATTTCAAATAATATCTATTTATTCAATTCATTTATTTGCTATAATTATCTTTTTTTGTTGTCTTTTTTCAAAGTTTGTTTAAATACAATTTGATTTAAATGCAAATTATGTGTATGAATTTGAAAGCTGATTTATCATGTTGCAACAAAAATGATTTTAAGCATCCAATTCAAATTATTGTAATTAATTATTCAACAAGTTGGTTTTGGTTGTACAAAATTATCGTTCTAAAATTTCGTTTCGATATTTTGGCATTTTGTTTTTGTTGACTTATTCGCGATTTTAAGGAAAATAAAAAAGTCAGGCTACATTTTAATTCTAAATATTTTATATGTAACAATGATGACTATAAGGACATTTAACTGAATGGTGGATGCTCGAATATTTTAATGTTTTCAATATTATAAATTTCACGCAAAGGTCACATGATATGCAAGCTACATTTAAACATTATCCTATTCTACTTTAAATCGAATGATCTGTATTTGAAAAATCTACATGAGCCTAACTATGTGACAATTCAATTAAAATATGTTTTAATTTATGCACAGAGGTGTTATAATAAAATATGCAATTACAGTAATTACGCGTTAACCCGTGCAACAACATAACTTTTCGATTGCAAAGTTGTCATTAACAGGCACATTAAAACTTTAGTTATTTTTTTTAGCTCGGTATACCCACAAACCCTATTCGTTAGGTTTGATATTTGAGTAAAAGTGTTGAAACGCCAATACCAACATATAATACCTAGTATTACACTGGCTAAGAGTAGGGTGTCACTGAACAATATAAGTATATATGTTTTTTATATATAATAATTTTCTCGACCATCTCGTTTAAAATATGCAATATTTCTGCAATGCAGTAAATAAAAATAAAGATGTTGGATATTTTCCAAAACTCTATCTGTGTCGTTATTAATAATTTCAAATTTTTTAAAAGGAACTTGAATTACTTGTCACTACACAATCTTGGGTATAATAAAATTGCAACAACAAATCAAATTGTTTTCAAAATAAATTTAGTTGTTTAGCAACAAGTTTTTATGAAAGCTTAATAAGTTTCTGTTTAGTTCCGTTCAATTAAAACAGTTTTTGAGAGACGACTTATCTAACTTCAAACACTCAAGGGAAATTATAGAAAATGTTGCCCTTTTCGAAACCATTTGTAAGTAAAATAGATATCGAGCATTGTAACATAATTTTATGATAGAGGGCCTCTAATAAACAAACCAAATTTATTTGGGCATATGTTTTTGATAATAGGTATGTACAATTAATTTATTAACAGTAAAATATCGAGCGAAACAATTTCCTAATGTATTAGTTTTAAATGTTTGGTATTTTATACATATGTAAGGGTCTCAAACATGTGCAAAAAGATTTAAACTTTTATTTGTCAGGTCCTATATACAAATAACTGAATTTATATACCTATAATAAGGCGATTTCTTGTAACCGATATTTTTTAAACAATTTTAACCCGATTTTGACCAAACGTATATTATTTGAAAGGTATTTCTTATTAGCTGTACACCAGAATTACAAATTTTAAAATTTTGAATTACTAACACATTTGAATACTAACACATTCATAAAATAATAAAATGGTATGTGTTTTTTTGTTAAATTTGTTAATATGTTTGTAAAAAAAAACGAGTTTGTTTTCTTCATTCACAATAATAATTTAAAAAGTGTTTAATTGTAAATTGGCTAAAATTTATTAGCATACCTTTAGGGTCTTTGATAAATGAAAAAACTAAATTTCCTAGAATTTGCACACGAATTTCAAGGGCTGAAATCTGCTAGTATTAACTAAAATAGTTGTGATTTAGCAAGCAAACTGCTGTTGAGAATTTAGCCAACTTATTACATTGTAAAAAGAAATGCTTTGCAACACAATTGTTGCCTTTGACTTGTTATCATAAAGTTTATAAGAAAATTTTGGGTGGATTTAGAAAAATCTCATTATTAGATTCAACAATTAATAAAAATAATGACAGTTGTCCTAATTTTTGCTTGATGATAAAAACTGAACTATTTCCAAAAAAATATTAGGAACGAGTCCATGTGTTACCAAAATCAAAAACGGAATGAGATAAAAATATATATAATATTATTAAGCTAGGCGATTTTTTGTTACCGATTTTTTGTTCTACCATTTTATCCCGATTTTGACCAAACGTATATTTTTTGAAATGTATTTCTTTTAAGCTGTTCATCAGACATACAAATTTTTAAATTTTTGCCTTTATGTTGAGTAAATTGCATTTAAAGTTGCTACTAACACATACATCAATTTATACATATGCTATGTGATTGCTTATTAAATTTGTAAATGTGTTTTTGTTAATGAGTTTGTCATCTTCATTCACAATAATAATAAATCAAAAAAGCGTTGGTTTGTGAATTGGATAAGTTGAAAGTTGCCTAGAAATTGCACTCGAATTTCGAGCGCTGGAATATGCTAGTAATAAACTGAAAATATTTAACTAAGACATGTGCAGTATATAGACCATTAAAAAATATAAACAAGATTTCATTTTGAATTCAGAAAAAATTTGTTTTTATCTTTATCATATTATAGCTAACTTTGAACTGAATTGTTTTCTGAGCCCACTTAGAAATGTCCGTCCGTCTGTCCGTCCGTCCATTTAAACCTTCTAATCAAACAACAGATCGCAATATGAATATATTTTGACGAAATGTGGTATGAAGCTTCTACCGGCCATGGAATCAACGCTATTGAAATTGGTGAATCTCAGTTCATGTTCAGGCCTAGTCCCCATACAGACGACCCCTACGAGATCGGCTTAAATTGCCATAATATCTAAATTGTGATACAGATATCAGTCAAATTGGGTTTGTGTATATTTTATTACATCCATTTATCTGTAGTCCAAAAATAAACCCTATAAGATAATCCTAAGTTAATACTCCCATTCAAAATTAGTGTTTTATTTTAACAATAAATTGCTCACTCCATACCTGGTGAATATATCAAAAAAAAATATTGCATAGATTTTTCTAAAATTTGGTTTGTATATGTTTTTGCAACAAATGAGTGACTTTACCAAGTATGGTAAGGAAAAGACCATTTTTCGACCTAGTCCCCACCCAAATATAGCATTCGATATAAACTTATTCATAATCGAGGGCAAAAAAATTAATAACAATAGCTTGCCTAAGAAACAATAATTATCTTTCTTGTCATAAGTCTTAAAGCAAAATATAAAATCTGATGACCCAAATGAGTTCTGAAATTTATTGAGTTTGAGGCCAAGAATAAGACACAAATATATGATTTCTGAAATTTTTTTCTTTGGTCATTATTTTTCACAAAACTAGGAAAAAAATTATCCGCGATAAAAATTATTAGTCTTAGTATTTTCCATATTCACGAACTTTAATAACTGGAGAAGTGGTCAGTATACATACGTGTGTAAAAATAAATCCGTGAAGTAGGTCTTCGTAATGCCTTTCATTTGAAGCCTATTTTGATTTTATTGAATTTTGAAAACTAATTTCTTTATTTTATTTTTTATTTCTTATTATTTTTACATACTTGGAAAATACTGAATTTTTATGCCCTTAAATTAATAAATTTTTTGCTGAATAATTTTTTTTTTTTTTCGAAAAAATACCAATTTTGAGAAAATTATGTGCAATATTTTTATACCCTATATCCCTATGTGGTTTGGGTATAATGACTTTGTGCTGCTGTTTGTAACTACCAAAAATATTTGACCTAGACCCATCTTTTATTATACCGATCGAATCAGAATCATTATCTGATTCGATTTAACGATGTCCGTCCGTGTGTACGTCCATCCGTCCGTCCGTCCGTCCGTCTGTGTGTCCATGTAAACCTTGTAATCAAACTGCAGGTCAGACCTAGCCCCCATACAAATGACCCCTATGAAATCGATATAAATTGTCAAAAGATCCACATTATCATATAGATCCTACCTAAATTGGGTTTGTATGCGTTTATTACATCCATTAATGAGTAGTCCAAAAATTATTCCTATGGGACAACCCTTACTCATAGGCCCCATGTAGAGCTGCTTCCCGATATGCACTTAAATCTATCAAAAAACAAAAATATTGCACTGATTCTTTCCAAATTTTGTTTTTATATATTTTTGCAAAATACAAAAGACCTTACCAACCATGTCTCCGTCCATTTTTGGACCTAGTCCCCATATAGACATAGCATCCGATATGAACTTTTTCATATCTGCAGCCGAAAAAAATTAATAAAAATTCCACTCAAATTTGGTTTATCTTATTTTCTATGTCCAGTTAGTTTGGCCTAAGAGATAGGGTCTCTAAACGCATGGTATAGGGTATCGTATAGTCGATCTAGACCGACTATTATTTTCTTACTTCTTTTTATGCATTTCTGTGAAGATCGGGAAGCAACTTGAAATGGGGACTATGTCTAACAATTATCCTACAGGGCTTATTTTAGAATTACTGATTAATAGATGTAAGAAGCATACACAAACCAAATTTGACCGAGATCTATGTAATAATTTTGATATTATGACAATTTAAGTCGATCGCATAGATTTAATTTTTATAGGGCATATATCTGCACATGAACTAATTTCCACCAATTTCAACAGCGTTCATCCTATGGCCGATATAAGTGTATATACCATACTTCTTTGAAATATGTCAACATATCTAGGACCTGTATTTTGATTACAAGGTTTACATGGACACACGAACGGACTCAGATGGTCTCAAAAAATGATTTTGAGTTGATCAGTATAATAATATATGGGTCTAGGTCAAATATTTTTGTAGTTACAAACACCATCAGAAACTCGTTATACACTGAACACTTAGTGATATCTATAATATTAATAGGCTAGGCGATTCCTTGTGACCGATATTTTGTTCTACCGTTTTATCCCGATTTTGACTAAACGTATACTATTTGAAAGGTATTTCTTTTTAGCCGTTTTGCAGATTTACAGATTTTTAAATTTTTTTCTTTATTTTGAGTAAATTGTATTAAAAGTTGCTACTAACACATATATAAAATTATACAATGCTATGTGTGTGTTTATTAAATTTGTTAATATGTTTGTAATAAAAATGAGTTTGTTTTTTGTGTTGATTTGTGAATTGGCTAATGTAATTTGCTAATGTAACGGGTGATTTTTTAAGAGCTTGATAACTTTTTTTTAAAAAAAAACGCATAAAATTTGCAAAATCTCATCGGTTCTTTATTTGAAACGTTAGATTGGTCCATGACATTTACTTTTTGAAGATAATTTCATTTAAATGTTGACCGCGGCTGCGTCTTAGGTGGTCCATTCGGAAAGTCCAATTTTGGGCAACTTTTTCGAGCATTTCGGCCGGAATAGCCCGAATTTCTTCGGAAATGTTGTCTTCCAAAGCTGGAATAGTTGCTGGCTTATTTCTGTAGGCTTTAGACTTGACGTAGCCCCACAAAAAATAGTCTAAAGGCGTCAAATCGCATGATCTTGGTGGCCAACTTACCGGTCCATTTCTTGAGATGAATTGTTCTCCGAAGTTTTCCCTCAAAATGGCCATAGAATCGCGAGCTGTGTGGCATGTAGCGCCATCTTGTTGAAACCACATGTCAACCAAGTTCAGTTCTTCCATTTTTGGCAACAAAAAGTTTGTTAGCATCGAACGATAGCGATCGCCATTCACCGAAACGTTGCGTCCAACAGCATCTTTGAAAAAATACGGTCCAATGATTCCACCAGCGTACAAACCACACCAAACAGTGCATTTTTCGGGATGCATGGGCAGTTCTTGAACGGCTTCTGGTTGCTCTTCACTCCAAATACGGCAATTTTGCTTATTTACGAAGCCATTCAACCAGAAATGAGCCTCATCGCTGAACAAAATTTGTCGATAAAAAAGCGGATTTTCTGCCAACTTTTCTAGGGCCCATTCACTGAAAATTAGACGTTGTGGCAGATCGTTCGGCTTCAGTTCTTGCACGAGCTGTATTTTATACGGTTTTACACCAAGATCTTTGCGTAAAATCTTCCATGTGGTCGAATAACACAAACCCAATTGCTGCGAACGGCGACGAATCGACATTTCACGGTCTTCAGTAACACTCTCAGAAACAGACGCAATATTCTCTTCTGTACGCACTGTACGCATTCGTGTGGTTGGTTTAATGTCCAATAAAGTAAACTGAGTGCGAAACTTGGTCACAATCGCATTAATTGTTTGCTCACTTGGTCGATTATGTAGACCATAAATCGGACGTAAAGCGCGAAACACATTTCGAACCGAACACTGATTTTGGTAATAAAATTCAATGATTTGCAAGCGTTGCTCGTTAGTAAGTCTATTCATGATGAAATGTCAAAGCATACTGAGCATCTTTCTCTTTGACACCATGTCTGAAATCCCACGTGATCTGTCAAATACTAATGCATGAAAATCCTAACCTCAAAAAAATCACCCGTTATTTGTAACAAAAATTTTTTTTTATTTTGTGTTGATTTGCGAATTGGCAATAATTCATTAGCATACCTTTAGGGTCTTTATTTAAGGAAAAAATAAAATTTCCTAGAATTTGCACTCGAATTTCGAATCTGCTAGTAGAGTATAAAAATCGTAAATCGCCATACTAATATCGCATTTAAATTTGACTTAAATAAACCCAGGGCGCAAAAAATCGTATTGCTAGTATAAAATTTAATATTTTGTCAACATATTCAGTCATAGCTCTAATATAATCTTTCACTTCAAGCATTTTAGCTGAAATATTGCATAGACTAATAAATCATTCACATTTATTTCAATATAACTTTTTAATATTGATCAGAAACTGTTTTTACAAATCCATATCCACATGAAATAAAATTATTTAATAATAATTTTAAATTTATTAAATAACAGTTCAGTTAGCAATTTAGTCAATTATAATTTACACTTTGATCATCAATAAAAAAATAACAAAATAACTAAAAAAATTATATAATTTTATATCTTAGCATTAGCGGAATTAAGTGTTGTCCATATATAACAAAAAAAAGATGGTTAAACAATAATGAGTATGCAATTCTAAATGACAGTTGTTACGCCATTATTTTTTCAAATAATTTTTATACCTCAAATAGCCTCAACGGCAAATAAAAGTAGGAAACTAAATAGAATATAATCCTAAGAAAAGTTTGCCAACGTTATTATTGTTATGAAAATAATGTCTTATTTAGCTAAATGGTAAATAAAAAGAAATGGAATAACACATACACTAAGTGGTAATTATAACTTCTCAGATGAAGTATACAACTGAATACAGCGGAGTTTCAAACAATAGCAATACTTTTATCTATTATTAAAATTTTAGAAGTATCTAATCTTCGTATTGGAGAGTTATAAGAACCAAAATACTGATCGTAACATGCTTTGGGACTGAAGTAACCCATACCAAATCTCTTTTTATACCCTATACCACTATGTGGTTTGGGTATAATGACTTTGTGCTGCTGTTTGTAACAACCAAAAATATTTGACCTAGACCCATCTTTAATTATACCGATCGAATCAGAATCACTTTCTGAGTTGATTTAACAATGTCCGTCCGTCCGTCCGTCCGTCCGTCCGTCTGTGTGTCCATGTAAAGCTTGTAATCAAACTGCAGGTCGCAAATATGAATATATTTTGACGAAATTTGGTATATAAGCCTTTATCGGCCATTGGATGAACGCTATTGAAATTGGTGAGAATCGGTCCATGTTCAGACCTATCCCACATACAAATTACCCATATGAAATCGACATAAATTGCCATAAGATCCAAATTGTCATATAGATCTTACTCAAATTGGGTTTGTATGCGTTGATTACATCCACTAATGAGTAGTCCAAAAATGATCCCTTTGACCCCATATAGAGCTGCTTCCCGATCTTCACTTAAATCTATTAAAAAACAAAAATATTGCACTGATTCCTCTCAAATTTTTTTTGTACATATTTTTACAAAATACAAGAGACTTTACCAAACATGATCAGGATCGGTCCATTTTTGGACCTAGTCCCTTTATAGACATAACATCCGATATGAACTTTTTCATATCTGCAGCCAATCTGGGGTAAGACGTTAGATGTTAGTGCAGTTGCCTATAATAAAGCTTTAATTTTACATCTTATACATAACAAGTAAGAATATTATAGACCGGCTACACGATACCTTATACAATGCATTTAGAGACCATAAGTCTTAGCTCCAACTAATTAGATATAGAAAATAAGCATAAATCAAAAACTTCATATCGCATGCCATATTTATATTGGGACTATGTCGAAAAATGGATCGATTCTGACCATATTTGGTAAGTCACTTATTATTTGCAAAACCACATACAACCCAAATTTGAGAAAAATCTGTGCAATATATTTTATAGATTTAAGTGAAGATCGGGAAACAGCTTCATATGGGGGCTATGACTCGGAATTGTCATATAGATTATATTATTGCACTATTCATAAATAGATGCAACAAACATACACAAACCCAATTTTACTGAGATCTTCATGATAATTTGGATATTATGGCAATTTAAGTCGAGCTTATCGGGGCACTTGTATGGGGAATATGTCTGAACATGAACCGATTTTCAGCAATTTCAATAAATTTCATTATATAGCTCATATAAATAAGTCTACATGCTAAATTTCATTAAAATATTTCGTATTTGCGACCAGTAGTTTGATTACAAGGTATGTATGGATACACAGACGCACAGACGGATGAACGGACGGACGGTCGGACATCGGTAAATCCACTCAGAAAGTAATTCTGGGAAACTAATTCTGAGTCGATCGGTATAATAAATATTTTTGGTAGTTACAAACATCAGCACAAAGTCATCGTACCCTGAGCACATAGTGGTATAGGGTATAAAAATGGATTTTTGTCGGATTGTTTTTTTTTTTTTTTTGGTTGTTTGTGGCTACACAACAGGACCTCTACCACAGGGCAGGAGGCTACACCACAGGACCGACTGAAAATTTTTAATTAGGTAACTGGTTATCCGGAATGAACAATAGGCTACACTTTATTTTAGAATTTTTCAAAGTGGGCGTGGCACCTATCATATATTATATAACTTCTAATATCTGGAGTAATATAACAGTAATACATATACATATTAAACTAATCTGAAGAGTCGCTAAAAAATGAGCGGGATTGGACCAATGGGCGTGGTACCTCTTAAACCAAAAAATCTAAGAAAATTACAGTCCTTAAACTTTTGACATTAATTACGAATGTGAGGTAGCATGGAAAATGGGCGGAATTGCCAAACCCGAACATGAAAAATAACAAAAATTGTCGAAATCATAAATAGCCAAAATCAAAAATCGCAAAGACCAAAAATCGCCAAAATCAAAAATCGCAAAAAAAAATCAAAAATCGCCAAACAACAAAAGTGCCCTAACCGACACCGCGAATAACAAAAATCGCAAAAATAAAACCGCCAAAATAAAAACTGGCCAAAACCGAAAATCACGAATAAGGAAAATCGGCTAAATCAAAAACGCCAAAAACAAAAATTGCTATAACCGAAACCTCGAGTAACAAAAATCGCAAAAACAAAACCGCCACAATCAAAACTTGAAAAAACCGAAAATCGCGAAAATCGAAAATCGCCTACCAAAAACGCGAAAATCAGAAAATCTCAATAAAAATATTGCTAAAATCGCAAGAAACAAAAGTCGCCAAAGTAAAAAATCGACAAAATCAAAGATCGCCAAAATCTAAAATCACCATAAACAAAAATCGACAATCAAAAATTGATAAAAACAAATGAAATACTTTCCTACAAAATATGTTCCCAGGTTTTATACCCAATACTATGTAGGTAACTATCAAAAATATTTGACCCAGACCCATTGATTATACCGTTCGACTCAGAATCATTTTCTTAGTCGATTTAGAGATGTCTATCGATTTAGATTTACATTTAAATTTAGAGGTTCTATCGACCATATCATGAACGCTAATGAAATTTGTGAAAATCGGTTCGTGTTTAGACCTAGTCTCCACACAAATGACGCCTACGAAATCGACTTGAATTGCCATAAGATTCACATTATCATATAGATATCGGTCAAATTGGGTTTTTGTGTATTTATTACTCCGATTAATCTGTAGTCCAGAAAAAACCCTATGGGATAGTTCTTAGTCATAGCCCTATATAAAGCTGCTCCCGATCTTCATACAAATCTATCAAAAAACAAAAATATTGCACAGATTTTTCTCAATTTTGATATCTATATATTTTTGCACAAATAAGTGACCTTACCAGCATCGCTCAACTTATTAACCTAGTCCCCATATAAATATAGCATCCGATATGATTTTGTTCATATTTGAAGGCAAAAAAATTAATTACAACGCCACTCAAATTTGGTTTATGCTTATTTTTTATATCCAATTAGTTGGGCCTTATATATAGAGTCTCTAAACGCATGGCATAGGGTAGCGTATTGTCGATCGAAACCGACTATAAATTTCTCATTTGTTTTTTTTTGCTACGATGGGTGTAGTCAAGCGCATCGAGGAACAGCTGGTATCATATAAATTTGAAGTTAATTGATTTTCTGTTTTGAACAGTATTTATTACAATTTCTGATATATTATTTTTTTTATAAAAAAAAAACTTAATTTTTTAATGGAAATAAATTTTTTTGGAAAAATTTCTTTATTTTCATATATTTAGAGTAGAAAAACTATTCAGATCCCTTCATGAGAGACCAAAGAGAAACACATTCTTTTTTATAATAGCCGACGTTAGAGTACTCAGTCAAACTGGATGATCTTATATTGTAATGTTTTGAGCGCGATGTTTCAAACAAAAAAAAATCATGTGAGTCCAATCACAGGGTAGATGTGTAAACACCTAGTAATTAAAGATGCTTTTGTGGCACTTTTCAAACAGAAAGCGTCATCTATGTATCAGCTGCAGGGGCTCTGCTAATATAAAAATATTTATTTATTATTTTCCATTTTTTATTTTTAATTTTTTATTTTAATTTTTCAATTTTCATTTTCATATTTCATTTTTCATTTTTCATTTTTCATTTTTCATTTTTCATTTTTCATTTTTCATTTTACATTTTTCATTTTTCATTTTTCATTTTTAATTTTTCATTTTTCATTTTTCATTTTTTATTTTTCACTTTCCATTGTTTATTTTTCATTTTTTGTTTTTCTTTGAAATTTTTCATTTTTTATTTTTAATTTTTTTTTTTTCATTTTCTATTTTTCATTTTTTATTTTTCAATTTTCGTTTTCATTTCTCATTTTTTATTTTTCATTTTTCATTTTTTATTTTTCATTTTTTATTTTTCATTTCTCAGTTCTCATTTCTCATTTTTCATTTTTTATTTCTCATTTTCCATTTTTAATTTTTCATTTTTAATTTTTCATATTTCCAAACGTTTTTATAACGCTATTCGATCCCTCATTTTATCTCCAAACACTTCCTAATGAAATCGTGCCTTCATTTTTTCTCCAAACAATTTCCAATGAATTGTCCCTCCATTTTATGTCCAAGCACTTCCTTTTTACCGCAATTCGTTTATTTTTTATTTTTATTTATTTTTTATTTATTTTTTATTTATGTTTGATTAGCATTAATATTAAATGCAGTGATAATTGTGTTATTTATATGTTATATATGTTATTTATATATTATACTTAAAGTTTATAATCTGAGATATCTGCAATTCATCTCAACATGGTAAATTATATACACAAAATTTTAAATTGGCAAAATTGGAAATGTGTAAAATGTGAAATTTTTGTAATGTGAACATTTTTTATAATTTAAAATTTTGAATATTTAAAAAACTGAAAAAACAAATTTTAAAAACCTGATTAATTTTTATGTCTATTGAAATCTGTAAAAAGATATTTAATTTTTTTTTAAATATCTAGATAATTTTTGCATATTTGAGAATTTTTGTTTTTATTTCGGGATAAGTTAAAAAACTGTGGCAAGACCGGCCTAAGCTATGATGACACGTAAAGTATAACGATAAATACACAGTCATGAAGCAAATGCTATAAATACGGTAATTATAAAATAACAAAAATTGCAACTAGGACGCACATATTTTGAATAACAACAATAAGAAGAGCTTCGAATAAGCGTTTTTACATTTATAATATTAATAGGCTGGGCGATTTCTTGTGACCGATGTTTTGTTCTACCGTTTTATCCCGATTTCGACCAAACATATATTATTTGAAAGGTACTTCTTTTTAGCCGTTTTGCAGATTTACAGATTCTAAATTTTTTTTCCTTTTTTTTGAGTAAATTGCATTTAAAGTTGTTACTAACACATACATAAAATTATACAGTGCTATGTGTGTGTTTATTAAATTTGTTAATTTGTTTGTAATAAAAATGAGTTCGCTTTTTTGTGTCTTTATTTAATAAAAAAATAAAATTTCCTAGAACTTGCACTCGAATTTCGAGGGCTGAAATCTGCTAGTTTTCATTAAAATCTCCGAACTTTATAAACCGATTTTGGCGATTTTAAACACTAAATTGCTCCTGATATGAGGGCATGATCGTGATTTCCACAGATGGACAGGCTATCTCAACTCTGTTTATAAGGATCAGCAATTTTCTGGTAACAAGATCTTGTTTTCTGATTATTACAAATGGAATGACAAGCTCATATATAGCAACTGCACAATGGTGGGGAGTAGGGTGGCCCATAATATAAAAAAGTGTTCAAACTTTCGGTCGCACCACCTAGAAATATGCGAATAGCAAAAAAAGTGAGAAAAACAAAGTTTTGGGCGAATCAAAAAATATATAGAGGTCGCTCATCGCGATTGAAAATTTCAAGTGTATTTATATGGGGAAAATATGACTTTTTCAGATTTTACGAAAATTTCGTTTAATTTTTCCAACAAATTGTTACATAGTTCGGTATAGGTATTAAATTGTCTTTCCAAAAAGCTATAAAGCTTCAAAATCGAATAAAAACTCACCAAGAACTAGCAAATGCCCCAGACCACTTTTGTGCCAAAAAAAAAAACTAGATCATGAAATGGCATTTTTTTCAACTTTAAGAAATTAATTAAAGCTAATATGTTGTTTTAGTCTCTATATCTGTAAGTACGCAGATATGAAGTATTGTTTTATTACCACCTTGTTAATCTATTAAGCATTGAGACCCAAAACTCCTTTTTCAAGTTAAAACAACTTTTAACCAATTTTGTTAAAAAATTATTTTATGTAGAAAAACTATCTATATTTTTCTAAATAAAATAAGAAGACCCAAAAATGACCCAAAGCTAATAAAAGACATTTTATTCATTTTATTCAATTCAATTGATCCAAATATTGTTTTTAAATGAAAAAAACTATTGTTAATAAAAGAGAAAAACTAAAATTGGATTAAAAAAAAATTGGTAAAAGAAAAGAAAAACATATTTCAAATACTAAAAATCTAAAATGATAAAAGTACCATATTCCATTAGATCCATAAAAAAACAACCAACATCCTATGACCAGCTCCCATTAACTTCATTCATAATGATCCAAATTTTTACCACATTCAGATCCAACAATTAGGATCTATATCCTTTTAGCTGAGGGGTTGTATTTGTTGAACAGCAAAGCTGCATTATATTACTTATGCACTATTCTTAGTTATTCTTATTCTTGAACACGATAATTCAAGTTCCTTTCAGAGAGCATTATGGTATAAGTGGAAGCAAGACCTTATAGCTTTGCAAACACCACAATATATATACGTAGTCTGGTATTATTCTATACAAGAATTAAAGCGAACAATTAGAGGAAAAATTCTCGATACACTGACAGCCATTTTCTTACTAACTTTATTTTCCCTTTTCTGCGCTATTCATAAATTCACTACTGTCCGCACTCAGCATTCCAACCTGCATCAGCAATTTTACTTAACCATTATTTATCTCACTTCTTTTTCCATAACTTGCGGCATAGACGTGGTAAGTCGGGATTAAAAACTTTTTTATTTCGGTTTTCTAATGCTGCGTCGTCATTACCGTGTGCGCAACCAAACTAAATGCTTAAGTGCAAAATAAACAACCAGACTTAACGAGAAGGTAATGAAAACAACTTAAAGCAACAACAATATTTGCAAAAAAAAATAACAAAAACAACACGTGATGTTAAAACAAGCAGCAACAAATAACACCAACTAAAAAAAATACATTTCACTATTGCAAAAATGTACGAGTACAATAGTAATCGCCACACACAATTCGCTATGAACAAATTGGTACAGGTTTTTATGTTTCGTTGGAAAAGTAATGTTGAGTTGTAGTGTTGCCCTGAATAAGAGCGAGGAGTATTAAGTCAGTTGCTGCCTAAGTTAGCATCTAAGCAAACAATTCAATGTTGAAATTGTAGTGGTTAAAATGTTGCTGGCATTGCATAAACTTCTATTCGACATGGCAGTGTTTTCTCTTTTGGAAATTCCAAAAAATATGGAACCCAGCAAAATGTTTTGTTAAGTAAAAGCTTTTTAAATTTAATATTTTTTCATCTCATACATATATAAAATATTTTATGCTCATAACTGACTCTCTTATTTGATAAATGTATAACGCTGTACGTAAACGTATGATTCTTTATTAATCATGGGTATGTGTATTAATTTTTGGTTTTTAATAATATCGGAAACTAAGCGTGATAAAGCAAAAAAAAATTATTCTCACTCTATGGAGTGCGGCATCAGCACTGGGATGCAAACCAATTTCTAGGGTTACCAGATCGAAAACTTTGCACTGGGACGCTTATTATCTATAGGATTGTTAGATCAAGAAACGTAAAATTTTCGTGGGGAGCACAAAATCGATTATATCTCTAAAACTAAATGTTATAGAGCAAAATGGTAAGTAAAAGTGTCTCTTTTTAAAAAGTGCCTTTTCAAATAAAAAATTTTTCCGAAAAACCATTTTCATTACTTTTCAAAGTACGCGTTAGATCTAGCTAGCTATTAAGATGTTAACTGGGATGTCTATGAAAATAATACAAAAAACTTCGTAACAACATACAAACAAACAATGCATTAGCTCTTGTTGTAAATATGACGGATTAAGTTTACTTGTCATATTTTTTTGATAAAACTTTAATGGAGATTTTTTTTAATTATTCTTTGCAATTAAATATGGCCTTCATACAACCGTACTTTATTTGAGTTATGCAATTTCCAACTTTCGCGATTAGTCGTTTTGGAATAAATTTTATTATATATTCATGGTCCGTTATAGTACATCCATTAAAATTTTTCAGTAATATTTTCTCTATTTTTTTCTTTTCACCTTTCGTCCTGTTCGTCATTTCTGCTTGGCACTTTGTAACTTCTTATGATTATAGCTTGTATTTTTTTTTCCAAATATTCGAATGAAAGGGACTAATACATCGCCCAGATTAACAGGTTATTTTTGGTGACAGGGATATTCCAAAGACCGGTGAGGACACTTCTAGCTATTAGCCGCGACGCACCAGATAATAATTGCTATTCAAAAATATTTTAATTGCCGAAAAAATCAAATTAAATTATATGTTATATTCCATATTTATTTTATTTATTTTATTAATTTTATTTATTTTAATTATTTTATTTATTTTATTTATTTTATTTATTTTATTTATTTTATTTATTTTATTAATTTTATTTATTTTATTTATTTTATTAATTTTATTTATTTTATTTGTTTTGTTTATTTTATTTATTTTATTTATTTTATTTATTTTATTTATTTTATTTATTTTATATATTTTATTTATTTCATTTATTTTATTTATTTTATTTATTTTATTAATTTTATTTATTTTATTTATTATGTTTATTTTATTTATTTCATTTATTTTATTTATTTTATTTATTTTATTAATTTTATTTATTTTATTTATTTTATTTTTTTTATTTATTTTATTTATTTTATTTATTTTATTTATTTTATTTATTTTGTTTATTTAATTTATTTTATTTATTTTATTTATTTTATTTACTTTATTTATTATATTTATTTATTTTATTTATTTTATTTATTTTATTTATTTTATTTATTTTATTTATTTTATTTATTTTATTTATTTTATTTATTTTATTTATTTATTTATTTTATTTATTTTTTTTTATTTTTTTTTATTTATTTTATTTATTTTATTTATTTTATTTATTTTATTTATTTTATTTATTTTATTTATTTTATTTATTTCATTTATTTTATTTATTTTATTTATTTCATTTATTTTATTTATTTTATTTATTTTATTTATTTTATTTGTTTTATTTATTTTATTTATTTTATTTGTTTTATTTATTTTATTTATTTTATTTATTTTATTTATTTAATTTAATTTAATTATTTTATTTATTTTATTTATTTTATTTATTTTATTTTTTATATTTATTTTATTTATTTTATTTATTTTATTAATTTTATTTATTTTGTTTATTTTATTTATTTTATTTATTTTATTTATTTTCTTTATTTTCTTTATTTTATTTATTTTATTTATATTATTTTTTTTATTTATTATATTTATTTTATTTATTTTATTTATTTTATAAATTTTATTTATTTTATTTATATTATTTATATTATTTATTTAATTCATTTTATTTATTTTATTTATTTTATTTATTTTATTTATTTTATTTATTTTATTTATTTTATTTATTTATTTATTTTATTTATTTTTTTTTATTTTTTTTTATTTATTTTATTTATTTTATTTATTTTATTTATTTTATTTATTTTATTTATTTTATTTATTTCATTTATTTTATTTATTTTATTTATTTCATTTATTTTATTTATTTTATTTATTTTATTTATTTTATTTATTTTATTTGTTTTATTTGTTTTATTTATTTTATTTATTTTATTTGTTTTATTTATTTTATTTATTTTATTTATTTAATTTAATTTAATTATTTTATTTATTTTATTTATTTTATTTATTTTATTTTTTATATTTATTTTATTTATTTTATTTATTTTATTAATTTTATTTATTTTGTTTATTTTATTTATTTTATTTATTTTATTTATTTTCTTTATTTTCTTTATTTTATTTATTTTATTTATATTATTTTTTTTATTTATTATATTTATTTTATTTATTTTATTTATTTTATAAATTTTATTTATTTTATTTATATTATTTATATTATTTATTTAATTCATTTTATTTATTTTATTTATTTTATTTACTTTATTTATTATATTTATTTTATTGGTTTTATTTACTTTATTTATTTTATTTATTTTATTTATTTTATTTATTTTATGTATTTTATTTATTTTATTTATTTTATTTATTTTATTTATTGTTAGTTTTTATGTATTGTCGATCTTGTGTTGTAATAATAATTAGTTATTTATAGTTCGGTTCGAGATCATGTATACATTTTCTAATACTAGAAAAGATAATACTTTTATGCAATGTAAGAGAAATTTGGAAAAAATTGAAGACAGCGCTAGATGGAGTAGCTACTTTCGAACAAAGCGACTTGTTCATCTTCAGCATCCTTCTGCCTATTACTTCAACTCATGCTTAATCAACTATTTAACTCAACATTAGAAAGAAAAGAACATGAGAAATGTTTTTTCTTTCTTTTCATACCAGAGTTAGAACGAACAAGCAGAGTTTTTTCCAATTTATATTTATTTATTGATCAATTACAAATCTCGTAATGTGAAAAAAGCTCTTTTTGTTTTGCCAAACAATGCAATTGTGATAAATCTGTTAAGATTTCACATGTCATTACAGTTCCCATCTATGGGACGTTTGGCAAAACAAAAAGAGCTTTTTTCACATTACGAGATTTGTAATTGATCAAAGCGATGTTAATGTAGAGAAAGCTATAAATTGGAAAAAACTCTGCTTGTTCGTTCTAACTCTGGTATGAAAAGAAAGAAAAAACATTTCTCATGTTCTTTTCTTTCTAATGTTGAGTTAAATAGTTGATTAAGCATGAGTTGAAGTAATAGGCAGAAGGATGCTGAAGATGAACAAGTCGCTTTGTTCGAAAGTAGCTACTCCATCTAGCGCTGTCTTCAATTTTTTCCAAATTTCTCTTACATTGCATAAAAGTATTATCTTTTCTAGTATTAGAAAATGTATACATGATCTCGAACCGAACTATAAATAACTAATTATTTTATTTATTTTATTTATTTTATTTATTTTATTTATTTTATTTGTTTTATTTATTTTATTTATTTTATTTATTTAATTTATTTTATTTATTTTATTTATTTTATTGAATTTATTTATTTTATTTATTTTATTTATTTTATTAATTTTATTAATTTTATTTACTTTATTTATTTATTTTATTTATTTTATTTATTTTATTTATTTTATTTATTTTATTTATTTTATTTATTTTATTTATTTTATTTATTTTATTTATTTTATTTATTTTATTTATTTTATTTATTTTATTTATTTTATTTATTTTATTTATTTTATTTATTTTATTTATTTTATTTATTTAATATATTTTATTTATTTTATTTATTTTATATATTTTATTTATTTTATTTATTTTATTTATTTTATTTATTTTATTTATTTTATTTATTTTATTTATTTTATTTATTTTATTTATTTTATTTATTTTATTTATTTTATTTATTTTATTTATTTTATTTATTTTATTAATTTTATTTATTTTATTTATTTATTTCGAATTCCCATACTACAAGACATAAGATCTTATAATTAAAGTACAGTATTAGTACTAGGTACATAGTAGTAAGTAGTTATAATAAAAATATAACAACAAAATAAAATAATAACAAAAAATTTAATATAAAAATTTGTTATTTAAAAAACGATTTAAAATAAAAAACCAACTAATTATAGAAATTAAAGAGAGCCATTTTAAATTGCATTGCGTTGCTTATGAACTGAATGTTTGAAGGTAGCAAGTTCCAAAGACGAATTGAATTAATAAAGAACTGCCATTCAGATGTTAGTGTTCGATATCTAATAGGTATTAAATCATTTGTTCTGCAAGATCGAGTGAACGATATTCTATTAAAAAGATAAGAAGGTTCGCAGGTATATATAATTTCATGTAAAAAAGTCAAGGTTCGTATTTTTAGTAAATCACAGAAACTAACTCCATATATTTTTTTTAAACTGGTGTAATATGATCATACTTCTTTAGGCCGTACATACCTTAGTATGGCGTTATAAGCTTTCTCCAATTTATTATAACTGATATAATCACAGCTCGAAAAACTTCACATCTGTATAACAAAGTTGGCATTATATATGTTTTTGCAAGTAGTATCCGAAGCTTAACTGGTGTAAAGTATTGTGTTTTCCATAGAATTGGTAGCACAGCATATGTTTTTCCAGCAGTTGTGCTTATGTGATCAGTCCATCTAAGGTTATTATTAAAAATTATACCAATCTCAATAGCTTGATTGTTTAGTACAACTTTCGGTTCAAAGTTTAATTTCTTGGATTTTGGATTTATCACCAGACACATAGATTTGCTGGGATTCAAGCAAAGGCCATAGGATGAAGCCCCCATAAAAACACGGTTTAAATCCTCATTTAGTTTACTTAAGCAAATATCAGTATTTCTATTGTTATTACATATGTATAATTGAACATTAGTTGCTTTGGTAAATCGTTGACGTATATTGTAAAAAGTAGAGGCCAAGGATTGATCCTTGAGGAACACCCTTCGATATTGGCAGTGGTCGTGATATTTTTTATTAGCAAAGACTGACTGTTTACGATCCAATAAGTAGAACGCGATTAATTGAGTGGACGACAAAGACAAAATTTAAACAAAGTTTGCAGTTTCATATAAAGAATTCCATGATCAACCATGTCGAATGCCTTAGAGTGATCCAATAAAACAAGAAAGGACATGAAACCAGCACCAATATTATTCCGTATTTCCTCCGTGACATCAAGAAGCGTAGCTACGCATCTATGCTTAGGCTGAAAATCTGACTGTCTGCTTGTAAGTAAGCCATTCCTATTTATGTAATCATACATTTGCTTATGTAGTAGCTTCTCAAATACTTTTGAGAGAAATGGTAATATAGAAATAGTTTGATACTCATTACTAGATTTTGGTATAGGTATTATTTTAGAATACTTCCAATTAGCAGGAAAAATACTTTTAGTTATGAAATTGATGAACACGAATGTGATATGGTAATAACACAGGAAGAATAGCTTTTAAAAACTACAGCATTTGACTTAACAGCTAGGCAACTCCTTGACACAACATCTTGTGTTACACAATTAAAACTAAATAGTTGACTCTGCTCAGTGATAGTGATATTTAAAATATTTAAAAATTAATCACACTCATAAAAGCAAAAACTTTGTCTTTACGGCAATATTACCAGTGCGTGAGCTGTTAAAAGATAATAGGCCCATTATTTAAACTTTACAAACTTTACATGTATAAAACAAGGTGAAATTTTATTTAAAATATAAAAAAAAAAAAAATATTTAAAAAATTGCAAATAAAATGCAATATTTTTTGTTGGCAAAGAAAATGGCATTGAATTGAATTTAAATAAATGAAGATCGCAGTTTTTATTTTTATATTAAATTATTTTTTTATATAACAAATAAAAAATAAAACCATATTACTTGGTTTTAATATTCTTTTTATTTAAATATAATTCTTGAAAATTTGAAAGAAATATTCAGCTTTGAACAGTTTAAACAAAATTAATATGATTTTAAAAAATATAGTTAATTAACTTTTTTAAGCTATTTTTGGCATTTGATTTATAATAATTGTTTTAAATTTTGCAAAGTAAATCAAGTCATCTGCTATACAAAAAGCCAAGATTATTAAAAAGTATTGATTTTAATTGAATCGTTCATTACAAAAACCTGTTAAGTCACAATTTTTTCCAACTTGCTTTTTATGCTGAAAATGGTTCCCTTAAGGGAGATCCGTATTCCGGGTAAAAACCAGGTAAGTCGATATATTCCTTCCTCTTTCAATTATACTGCTAAAAGACATTCATTCCATAAGCAACATAGTCAGTGACTTAAGGTGTGTTTGCATGCACTACTAGATGGCGGAAATAGTTTATAACTGAGTTTGAAGTCTTAAATTGAATTTCAATCAAATTGTTTTAAATCAAATTTAAAGCAAATTTTGCTTTGTTCTGATGGGTTCAAAAATTTTCCAATATTCTAATATTGGCAACAATCGTCATTTGTAGATTTCTTAACTTAATTTTAGCTTGATTTTTAGCTTAAAAAATTTTTAGCTTGAAAAATGTCTTCAAGTGAAACTGAGACTGATTGTGAGCCGAAAAACAAGAGAACGCGTAATCCCTCAAAGTATAAAAGAAATGTCATAAAATATTCTAAAGTTAAGGGATGGGCATATAGCAATTATCGAGGAAAACAAATAGCTCCGAGATTTACCGATGAAAATTGTACGCAAATTCTCTATAAACCTTTATTCAGATTACGTTTTTTATCGGGGCCTATATAAACCTAATATATCGCTTATTTATTGCAGATGTAAGAAGGAATGTTTTGGGAATTTCCACCAAGATGACATGAACTTTTGCATTTAAAAAATTAGCTTCTTTTCAACAAAAAATGAGCAGGATATATTTCTTCAATCACTTATTGATAAGCTACATATAAAACAGAGGCGTCCTCGAAAAGGAAATTCTACACAGTGGAAAAATGAATTCCAATTCCATGTTTTAAAACAAACAGATAAAATTAAAGTCTGCAAGAGAGTATTTAGCAGCCTATATGGAGTTACTGAAGCCAGAGTTCGCAGACTTTGTGATGCGCGAAACGAAGGGATGAGTCCTACAGATAACAGAGGATGTCACCCGAAATGAAATATGCCAAAAAATTCACGAACATATCCTCTGCCTTCCTAGGAAAAAGACACTTTTCGCAGGAAAAGCTATTGAATATCTTAACGTACGATTGGATGTCAAAAAAAAGCATTCAATGTTTAACGAAAAATACCCAGATCTCGGTGTAAAATACAAATTTTACTTACAATACTATAATGAGAACTCTTCCCTCACATTTGGTGGACCACAAGTCGACACATATATAACTAGCGACGAACTATATATAACAAAAACAAAACAATCAAACTTATCAGAAAATGCAAAACATTCGCTAGAAGCTCAGTTAATGATCCATAAGAGACGTGCCAAGAAGTTTTACAACAAAATTTCAATAGCGTTCATCCAATGGCCGATAAAAGCTTATGTACCAAATTTCGCCAAAATATATTCATATTTGCGACCTGCAGTTTGATTACAAGCTTTACATGGACACACAGACGGACGGACGGACGGACGGACGGACGGACGGACGGACGGACATCGCTAAATCGGTATAATAAAATTTGGGCCTAGGTCAAATGTTTTTGGTAGTTACAAACAGCAGCACAAAGTCATTAAACCCAAACCACATGGTGGTATAGGGTATAAATATTGGGCCACATAGAGGTATTTATATCTTTTTTCGATGTTTACCCCGGTCAATGGTGGTCAAGTTTTGTGTAAATAAAAATCAATTAATTTCCATTTTTACTCAACATTTCTTCGGCTTTTTTCACACAATGTGGTCAGGGTATAATCACTTTGTGCTGATGTTTGTAACTCCCAAAAAAAATATCTGACCGCTTTTTTATACCAATCGACTCAGAATTACTATTAGAGTCGATTTAATGATATCCGTATGTCCGTCCGTCCGTCCGCCTATGTACCCATTAAACCGTGTAATCAAGCAACAGGTCGCTAATTTTAATATATTTAGATGAAATTTAGGTTGTTTGCTTCTATCCGTCATAGAAGGAACGCTGTTCAAATTGGTGTAAATCCGTTCATGTTCGGACCTATTTCCCATAAAAATGACCACTGTAAGATTGACTGAAATTGACATAATATCCAAATTATCAAATTGGGTTTGTGTATGTTTTCCACATCCATTTATCAGTAGTCCAAAAATAAACCCTATAGAAGAATTATTTATCGTGGCCCCCATTAAGCAAAAAGCAAAAATATGGCACAAATTTGTCTTAAATTTGAGTTCTTTGTGTTTTTGCAAAAAAAAAAAAAATAAGTGACCTTACTATATATAGTCAGGATCAGTGCATTTTTTTAGTCTACTCCCCATATAAATATGGCATCCGATATGGACTTTTTGGTTTATGCTTATTTTCTATATCTAATTAGTTGAACCTATGAGATAGGGTCTTTAAACGCAGAATATAGGATATCGTATAGTCGGTTTTACTTGCTTTTCGCTGTTGGTAGTGCCCATCAAATATGCTAAGTAATCATAAAATTAGCAATTTGAATAACCAGCTGATATTAATAAATATGGATAAGAATATATGTGTATTGGATTTCCATTAATTTATGCACCAATAATTCCTCTTTCGACCGTACCAGAGACCATATTATTATTTTTCGTGTTCTTTTCTTCTTCAAAACAATAAATATCAAATTTATAGACATTATACAAAGTCAGCCTTAACTTCAGTATTATTATAATGAACATTTTATTAATAATGTCCCTGACACAACTGCTGACGAAGACTTTGGCTTGACGCTAAACAAACACAAGTATTTGAATACTTGCTATTCAAAGTCACATTTGTAGCTACACAAATGCTAAGAAAAGAAACAACTTTATTAAGGCATTTAATGTTGACAGACATGATAACTTTTTTTTTTTTTTTAGAAAAGTACAACAAATAACAAATTATAACGAATTTTCATGTTATAACAATGAAAAAATTGGAAGCAACAAATTTTGTTATAAAGAGAAGTTTTTTCTTTTTATATATTTATTTTATTTTGTTTTTTTTTTTCAAAGCAAGAATAACAGAGTATTGTTATTTCTTGTTTATTACTCGGATAAACGACAGGTAAAGTTAAGTATTTAATAGACGTAAGACAACAACAACAAAAAGATACCATTTAAATAACAATATAGTAGTTGTTGATTTTGAGCTTTTTTAATGTCACAAAAAGTTTATTTGCAAAATTTCTATGGTTATAATTAATATAATTGACAATATTCTGTCGATTCAATTAAACTGCCATACATTTTGTAAAGTTACTTGGCAATGAGCAATTGCGTGTAATAAGATTCAACACATTTAAATGTGAACACATTCAATTAATATTAATATAGGAATCGGAAATAGAGTATCCGTAAATAGATAATACCGAGTGGTTATAAAGTACTATATGTGACCCGGTCTATGAAAAGGTGGCTTATGACTCAAAAACAAAATTTCGAGGAATCAGCAGTTAAAGATAAACAATGCATTTCGTCAGTTTTTTTTTCGTTATCTGTTGGTGTAATTGTTTCTGTTGGTCTTTTCCGTTATGAACTAGGGAATAATATCTCTCGATGAAGAATTTAGCGAGGTTTTTCAATTTTTAGTGAAAATGAAGAGAATGATGATGATTCTTTCGATGATGTTGGCATCAATTACGATGAGGAACTACAATCATTATTTCAAGCTGAAGATCAAATGGAAGTGGAACAAAGTTTTTTTTACAATGGACTTGTCTACTATAAATAACAAAGAAAAGGAATTGGTAAATAAATTAATTTCGGAAGATTACTGTAATAAGAAATGCCAAAAAATGATACCGCGAAAGATAATAGAAAATGCAAGAAGCAACTATCTACAATTATCAAAACATGAACTTGATTTGGTTATGCTGAGCCATATAGAATCAGCAATAATGTGCATAGACAAACTTGGAGATGCCTACACAAAAATGACGAAATGGAGGGAACATGAAAGGCAAAAAGGTAAAGATGTTGAAAGGCATAATTTGATGTTAATTTATATCACTTATCTGTTTGCCGCTCATTTTTCCTTTTTGTGCATGCGTGTGGAAGAAAACGTTTTGAAAATTTACTTCGACATTTCCATACACATGGTGCCATAACACGGGCACATGCGCTAGCAAATAAACCATCTACATATTGCAGAGCGTTTCAACCATCTGATATCCAAAGAGCTTTCAAATTTATTGAGTATACAGCCGATCTATTGGCTCTTCCACTGCCAGGACGTTTACCCAAATTGAAAGATTATCGTGTAATGAAGTTACCATCTAATGAGACAAAAGCCTCAGTTTATCGAAAATACATTGTTTCACTCGGTGATAATGAACTGAAGATGAGTATTTGTTCCTTTCGACACATATGGGCCAAATACATAACTTATGTTACAGTAATGAAACCAGCGAATGATCTCTGTGATTACTGTTGTAGTAAGTAAGCCATTGTTTACTTCTTTTTAAGTTGTATCTATTGTAATTAAAATTGTCGTTTTCTTCAATAGTGAACACAATATCAATTACGCTAGCCAAAAACATTCCTGACCCTGAACGTGAAGAAAAGCTGAATCAATTTCTCGATCACCTCCACAAAGCTCGAAATCAACGTGCATACCATCAAAAATGGTGTGACAATACTGATGATACTGTAAAGGTCTTATCATTTGATTTCGCCCAAACAATTGATTATCCAGTGAGTCCTCAACAACCGGGTACAGCTTACTTCAAGGCAACAAAGAAGTGCGCAGTCTTTGGAATTACAGATGAAAAAGGAAAAATACAGGTTATGATTTCATTGTATAAATTTAAATCACTTGCTTTGAAAGTATCTTGACTATTTTTTTTTCTCGATAGTATAATTACATGATAGATGAGGAACATGATATTGGCAAAGGTCCAAACACCATTCTAAGCATCCTGCATTATCACTTGGAAACGTATTGCAAAAATGTCCAAACAATTGTCCTTTTCTGCGTTGGGCAGAACAAATATAATGTTATGTCATATCTGCAGTGGCGGTTGGTTCGAGGACTCAACACAACGATTTTATTGAATTTTGCTTTTGACAGGGCATATCAAGTTCGCCCCGGATCGCTTCTTCGGTATTTTCAAGGCCAAGTATACTGTTAGTAATATTGATACGTATGAAGATTTTCCGCAGTGCGTCGTACAATCGTCACCAGGTGACCATAGTACAGCTGTATCGTCGAAAAATGTCTTTTGGTATGAATGGGACGGTTATTTTAAACCATTCTACAAGCCACTTGTTGGTATTACACAATTCCACCATTTTATAATGGACAAAAACTCTTTAAAAACCAAAAAATTTGCGGACTGCGAGGATGTTGAATCATTTCAACTGTCATTAATCTCAGTTGATGACAACATGCCCGAACCAGTTGGTTTATTTCTGCAGCGTCAGTGGTACATTTATCAGAATCTCAGAAGCTTGGTTTCAGATTCCATGAATGCGGATATTTTGGCTCCATTGCCATCGAAAAAAAAGCCATAAAAAAATCTGAAAATGCTTTGCCAGCCACAAAAGTGGCTTCAAAGGTACCCAAGGCTTCATCCTCAAAACCTGTGCATCATCGTCGAAACAGAAACCGAAACCTAAAGCTGCATCGTCAAATCACGATCCAAAAAAATAAAAAGCTGAAGAAACCTGCGAATTCAACTCCAATAAAAAAATCAAGAAATCGTAAGGCCTCATCTCCAGAAGAAGATTTAAAAAAACGAGCAACTTCAAAGGTTTCAACAAGGATGGCGGCGAAGAAAAGTACTACATATTGCTAAATAAATATTTTTTGTGCAAAATAGCTTGTTTTTTTGGTAAAATCATTTTTGTAGCGTTCAATCCTTTTTTTTAATTTTCATTTCCATGTATTATCTTGATTCTCGATTTTCAATAAAATTATGTTTTTCTTTCATTTGTGCTCTTCTTTCTCTACATTTTTAGTACACTTCTAAGCAAGTTAGGACTTTCTGATTGTCACCATGTGAAAGAGCGTCTCAAAAACTATCCGAATCAAAATAAAAGTGAAAAATAAATTTTTGAGTCATAAGCCACGTTTTCATAGACCGGGTCACATATATTAATTATATAAAAAGTCAATCAGTCAATTGACCATAATGTCAAACTGGATAAATTAAAATTTTCTTCATTTAGTTCAGCATTATGGCAAGCCAATGTCAAGAAAATTAAAGTCACATTGCAATGAAAATTAAAATATAAAATAATTATTACTAGTTTCTTCTATGTAGAATAAGAAACAAATAAAAATTTAATCTCTGGTACGTGCAGAACTTAGCGAAAATATAATCTTCCTTTTTTTGTCACAATTTTCGTTATCTTTCTTCAAGATATTATGAACGTATGAGCAGATAGCGAAAATTTCTCTACATATACACTTGCTAGAAAAATTATGCGTACCCCTAAAATTGACTTTATCACACTACAAAAAAGAAATTTTGTTGAAAAAAGTAACTATGTAGTTTAATTATTATTTTTCTTTTCTTTTCTAATCTTAAATATTAAAAAAATTTATGGAAACTAAAGTCAGTCCGCCTGGCCAATCTATCCGGCCGATTTCCTTCATTTTTTTTTTAATGAATGGTATTTAGACACAGATATGTCATCAATCATTGAAATTTACTCAAGTCTTACCTTATTTATGCGATTCCTCCCTGTAAATTTCTTATGGGACACATTCACTCAAGCCATTCACTCAAGCCTTTCAGATTTGATTACAATAATTGCATAACACATACCCTGTTTTCAATTTTGAATAGCCAAAAATTTTAATACCTTTAGGTGGCATACAAGGAGGCCTTTATTTCTGTGTGTTCTACAAATATTTATAATGAAATAAACTTAATGAATTAAATAGATTAAAAAACATTGAAAGAAATAAATTGAATTATAAAATAAAATTTCCTAGAATTTGCACTCGAATTTCGAGGGCTGGGCACTGCTAGTACATTACTAAGCTATTTACTAGTTTCTAAAGTTATTTGAGGTTTACTGGCTTGACAAGATTTAAGGCAGGTAAAAACGTAAAAAATAAAACAATCATAAAACAAGTATGAAAATTATAGTCGGCCTAGCCGACTTATGATAATCTATGCCATGCCTTTAGGGACGCTATCTCTTAGGACCAACTAATTGCATATCGAAAATAAGCATTAACCAAATTTGAGTCGCATTTTTATTATTTTTGTCCTTTGGATATGAAAAAGTTCATAGGTCGAAAAATGGACCGACCCTACCTATATATTGTAAGGTCACTTATTTTTTACAAAGTGTTCAAACCAAATTCGAGAAAAAACTATGCAATATTTTTTTTTTATTTCAGCGAAGATCGGGAATCACCTTTATAGGGGGTATGACTCAAAATAATTCTATAGGGTTTATTTTTAAAATACTAATTTATGAACGTAATAAAAATACACAAATCCAATTTGAACGAGATCTATATGATAATTTGAATATTATGTCAATTTAAGTCGATCTCATAGGAGTCATTTGTAAGGAAACTAGGTCTGAACATGAGCGTCCAACCTATGGTGGTTAGAATTTTATATACTAAATTTCATCTAAAAATATTCATATTGGCGACCTGTAATTTTATTACAAGGTTTGCATGTACACACACAGACGGACGGACGGACGGACAAACATCACTAAATCGACTTAGAAAGTGATTTTGAGTCGATCGGTATAACAAAAGATGGTCTAGATCAAACATCAGCACAAATTCATTATTCCTTTACAAAAATTAAGTTTTGTCTGTTTTTTTGTTTGTTTGTAGTTTATAGGAGGCTACACCACCGACCGCTCATCTTGAAATTTTTACAGTAGGTAAGTGTTTATTCGGAGCCAAAATTGCGTATATATGAGTTTTTAATATCTAATTTTAACATATAGTATCTGGAATACTAGTTTACTAGAACAATTAATTTTTTTAAATAGGACTAAATTCAAAGTTTAGCCTCGGCAAGGAATAGGATAGCGTTGGTCGATTTATTCCAAATTTTTAGCATGGAAGCGTTGCACATTTGGTTATTATATTTTAAGCATCATATCTAAAAATTCAACAGCACTTACAAAATATTTGATTTTTTTAATAAATCATCTTTCATTAACATGGGGTCATATGCGACCCCAAGTCAAAAAGGGTTAATGGCGTCATATAATTTTTTTCAGAAGTCCAAGGCTATTAAGATAAAATATAACATTTAAAAGTAGAAAAATGATAAATTTTTGCAGAGGAATTCACTTAAACATTCACACAGTTAATTTCTAACATATATTTAACACAAGTAAGAAAATTATAGTCGGTCTAGACCGACTATACGATACCCTATACCATGCGTTTAGAAACCCTATCTCTTAGGCCCAACTAACTGGACATAGAAAATAAGCAAAAACCAAATTTGAGTGGGATTTTTATTAATTTTTTTGGCTGCAGATATGAAAAAGTTCATATCGGATGCTATATCTATATGGGGACTAGGTCCAAAAATGGACCGATCCTGATCATGTTTGGTAAAGTCTCTTGTATTTTGCAAAAATATATACAAACAAAATTTGAGAAGAATCAGTGCAATATTTTTGTTTTTTAATAGATTTAAGTGAAAATCGGGAAGCAGCTCTATATGGGGCCAAAGGGATCATTTTTGGACTACTCATTAATGGATGTAATGAACGCATATAAACCCAATTTGAGTAAGATCTATATGACAATTTGGATCTTATGACAATTTATGTCGATTTCATAGGGGTAATTTGTATGGGGGCTAGGTCTGAACATGCACCGATTCTCACCAATTTCAACAGCGTTCATCCCATGGCCGATAGAAGCTTATATACCAAATTTCATCAAAATATATTCATTTTTGCGACCTGCGGTTTGATTACAAGGTTTACATGGACACACAGACGGACGGACGGACGGACATTGTTAAATCAACTCAGAAAGTGATTCTGATTCGATCGGTATAATTAAAGATAGGTCTAGGTCAAATATTTTTGGTTGTTACAACAACAGCACAAAGTCATTATACCCAAACCACATAGTGGTATAGGGTATAAAAACTTTAAAGTGCTAGTTCCATTTTTTGCAATTTTGTTTAAGAAAATTGTTTAAAACTTAAAAAAGGAGTTTTCAAAATTTTATCGAAAAATTGTTCCATCTTTGGTCTCATTTCGCAATAGGTTAACAACGTGGTAAGAAAACAATACTTCATATATGAGTACTTATGGGTATAGAAACCAAAAAAATTATGGCTTTTATCAATTTGCAAAAGTTGAAAAAATGTTCATAACATTTCTTGAACTACATTTTTGTGGCACAAAAGTGGTCTGGGGCATTTGTTATTTCTTGCCGAGTTTTTATTTGATTTGGAAGTTATATAGCTTTTTGAAAGGATAATTTATTATTGATATCGATTCATATAACAATTAAAGAACGAAATTTTCGTAAAATCTGAAAAAAAAAAAGTCATATTTTCCCCATATAAACACACTTGAAATTTTCAGTCGCGTTGGAGCACCACAAAATTTTTTTTGATTGAACCAGAACTTTATATTTCTCAGTTTTTTTTCGCTATTCGCATATTTCCAGGGGGTGAGACTGAGAGTTTGAACCCTTTTTTTAAAAGGGCTACCCTAAGGTACATATTAAACTAATTTGAAAAGTCGAGCGGGGTCCGATGAGTGGGCGTGGCGCCCCGCATACTAAGAAAAAAAGTAATGTCACATATCTGGAATACTGTAGATTAAAAAGCCCTGGGACTTTGTATGAGTTCATAAGTTCTTAATGTAAATAGTCGGAAATAAATAGGCGGGATCGGATCGATGGGGATGGCATCTCTTTGTTTTGACAAGTACATTAATTACCAAAATTAAAAAATCGCCAAAAACCGAAAATCGCGAAAAACAAAAATCGGCAAAAAAAAAAAAAAAGAAAACAAAAATTGCCAGAACCGGAAATCACGAATAACAAAAATCGCAAAAAGCAAAAATTGCCAAAATTAAAATTCGCCAAAAATAGAAAATCGCGAATAAAAAAAATCGCCAACATAAAAATTGCCAACATTAAAATTCGCAAAAAACAAAAATCGCTAAAATCGCGAATAAGAAAAATTGCCAAATTCAAAAATCTCCTAAGTCTAAAATCTCAAAAATCGAAAATCGCGATTAACAAAAGTCGCAAAAAAAACAAGGCAATGTTAAAAATCGTAAAACACTAAAATCGCCAAACCGAAAATTATGAATAACAAAAATCGCCAAAATCAAAAATCAACGAAAACCGCGAAGAACAAAAATCACCAAAAAATAAAAAATTGCCCGAACCGAAAATCGGCAATACTAAACAACACGAAAACCAAAAATCGGCAATATCAAAAATCGCCAAATTCGGAACTGGCGAATTAAAAAAATTGCTAATATCAGAAATCCCAAAAAACAAAAATCGCTAATCGGTAGTTACAGGGTTGCAATAAACACTTAGTGATTTAAAGCTGTTTACTTTAATATGTTTTATAATATTTCTTTTTACTGTGATAATAATTTTAATGTGATAATAATTTTTTTATTACGAAACCCTTGAAAAAGTCAACATAAAATTGACGAGACGTCGGGTAAATGTAGTAAATTGTTTTTATTTACATCTAAAACACTAGGCCATATTAGCTTAAACAAAATAAATAAACTGGAAAAATCGCTAAAGCCGAAAATCGCCAAAATCTAAAATCGCAAAATAGCCAAAAACAAAATAAAAACCGCCAACGTCAAAAACTGCCAACCCCAAAAATCATGAATAACAAAAATCGGCATATTCAAAAATCGCCAAAATCAAAAAATGACAAAACCGGAAATCGCGAATAACAAAAATCACAAAAAACATAACACGCCAATATCAAAAATCGGCAAAAAAAAATCGAAAATCGCGAAAAAAAAAGTCGCAAAAAATCAAAAAACGCCAAAATCGAAAACCGAAAAAAAACTATAATCGCCAAAGTCAAAAATCATCAAAATCAAAAATCTCCTAATTTTAAACTCGCAAAAATAAAAAACGCCAAAAATATATAAAATTATTTTCTACAAAATATATACCCAGTTTTATTTCCTTACGATGGGTGTAGCTAAGCAAATCGGTTTACAGCTAGTAATAATTAAAATCTATAATAAAATATCTATAGTATTATTAGGCTATGCGATTTCTTGTGACCTATGTTTTGTTCTACCGTTTTATCCCGATTTTGACCAAACCTATATTATTTGAAAGGTATTTCTTTTTAGACGTTTTGCAGATTTACAGATTTTTAAATTTTTTCCTTTATTTTGAGTAAATTGCATTTAAAGTTGCTACTAACACATACATCAAATTATACAATGCTATGTGTGTGTTTATTAAATTTGTTAATGTGTTTGTAATAAAAATTAGTTTGTTTTTTGTGTTGATTTGTGAATTGGCTGTAATTGATTAGCATACGTTAGGGGTCTTTATTTAATGAAAAATAAAATTTTCTAGAATTTGCACTCGAATTTCGAGGGCTGGAATCTGCTTGTATAATATTAATGGGCAAGGCGATTTCTTGTGACTGATGTTTTGGTCTACCGTTTTATCCCGATTTTGACCAAACTTATATTATTTTAAAGGTATTTCTTTTTAACCGTTTTGCAGATTTACAGATTTTTAAATTTTTTCCTATATCTTGAGTAAATTGCATTTATAGTTGCTACTAACACAATCCCTGCCGGCAACTCAACTAACTTTTAATACACTTATATCTATCTATTATGCAACTAGTTGTGGTTGATACTTGGATTACTTTCAATGAAGCAAACTGACTATTTTAACATTGCGATGTCCTAGGCGGTAGTCAATTGTCCGATTCTGCATGACTTTTCAACTAACTTAAAGTTACATAATTTATAGTTAGCTACAAACTAATTATATTTTATATATTATAGTTGGCTATAAACTGACTTCATTAAAAGCAAATAGTAGTTAGCTTACTATTAGTTAGCTTATAATACTCTTTACTTTAGTCAAAAGTAGAATCCCAAAAGATATTTAAATGTAAAAATACAATATTTAGTATTAAGTTTATCAAATTGTTTACTTTTTCGAATATTTTGCTTACATTTGTTATAAATAAATAGTGAAATACGTAGACTATTATAAAACGTAAAACTCAGGTGCAGGGTATTAGAGGCTCGGCATATCCGAATTTAACAATTTTATTTTTTTCTTTTTAACGCATTCAGCATATGCTGTTCTTAAAAACTCTTAGAGCATTTCTGATGTCCTTTTCCCCTCATTAGAGCCAAGCGATCGACAACCATCTGTTTACAATATAATTGTCCTATATTGTTCTTGAAGAAAACTTTGAAGTCCCTTAGTCTCTTTTTTCCATAGATTCCTTCCATGTTAATTTCTAAACAGATATTCATGGTAATGACCTCTGTTAATGTTTTTGGCCGGCAACTTTTAACAATGACTTCATCATATTAACATTAACAAAGCATTACATTTCTATTATTTTTATTTTATTTGTACCACTCATTTTAGTTTTAATAATTAAAATTTAAAACATTTTAAAAATACTTCTAACTGCACGCACGAACACTGATTTTTGTAATAAAGAAACGAAAATTAAATATAAAATAGTGAAGGCCATGCCAAACACACTGGTGCTCGGCTTCTTATATGTATACAGCCGAACGAAAACAAAAATTTTCACCAAAGAGTAAAAGTAAACAACAATTTCATTCAGTCTTATGAAAGCTTTTGAACAAAGCGGGTCTATATCGCATTGCCTTCTGAAATTTATATATATATTTTTTTTAATAGGTACACAGAGAATATTTGTTTAAAAGAAACCAAAAATGTTGAGAAACTTTCGATGACTTGATAAACTATAAATTAAACGTTTTCTATAAATAACATACGTCGCCTCCATTTGACAACATTATAGCTGTCTTTTGTGCATTTTTTTTTAATTTTAAAAAATATCCAGTTACAGGTAATTTTTTTAGTTTTTTGTAACATACCACTTAATAACATTTGAAATTTCTTATCTTTTTAAGTTTTGCTATTTTGAGTTTTTTTTTTTTTTTTTTGTTTTTTGAAGAAATGAATTACTTATTAATTTAATAAACTTCAAACTTATGGATAAAAAAGATTAAATGTTCTTCACATTTGTTTTACATTTCCAGAATGTAAGATTTAAAATTTTAAAACAACAAAATATTTATAAAATTTTACCATATTCTTCGTGAACTCAACTATTTGCCATTTTATGCATTCATATAAACATTCATACAAAATCTACACAAACCCATATAGTATCGGCGTTGTGTTACGTCCATGGATTTCGATCAGTGTAGTACAACTAACACATGCTCATAAACACTATTACTAACTCAATTCTCTCAACGGCCACCACTGATATAAAATGTCAAAAAAAGTAAAAAAGTCACTAAACAAATGTCAAAAAAATAGGCAAGCTTCTATTTCAGGAAAGCAGACAATATGCATGCTTCTATTTTTGGGGAAGTTCTGCATTACATTGTAGTTAGCTGATAGTTAGTTCATAAAAGTGTGTTTTTTTCGTAGTCGACTACCGATTTGCTTATAGGGATGCTATGTGTGTTTTTATTAAATTCGTTAATGAGTTTGTAATAAAAATGAGTTTGTTTTTTATTTTTTTGTTGATTTTTGAATTGGCTATAATTGATTACCATACTTTTAGGGTTTTTATTTAATGAAAAAATAAATTTTCCCAGAATTTGCGCTCGAATTTCGAGGGCTAGAATCTGCTATTCTTAATAACTAAATAAACAATTATCGTCTTATATGGTATAAAAACTTTTAGTAGTTTTTTTGCATGCAGCTGTTTTTTTTTTGTCGGCAATGCTTCCAAATTAAAAATAAATTCTCTTAAACTTTTTTTGATGTTCTTAACATCGATATTACGGCCAATATATGCTCGCTGTAACTATACTGTGCCATCGAGGTTTAAAGTATGCGTTTATTTATTCACTTGCGATGGTAGTTGCTCAAAAAGGTTTTTATTTCTTGCTTCAATTATTTCAATTATTTTATGGCATTTCTTGATGTTAATTTTATTGAATATTTTATATTTTTTTTACGGATATCGAACACCGTACAATTATTTTATACATATTGCACCGTTTTTTAATATAGTTTACACATACTTAAATATACTATGTTCCACCCTCCATACCACTGTGCAGAGAGTATATATCAGTTTGTCATTCCATTTGCAATGCATCGAAAAAAATATATTTTCGACCCCAGACAGAGTATATATTCTCGATCCATATAACCACTCGAGTCGATATATTTATGTCCGTCAGTCTTTACGTCTGTTCAAATCATGCTCATTCACAAAAGTAAACAATTTACTTGGAAAGAGTTACACTAATATTATTTGCCATTATTTTGAGCAGGTTGGTTGGTATTAAATTTGGAGCCTCTACGCCCAGTTGCCGAGGCATGATGTACAAAAATGTAAAGATATTCCGATAAAATTTCATAGAAAAAGCTAAAAATAGTCAAAAATGTTTATATTTAAGAAAAAAATCATGTGAGTCAGATCACAGGGGAAATATGTAAACATCTAGTAATTAGAGATTTTTGAATGACACTTTTTTAAAATCAAACAGAAAACGTCATCTATGTATCACTTATAGCAATCAACTGCAGTGGCTCTGCTATTATTAAAATAATTATTATTATTTATAATTTCAACTGGTTAATTTTTAATTTTTCGTTTTTCAATCCTTATTTTTCGTTTTTCGGTTTAAATTTTTCATGTTTCGTTTTTCATTTTTTATTTTTCTTTTATAGTTTCTTATTCTTTTTATTTTAATTTCTTATTTTTATTTTTTAATTTTCATTTCTTATTTTTCTTTTTTCGTATTCATTTTTAATTTTTTTTTTTATATCTTCATTTTTCAATTTTCATTTTATATTTTTTAATTTTTATTTTTAATTTTTTTTTTCATTTCACATTTTTCATTTCTTATTTTTAATTTTTAATTTTTTGATTTTTCATTTTTCATTTTTCATTTTTTGATTTTTCTTTCTTAATTTTAAATTATTATTTTTTAATTTTTAATTTTTCATTTTTTCTTTTTTATTTTTCGGTTTTTCATTTTTAATTTTTCATTCTTCATTTTTCATTTTTCATTTTTCATTTTTCATTTTTCATTTTTCATTTTCCATTTTTCATTTTTCATTTTTCATTTTTCATTTTTAATTTTCATTTTTCATTTTTCATTTTTCATTTTTCATTTTTTCTTTTTTATTTTTCGGTTTTTCATTTTTAATTTTTTATTTTTCATTTTTCATTTTTCATTTTTCATTTTTCATTTTTCATTTTTCATTTTTCATTTTTCATTTTTCATTTTTCATTTTAATTTTTCATTTAAATTTTTTATTTTTCATTTTTATTTTTAAATTTTTTAATTTTTATTTTTAATTTTTAATTTTTTATTTTTTTTTTTCATTTTTCATTTTTCATTTTTAATTTTTTATTTTTCATTTTTTATTTTTCATTTTTCAATTTTCATTTTTTTATTTTTCATTTCCAATAACCTGTTTGAAAATGAAAAATAATAATATAACATACATACCATAATTTTTTCACCAATACAATCATAAGTCACACCGATTTTGTCTTACGTCTCACATGTTACGCTGATTTTGTGATTGTATTGTGAAATAGAAATTTACCCCCTGCGCGTATAGATGTTTACACATCAAAAATGTGCAGATAGATGCATTTAATAGTGATGTATACACATGTTGGTTTTTTTGTATCTTGTGTACTGTTTTTTTTTTATCGATGAGAGTAAGAGAATACCAAGATGGTTATGTTCTTATGCTCTTTCAATAAACAAAGATATGATTGTATATATTACCATCTATGCTGATTGCATTAAATGATTGCTTTCATTTCATTTCATTTTTAAAATCTAGCTTCTTTTTTTGTGTCCTATTGTAGGAGGTTATCAAAGATTTGGCGTAGCCGAAGTTGGCATTCATATCTGTTTTTTACACGATTTTGTTAGGAACATTTCTACCGAGTAAAGAAATATTGAATGGAACTAACGCAGAGAACTTTCAATCGTTGTCAATTGTTTTCATTTGTTTAAAAACGGACTGTAATATATTTTGTCATTTCCAACAGATTTAAGCAAATGAAATTCAAACGAAATTGTGAACATTTTTATAATTAATTTTCATTTGATGTCCCGATTTTTTGTCAACACAAAGTTTCCTCACCAGAATTAGTTCAGACATTGCTTCAAGTTCTAGTTATTGCAAAAGTATTGTTAAAGGATTAAAATTCTTTAGATTATGAACAGTTTTTTTCATTAAATCCATTTCTCAATTCTGTCAGCAATAAAATTTTTTAACACAATAGCTTTTCCTAATTGTTGGTAATATTCCCCGTCAAACTTTTTAATATTTGATTTAGGTTAAATTATAAAAAAAAAAGAAAAACTTCAGGTATTCAAAAGATTCCCTGCATGTTTCAAAAAAATCCTCTGTGTGTATTTATGTGTATGTTGTGTGTGTTTTTGTATTTCCAAAACTAATAAACAACACTTCAAGTAAAGTTTCTTACTACGCCATACGAAAGCGAGACGATAATACAACACACACAAACACACACACATACAAACACCCCAACATAAATACACGAAAACTTCAAATAATAAAATAAAGAAGTTCGTAAAAACAACAAACATACACATGGAACAAATTTCCCAAAAAAAAAAAAAAAAATAAAAATAAAATAAAAAATCGTGTTATCGAAAACTTTGATATAAGGTTCGATGTAGTTGCTGTTTTTAATGTTTTTGTTTGAAGAGCTTTTATATGTGGTCCATACTAATTGAGTAAATGCTCCTTCGTGATTTTCTTTAAATCCTGTTTACTTAACGTATTTTAAGCGCCAACAACATGACCATCATAAAACAAAATAAAACAAAAAAAAAAAGAATACTATAGTCGGTCGAATCTGACCATATTAGGCCCTACAGCACTCCACAGAGGGATAGAAGATGAAAGTGCTAAGAACGAGAAAAATTAATATTCTAAAAGTAAGACGGTGCTAACAACATTTGTCTTAACTGTTTTCATCCTTTTTTTTTCATAAAAATTTTCATTTAGGACAGTATATATATAATTTCATTCCAACTGATGTAGGGTAACAAAGAGGAAAAGTTTAAAAATTGTTTTTTTTTTTTTTTTTTGTTCCTGTTCTTTGCCAACCAAACAATATTTAAGAAGAAAAAAATAATAAACTTTGTAAATTTTTAAGCGCCTGATAAAATTATATTAACAACAGCATGAAATGAACATATACAACAACAACAAATGGATCTTCTACCCACAGTACCAACAACGGTGAATTAGTCAAAAAGTGCGATGACGAGAAGAATGTTTAATAAGGTACAAACAGACACCAAATAAACAATAAAATACAAATAATGATTTCAAACAGATGTTTGCCAAAACTTAAAAGTTGTGAACATCTTGTGTAAAGAAAAGATTTCAAAGAAATCAAGGAACAAAATACCATGTACAACTTTAAGGATGCAAAGGTAACTTTTTTGTTTTGGGACTAAGAAAAAATTAATAAAAATCCAGGCCATATGGAAATTTGGGTAGAAAATATACATCTAGGACACGCCTGCTCATGGCAAAGAAAATCCTCAGGAAGTATAAAATCATAATCGCAGGGCAAAACAATTTGAAATTTAATAATAGGTCAGTAACCTCTAAATCTTAGAACTAGTGGCCATGTTCTCGGTACAATAGATAGGTGGAAGATAATTTCAATTAACTGTGCAAATTTTTTTCACGCAAAAAGCGCAAAGCAGTATTCCATAAAGAGCTAAATCATATTGAAACTAAAAGCGATTAATAGCGCTAGTTACACTTGCTAGAAAAAGTATTCGTACACTTGAATATTAATAAAAACTTAAATCAAATAATGATTGAGTTTGAAATTATACAGGCTCAAGATCAAATGTTTTTACTTTAACTAAAGCAAAATCATTGGCACATTTGATTTAAAAAAATTGTTCTATATTCTGCATGACAGGTTACACAGCTATTTCGAGAAGAGTCATCAACCCTCATCAGTAACCAAAAGCAGTAGATAGTTTGTTTGGTTAAAAGTTAAATTCATATATATTTGCTGAAAACAACCAAATGAGAATCGCCTAGCCTATTAATATTATAGATATCTGTTTTTTTATAAAACTCTAAGTTCGGTTGGGTCGCCAACATCGCCTCGATAGCGTAGAATTTTCTTTATAGCACATTCGCGCTTTTCTTTGCTATCATTAAACAACATTGATAACAAGATATTTTCCAAATGCGCATAATATGAATTATCTGTAATTACTTGATTGACAATTTTGTGCAAACGAGGTTCCACATAGAAATCGTGACCAACTAATGAACTTGAAAAATAATGCACTACCGTACACGACAGAGCGGTTATACTTGATATTGAAGTACATTGGCACATAACATTTAATTATAAATTCAACCAGAATTCTTAAATTCTCATCTAGATTTTCCGTTGTCACATATAATCTTAATAATCTGGCGGCCTTAGTGAGCCACCGAGAATGTACAATTTTCCCTGGTTTGATGTTAGCCATCCACCGAAACCAGGCCGCTGGAAATTGCATGGGACATGTCGTAACTTCATATCGGTGGAAATTTCAATTTTTTCTGAAGCGGGGTACATATTTTTAACTCAATTTTCTGAAAGCCTGAAAATATATAATAATAAAATAATTAAAAACGGTTGACAATCTATAATATTAATAGGCTAGGCGATTTCTTCTGACCGATGTTTTATTCGACCGTTTTATCCCGATTTTGACCAAACGTATATTCGAAAGGTACTTCTTTTTAGACGTTTTGCAGATTTACAGATTTAAAATTTTTTTCTTTAATTTTGGATAAATTGCATTTAAAATTGCTACTACACATACATAAAATTATACAAGCTATGTGCGTGTTTATAAAATTTGTTAATACGGTTGTAATAAAAATGAATAAAAACAAGTAAGAATATTATAGTCGGTCTAAACCGAGAGGCATTTTTATTAATTTTTTTCGCTGCAGATATGAAAAAGTTCATATCGGATACTATATTTATATGGGGACTAGGTCGAAAAAAGGACCGAACCTGACCATATTTGGTAAAGTCACTTATACTTTGAAAAAATATATACAAACCAAATTTGAGAAAAATCTGTGCAATATTTTTGTTTTTTGATAGATTTAAGTAAAGATGGGGAAGCAGCTCTATATGGGGCCTATGACTAAGAATTTACCTATAGAGAGTAATTTTGAACTACTGATTAATGGATATAATAAACACATACAAACCCAATTTGACTGAGATCTATATGATAATTTGGAACTTATGGCAATTTATTTCGATTTCATAGGGGTCATTTGTATGGGGGCTAGGTCTGAACATGGACCGATTCTCACCAATTTCAATAGCGTTCATCCCATGGCCGACGGAAGCTTATACATCAAAAATATATTCATATTTGCGACCTGTAGTTTGATTAAAAGCTTTACATGGACACACAGACGAACGGACGGACGGACGGACGGACATGGCTATTTCAACTTAAAAAGTGATTCTGAGTCGATCGGTATAATTAAAGATGGGTCTAGGGCGAATATTTTTGGTTGGTACAAACAGCAGCACAAAGTCATTATACCCAAACCACATAGTGGTATAGGGTATAATGAGTTTGCATATGCCAATTAATGCATCCCTTGATATATTTTTATCGTTGAAAAAATCATTTAATTTTGTTGTTTTGTGTTCAGCGGTTTTATGTTCCAGTCTTACGTAACCAATCAATTCAGAATTCGGTTCTCTCAAAATAACAAGATGAGGTTATTTTACCATCCTAGTATGATACTTCTCATCAATTTTATCTCTCGCATCGCGTATGATTAAATTAAACCGCATTTTGTTACTGTACCAAATAAACATCCTTTTAATTTTTTCAAAATTTGCCTGATGCAGCAATAAAATTATTGAAAAAATGTTATTCATTCTTAAGGGGGAAATCCCTAACGAATTTTAAGAAAAAAAAACAATTGTGTAAAATATAACTGATCCATTTGATTTTTATACCCTATACCACTATGTGGTTTGGGTATAATGACTTTGTGCTGCTGTTTGTAACAACCAAAAATATTTGACCTAGACCCATCTTTAATTATACCGATCGAATCAGAATCACTTTCTGAGTTGATTTAACAATGTCCGTCCGTCCGTCCGTCCGTCTGTGTGTCCATGTAAAGCTTGTAATCAAACTGCAGGTCGCAAATATAAATATATTTTGATGAAATTTGGCATATAAGCTTTTATCGGCCATGGGATGAACGCTATTGAAATTGGTGAGAGTCGGTCCATGTTCAGACCTAGCCCCCATACAAATTACCCATATGAAATCGACATAAATTGCCATAAGATGCAAATTGTCATATAGATCTTACTCAAATTGGGTTTGTATGCGTTCATTACATCCACTAATGAGTAGTCCAAAAATGATCACTTTGACCCCATATAGAGATGCTTCCCGATCTTCACTTAAATCTATTAAAAAACAAAAATATTGCTCTGATTCTTCTCAAATTTTGTTTGTACATATTTTTGCAAAATTCAAGAGACTTTACCAAACGTGATCAGGATCGGTCCATTTTTGGACCTAGTCCCTTTATAGATATAGCATCCGATATAAACTTTTCCATATCTTCAGCCAAAAAAATTAATAAAAATCGCACTCAAATTTGGTTTATGCTTATTTTCTATATCGAAGTAGTTGGACCGAAAGATAGGGTCTCTAAACCATGGTATAGGGTATCATATAGTCGGTCTAGACCGACTATAATTTTCTTACTTGTTTAAAATTAGTCATAATTCTGAAAAGACTTGTGTATATCTGAACTATTTCATTAGAAATTATTCAATAGGTGCATCGCTTATGATGTAAATTAAACCGCATTTGGTTACTATACCAAATAAACATCCTCCTTGTATTCAAGGATTTGACTGTTGCAGCAATAATATTATTGAAAAACTTTCCAACGATATTTGTAAAAATATATAAATAACTACATGTGTACTCAACAACATGTTCTTCAGGGAAGTTGGTTTTTCATCTCACCGTGAATGTGCGTGACTATGTCAAAGTTAATCTTTTTTCACAGCAACTGTATGGACAAGTTTCACATCGATCGGATGAGGGTAAATAACTTTTAGATCACTTCGTGCTGTGCGTGACTATTCGCGACTGTACGTGGCTATGACAAAGTTTATCAGATCGATCGGATGAGGGTATATAACTTTTAGATCATAGTCATAACAACCTTGTCACTTGAGCGATTTTTTTTTTTTTTGTCTCCCTACAAATCGATCCGCCCTGATATACATGTTTGTTTTTGTCTTCAAAAAACAAGAAAAACAATTTGTTTTTGCTAGACTTACATTTAGCGTTAACGGCGGGTGTGCCCTCCGTATTTTTAATTTTATTATTTTTTATAAAAATACAAAACCTTATTTTCAATCTTAATCATTTTAATGATTGAGTTTGAAATTATTCAGGCTCAAATAAATAAAATATTTTGAATTACAAACTTTTCCGAATTTCATTTGTTTTGCAAAATACTTGCGAAACGTTCCAACTGTAATTCTCTTGTTTACAGTATGGCAGATATACAGTCAGTCAATTAAGTTTGTATGCAAGGGAGCAGCTTATCCTTATAACATAAAAAAATATATATTCACTGTACAACGATGAAAGAAAATCTATTTTTTTAAAAGAAAATATTGGAAATTTTATTTCGAAACAAAAAAAAAAAAAAAAACAAAGAGACAACGTCTTCAAATAACAACAACTTAAGCGAAGATATCCTCAAAAATATGTCAAAAAAAAGTTCGTATGCAAATCTAAGTCAAGAAACTGTAGTTAATTTTTTTATAGGTTAAAAAGTTAATTATCCAATGTTGAATACTTAGCTGGAAAGCCTTTATTTGTTATGACGGCTTTTAGATGGTTTTGCATCGATGACACCAGGTTCGTGGTAAAGCTTGGTGGTATTTTCTTCCACTCTTCTAAAAGGGCCTTTTTCAAGTCTTCTTTGCCTCTTATGTCGTGTTTTCTAATTTGGCGCTCCAGGTGGACCCAGAAATGCTCAATAGAATTAATATCGGCCGATTGGGGTGGGGTTTTAAGTTGTTTTTTACTTTATAAAGGACCCACTCTTTAACAATAAGCGAGGTGTGCTTGGATCGCTGTCTTGCTAGAACACAAGTGACTCAGCAATCCCAAGTTTAACACCACTAATATGCAAGTAATTTTTTTAAATATTTAAGTACATAAACTGATCTATAATACCAACTATAAAAACAAGTTTAACGACTCCAGAGGCAGCCATACACCCCCAAACAAGTACTGATCCACCACCGCGTTTGACTATGCCCATCATGTTATGTGGCTCTAGCTCAGAAATGGGTATTCGCCATACCTTGGCTCGTCCATCTGATACGAATTTGCTTTCGTCCGAAAAAATAATGGTGTCCAAAAGCTTTGGGCAGCTGTATCATGTTGTTTTGCGAATAATAGTCTCTTTTTTCGGTTTATTGGGCTTACGAACCGCTTTTTGCAAATTTGACGGTTATGGTATCCAGCCGAATGGAATACTTTGCGATTTGTTGCTGTAATACAAACTTTTCCCACCTCATTTTAAGTTTCCATCTGTAATTTTGGTGCAGAAATTTTCGGATTTTTTTGCATTTGCGCACGATAATTCGTTTCTCACTGGGTGTTCATTACGGTGGCCCTTCATTGCATGGAGAAAAAAAGTGTTCAAACTCTCGGTCGCACCCCCTAGAAATATTCGAATAGCAAAAAAAAAAATGAGAAATACAAAGTTTTGGGCTAATCAAAAAACATTTAGAGATGGCTCAACGCGATTGAAACTTTCAAGTGTGTTTTATATGGGGAAAATATGACTTTCTTTCTGATTTTATAAAAATTTCGTTCTACAGATTAATTTTTCCGACAAATAGTTATATAATTCGGAATCAGTATTAAAAGCTAAAACTTCAAAATTTAATAAAAACTTTTGTGCCAAAAAAAAACTAGGTCATGAAATTTGATGGCATTTTTTTCAACTTTAAGAAATTAATAAAAGCCAACATTTTGTTTCAGTATCTATACCTGTAAGTACTCAAATATGAAGTATTGTTTTACTTATTTTATTTTTGTTGATAAAATTTTGAAAACTCCTTTTTCAAGTTTTGAAAAATTTTCGTAACAAAATTTAAACACAATGACCTAACTCTTTAAGGTCTTGCTAAATGCACGTTAGAGATTAACTGTGTGAATTTTTAGGTAAATCCCTATGCCATAATTTTTTGGCATGGATTTTATATTTGCCGATTTCGAGAAAAATGTGATTTTTGTAAAATATTCTGTAAATGTTCTACTTCTAAATACTTTGTATCAAAAATTCACCACTTTTCTACTTTTAAATGTTTCCTAGGGTTTCGGAAAAAAAAATAATATGATCCCATTAACCCTTTTGGAATTGGGGTCACATATGACCCCAAGCTAATAAAAGGCAATTTATTTAAAAGAATATGAAATACAAAATTAATTCCATTTATTTTGGTGTATTTAATAATGATTTAGTGTGCGATTCAAATTGTTTTCTGTAATCACTTACGACTTGCATTAATTATTGCTTTTCTTTAATTTTATATTTCATATTCTTTTGAATAAAATGTCTTTTATTAGCTTTGGATCATTTGTGGATCTTCTTATTTTATTTAGAAAAAAATATATGTAGATAGTTTTTATATTTAAAATAATTTTATAACAAAATTGGTTAAAAGTTGTTTTAGTTTATATTCGCGAGCAATAAGCAGACAGTTGCGCTAAAGATATATCACAATGGATTATTTTGATCCCAGGAGCACTGAAGGGTTAAATAACAAAAAATTAACCGATTTTTTTTTCTTAAATTCTAAATAGCGTATTCATCGAGTTTAATAGAAGAACTCGTTTTCAATAATTTTTATTTAAAAATATCTTAAAATCCAAAGCTGGCCTTGACAAATAATGGGTTAACGTTCTCGGATTTTTTAAGGAGCGGAAGATATACATATTTGGTTATAATATTTTAAGTAACGCTTTTAAAAATTCAACAGTATTTGCAAAATATTTGAATTTTTTTAATAAATTCTCTTTTATTAGCTTGGGGTCATTCCAATTCCAAACGGGTTAATGGGGTCATATTAGTTTTTGTCGAAACCCAAGGCTATTAAGACAAAATATAAAAGTTAAAAGTAGAAAAGTGAAGTTTTTTTTAGATACAAAGTATTTAAAAAGAGCACATTTACAGAATATTTTACAAAAATATAATTTTTCTCGAAATCCGCAAAAATTAACTCCTTGTCAAAAAATTCTGGGATACAGATTTACTTAAAAATTCACACAGTTAATCTGTAACATGCACTTAACAAAACATTAAGGTGCCAGATCCATCAGAATTTTTTTAAGAACATTGTGTGAAACTTGAAAGCGGAGTTTTCAAAATTTTATCAAAAAAAAATTTCCCATTTTAGGTCTCAATGCGCAATTGGTTAACAATGTGGAAATAAAACGGTTCATATCTGAGTCCTCACAATAATGGAGACAAAAAAAATTGAGGCCTAAATCAATTTCTCAATGTTGAAGAAATGCCTTTCAAATTTCATGACCCAAATTTTTTTTGGCACAAAATTGGTCTGGGCCATTTGCTATTTCTTGGCGAGGTTTTCTTCGATTTTGAAGTTTTATAGCTTCTTGGAAAGATAATTTAATACTGATACCGAAATATATAACAACCTGTCGGAAAAGTTAAACTGTAGAACGAAATTTTCGTAAAATCTGGAAAAAAAAAAAATGTCACATTTTTCCCATATAAACAAACTTCAAATTTTCAATCGCGTTAGCCACCTCTAAATGTTTTTTGATTGGCCCAAAACTTTGTATTTCTCACTTTTTTGCTATTCGCATATTTCTAGGGGGTGCGACCAAGACTTTGAACACTTTTTTTTATTAAGGGCCACCCTAGGTCCCATATGAATGAAGCTGGTTCCCGATCTTCACTTAAGTCTACAAAAAAAAATATTTACCAGATTTTTCTCTAATTTGGTCTGTATATGTTTTTGCATAAAATCGGTAACCTTACCAAATATGGTCAGGATAGGTTAATTTTTCGACCTAGTCCCCATATAAATATAGCATGCGATATGAAATTTTTCATATCCGAAGGCAGAAAAATTAATAACAATGTCAGTAAAATTTGGTTTATGCTTATTTGCTATACCCAATTGGTTGGACCTCAGAGATAGGTTCTCTTAACGTGTGACATAGAGTATCGTATAGTTAGTCTAGACCGACTATAATTTCCCTAATTTATTTTATTAAACTAAAATCTATTTTTGGTTGTTTCTGCTGATTTGTCAGCCTTTTGGAAAACACATCTTGCCATATTCCTATCACTCGTTGGTCAAGTCTCTTAAATTTTTTCCGATTTTTTTTTTTGTTTCACTTGCTGTTCATTTTTCATAATCAGTTCTAGATGTCATTAACATAAAAAGCAACAAAACACAGACAACTGCAGCAGTCGCGAGTCAGTATGATTTCTTGGTAATTTCACTGCTATAGGACTTGCATACAAATTTAAATAGCTTCTAAAATGCACAAAAGGGAAGCGTAAAATTTTTTAATATAATAACGAAATGTACCATCTTTAAAATAAACTACAAATTACGACGCGAATGTACACGAATAATAACTACTAGCAGATTCCAGCCCTCTAAATTCGAGTGCAAATTCTAGGAAATTTTATATCTTCATTAAATAAAGACCCTAAAGGTATGCTAATCAATTGTAGCCAATCCACAAATCAACACAAAAAACAAACTCATTTTTATTACAAACACATTAACAAATTTAATAAATACTCACATAGCATATGTATAATTTTATGTATGTGTTAGTAGCAACTTTAAATGCAATTAACTCAAAATAAAGGAAAAAAAAATTAAAATCTGCAAATCTGCAAAGCGGCTAAAAAGAAATACCTTTTAAATAATAAACGTTTGGTCAAAATCGGGATAAAACGGTAGAAAAAACATCGGTCACAAAACATCGCCTAGCCTATTAATACTATAGATAAGTCCACTCAAAATATACAAAATCTAGTTTTCTTGCACTTCCAATGTAAATTTAAAAAAAATTAAATTAAAAATTAAAATTAATTACACAATTTGTTACATAAATGTAAATAAAATATTTTCAAGATAATTTGAGCTTGATGGTTCCATAGCAAAGTTGTTTACTTTTGAAATACTTTTTCAAATAAACACATTTTTACAAGGCGACATGTACACTTTTTCAGCCTTTTTTGCACAAAAAATTTCAATACAGTCTGGCTTTAAACTTTCAGTACAAAAACTCCAGAGCACTTTTGACATTAATTTTGATGAAAGGTAATGTAGAATTTTATATATTTTAACAGTTTTGACGGTACTTGAATTTTGTTTTTTTTTTTAATCCAAGGAAACAGGCAATTCTAACCCAGTATGTGACGTTAGACACATCGCGATGTGGGTTGAGATCTCAAAAAATGGAGATTAATTAAACTACTTATCTGATTTTAAAAATTCTTTCACTATTATAATGCTACGTTATCAATGAGTGACATAGGCTACACATCTTTTGGAAAAGTGGGCGGTGCCACTCCCCTATTAAAAATCGCTCTAGCGGCCATAGTAATGGGCCGATTGTCATGAAACTTTGCCTTGGCTATACTTGGTATGAAGATGAGATTTGGTATATATGTTGATCGTATAGTATGAATAGTCCAGTCGGAATTTTTTTTTTTTTTTTTTTGGAAAAAAAATAAAAATTTTACATTGTAATCAATTTATTTTTAATATAATTACGTAGACGAAAGGGGGATAATTGTATCATATATGGAACTAAATTCGGTACTCAAAGAGATATTAAAATTGTCTGATCGTGTACTGATGTGTCTGGTGAGAGTTTTGTTCAAAAATATAAATAGCTTTTTCCTTCATGAAAAAAATGTATACATAAGTAATTATATACATATATGGAGCATTTCATGTCAAGTGCCTCAACTTTTGAAACCGATGGCTTCCGATCGGGATGAAATTTGCAGGTTAGTCCTATTGGACAGTAGTTTGGACACAACTTTTCAACAAGATCATTTAAGAACTCTCTGAGTTTGAGGGGGTCAAAATTTAACATTTTGGTCAAACAGGTAATTTTTCTCATCCATGTAATTTATTATCTATTGTTCTTAGAAAATTTTCTACCAAATATTTGAGATAGCTATTTCTTCAATATTTCGGAAAAAGATACTTAAAACAAAAAAAATTTTTTTTGACTTTTTTTCCTAAATAAAAGCATTTTTTGCCTTTTTTTCAAAAAGGGCATTTTTTTTCTCATAAGAAAGCTTATGATTTTTCCTTTAAGAGCTTTTGGTCGCTTAGTGGGATGGGAGTGGGATATCTATCAAAATAAATGTTTTGTAACTCAAGACAACGGTTTTTCAATTTTTCACAAATGCACTATTTTGAATTTTTTCCTATTTGTGGGTAAAATCCTACAAATAAAACTTATAATGAGAAACTAGACAAATTAACCTTTCCGAAGGTGTCAAATTTTGATCCCCTCTAACTCAGAGAGATCTTGACCAATCTTGTTGAAAAATTGTGTCTAAACTACTTTCCAATAGGACTAACCATGGTGCAAATTTCATCCCGATCGGAAGACATCGGTTTCAAAAGTTGGTGCACTTGACATGAAACCCCCATACATATATTTTGCCAAAAAAAAATATGGGAAAAATATAAAATTTTTAACCGATTTTGGCCATTTTTGAAGCAAGAATGTATGGGTGGTGGGCGTGTCCTTTATCCGTTTTCTTTGAAATTTGTGACGCTTTCCTATGCCCAAAAAACAATGTGTGCTAAATTTAATTGCTCTACAATAACTCCTTCAATTTATGGCTGCTTGTTGTATGAAGTCACCACGCCGTGCATCGTGCCATAGAATCCATTAAGAGGTGAATATTCGAGAACTGTTTTTAAATTGGTGGGGAAAAAGATGGTAGACTATCAACATTATGAGATAAATGTAGTCGAACATAACTTAAACATTTTAAATCTTTCCTCAGCAGAAGCATAAGGGACCCTTTACACCATATAGTAATCCCTTTGTAGAGATTGTAAATTTGCATTTTTTGAATGCCGTTCTCTGTAATTTAACAATAAATAAAATTTGTTAATACTGTATTAAATATAAAAACTAATCAGTCTACATATTTTAATATAATAACAAACAAATTTGAGGAATTTATAAATAGATTAAATTTGTTTTTTTTTTTTTTGTTTTATTTAAAAAATAAATACTGATGAAGGAAATATTTATAGATTTTCATAAAGAGTCAATTTGTCATCAAGAGTTGGCAACCCTTGAACAAGAACGTACTTTTTTGCAGTGTTTAAGTTGTGGTTAAAAAATTTTATTGAATTTCTGTTAAAGATACTGTATAACACAAAACAAAAATTGGTGAACATTTAAGGAAGATCAGCTAACATATAAATATATAACAATATGCCTAAAAATCGTCGCAGTCTTGCAAAGAAAAACATTGTAAATTGTGTTAAGTGCGAACGTGAGATCAAAGAGGAATCTGATGATTTTATACAATGTGACAAATGTATCAAAAGCTTTCACTCTCAATGTTCTGGTTTGAGCAGAAGAGCTTTTGAATTATTGATAAAAAACGAAGATGAAGTATTTATCTGTCATATTTGAAACGAAGAAGGGGGTGAAATAAGAAAAGAGCTTAATGTAATAAAAACAGAGTTGAAAAAACTGGAGAAACTGGAAAAACTTGATCAGCTGACCGAATCAATTAACTTTATGTCAGCCAAATTTGATGAGGTTTTTAAAGATGTAGCTGAAAATAAAAAGAAAATATCAGAAGTAGAAAAAGAAAATAAAAAATTGAAATCCGAAATTCATAATCTAAAATCTTCGGTCAAAGCATTAAATAATTATCGAGTCAAAAATGACTGCATCATAAGAGGTTTGGAAGTAAATGAAGGTGTTAAAGCTGTTGATGCTGTTATTGGCTTCTCTAAGGATGTTGTAGTAGTAATGCTGTAGAAGATGCATATTTTTTGAAGAATTACAATAACAAAACCGACAATAAAAAGACGGTGGTCGTTAAATTTGCTTCAAAAATAAACAAGGATAAACTGATGTCTTCGAAATCTAAGTTGAAAAATAATATAAAAACCAGTGATGTGTTTGTTTATGATTTTCACAGCAAGGAAACGCTAAATCTTTGGAATCATGCTAAGTCATTAAAAAGTATTGGTTACCAACACGTTTATGTGAGAAATGAGAATGTTTTTATTAAAAAGAACGATTTAGCTAAGCAGCAGATCATAAGATGTGAAGATGACGTCGACAAAATACTCTATGATGCAACAACAAATAAGCAGTGGAAGCGGAGATCCTTGTTACAAAACAGAGAAGTTGGGGTGGTTGAATCTGGTGATGATGGTGAAGATGGCACTGCTTATGTTTCTTTCTCTTAAGTAAGCAGTATTTATTATAAAATGTTTAGTATTAAATTAATTTTAAAATTTTTATGATTCAAAATCAATATTTTAGAGTTTTTGCAAAATTTATTGATTATCTGTGTAATTTGAAATGTAATTATTTAAATATAATAAGTTTTAACATCAGAAGTGCTTCATCTCTCAGTAAATTCAATCAATTTAAATCGTTAATATCAAGTTTTCCTAAATTACCAGATGTAATACCAGTACAAGAAACATGGTTTGACAAAAACATCACACAAATTTACAATATTCCTGGATTTCAGAGTGTACATTGTTGGCGAGATGATGGTTATGGTGGTACTTCATTGTATATAAATCAGAACTTAAATTTTTCTATTGAAATTTGTCGAAGTAACAAGTTAGTTGAATGTTTGGTTGTTAATTTGAGTAATTTTAAAGTTGATAAAAAAACATTGAGAATTATTTCTTTTTATCGGTCCCAAAAATGCAATATAAACGATTTTATAAATGATTTTGATGAAATTTTAAATCTATATGGGCAAAATCCCATTATTATCGTTGGCGACTCTAACATTGACCTATATCAAAATCCTCATTACGTTGAACTATTAGCAATGTTTCAAAATTATGATTGTAACAACGCTCGCAATATGATAACGAGACCCATCAGTAAAACTTGCGTAGATCATGTTTTTAGCAATTTTTCTGAGAGAATTTTTGTGGACTCGACAGAATGTGACTTGTCAGATCACAATATCCTCAGTTGCAAATTTAAAAACGAAACCCCAATCAAAAATCATATGGAATATTCAAAAACTTATTGTGACTATGATGAAGCTAGACAGTATTTACAAAATAATTTGCCAACAAATTTTTCGTCATTAAATGTTTCATATCTGTCAAATATGTTGATTACCTACATGGAAGCTGCTATAAAACACTCGACTATCGTCACAAAAAGGGAAAAACAATTAAGATTTGAAATTACACCATGGATTAACCAAAATCTTCTGGAATTAATACTATTAAAAGAAAAGTTGTTAAAGAAAAGAAGAAAAACAAGAAATAAGCAGAATATTGAGGAATCGTTAAAAAGAATAAGTAAAGTTATTAAAGTTGCAAATAAAAAATGTAGAGATAACTATTATATTGAAAACTTAGCTAAAGGCCAGTTTACACTATCACACTTTGTAATACGATCTGTCAGAAATTCGAGTATTATGAAAAAGTCGTATGATGTAAAAAGCTTTTGTTATGAAATTGACAGTCTGTAGGATTTCATTTTCGAAGTCCGATGGTTTTTGAAACATTTCTAAAAACTTGCCATTTTCATCGGACCAGAGTTGTTTTTTTTTGGTAATATTAAAAAAATGGTAAACAAAAACAAAGAAAGTGAAAATAAAATATAAATTTCTAAATAAATTTGCTTATTATTCTAAACAGTTGTTTTCATAAGACTTGAGTGTTATGGTGTAAATGGCCTAAGTATGCAGAAATAATGTCGGTACGACTTTATGACAGTCCGATGAATTTCATCGGATTTTTATTTCGAAAAATCATACGACTGAGTGGTATCATGTAAATGGGCCTTAAGATGGGAAATGATCCCAAAAAGAGTTGGCATTTCATAAATAATACTCTTGGTAGATCGAAAAGAAAAAATATAAACCTAAATGATTCCCAAGGACAAAGAATTTTGGATGATGAAATTAAGGTAAACTGTTTCAATAACTTCTTTCTTAATACTATAGAGGATCTTAAGCAACAAATTGAAATCTGCCCTGGTGACTCGTTTAACTCGCTTCGTACACTTTCACAACTACAATACCATTTTCTTTAAATAATGTAAATATGAATGATATTTCTGAAGTAATATTGAACATGAAGGTCAACAAAAGTCCTGGTAGTGACAATATATCGCCTAAATTTGTCAAGGAGTGTAAAGATGAAATTATGTCAATATTAGTGGATATTTTCAATAAGATGATCAATACTTCAGTTTACCCGGATATATTGAAAATACATAAAATAGTTCCTATACCAAAGGAAATTAATGCAACTGAAGTTGGAAAATATCGTCCTATATCTGTTCTTTCTACAATTGACAAAATTTTTGAAAAACTGCTGTATGATAGACTTTTACACTTCTTGGAAGAGAATAAACTTTTATATAAGTATCAATTTGGTTTTCGAAGAGGTTGTTGTACTGAAGACGCTGTGTTAAATGTTGTTAAATTTGTTTGTAATGGATTAGATGAGGGATTTGTCGGGGTTGCTGGAATCTTTTTCGATTTTGCAAAGGCGTTTGATCTGGTCGATCATAAAATTTTATTGCAAAAATTACCATTTTACGGTATTCAAGGCCGTGAACTTGATCTGATCCAAAGTTACTTTTCCAACAGGAAGCAATATGTTCAAATAAATAACTCTAGAAGTCTCATTGGTTCTGTGAAATATGGAGTCCCTCAGGGGAGTGGTTTGGGTCCACTCCTTTTTTCAATTTATTTGAATGACTTAAAAAATCTTGGTTTAACTGGTCAATTATATATGTTTGCGGATGACGTATGCTTATTGTATCCTTACAAGTATGACTTAGTTTTGAAAACTTATATTGAAAGAGATGCAGCATTAATTTTTGAATATGCAAGGTTAAATCGTTTAGTGCTGAACTCGAAAAAAACAAAACTTATTCGCTTTAGACCACAGTCACTGCATCATGACAACAATTTTTCGGTATATGTAGATGGTGAAACTATAAATGAAATACATTCAACTAAGTATTTGGGAATCACTTTGCAAAGTAACTTGTGTTGGGATTTACATATAACTGAGATGAAAAAGAAAATAGCGCCTGCAATTGGTATTTTGTACAAATTTAAACATAAACTAAATGAGAAAGCAAAATTAATGATATATCAATCCTTAGTACATTCGCATCTGAATTATTTGGCGAGTGTCTATGCATATAACAAAAGCAACAACCATTTGAAATCTTTACAACGTATGCAGAATAAGGCGTTAAAGTCTATATACAAATTACCAGTTACATATCCAACCATTTCATTGTATAGAGATATAAGTAAAACGATTTTTCCTATTTATGGGTTACATGAGTACAATGTTTTAACATTTGTCTTTAAATGTCTCCATAATACTGGCCATTGTACCATTTATTTTCTACAAAATCAAACATATGTCAACACTCGAAATAGTTCAAATTTAAGAACTCCAAGATGCAGATTGGAAAAAACAAAACAACGTATTGACTATACTGGTGGTATCAAATATAATGGTTTAACAGATGAGTAAAAATCTCTTAACAGAATTTCGATGTTTAAATCCTCCGTTAAGGAATATTTATGCTCAGCTTTTGAAGCGCTTCTGATGTAAACCTTTTATTTTTCGGATGTACTTTTTCTCAAAGTAAAGTTTTTATAAAAATAATTTTAAATTTTAAATATAAATTTTATTCCATTAAGTAATACTATATTTTCTTTATTTGTACATACATATGTAATTATTATCTTGCCAACTTGCCTCAATAAGGCCTTAAAGGCGCTGAGCCCAAACTAAATGTAATATAATCAATTTTGTGCAAATAAATATATATATTAAAAAAAAAAAAAAAAAAAAAAGTCCAGAATATTATTTTTTAGAATTACTAAAATATTATCAACAAATTTTATTGAATTCCTTCCAAAAATATATAATTTTTCGACATTTTGTTTTAAAAAAATATAAATCTCCTTAAATTTGATTTTTGACCTTAAAGAGGGGCAGTTTCTGGTGCTTCAATTTAACCTTAATTTACAAGATCGAGATTTTAAATCAAGTAGTACAACATTTTGATAAAAGATATTTGAAACATGAAAACGCCAAAAAGATGTAGCCCAAAGGTTGAAAAAGTATGGAAAATCACATTTTTCTTGAAATCCGCGGAAATAAAAACGCTACCCTCGCCAAATTAAGGACAGGATACCTACAATATTTTGCATTTTTAATCACATGTATTTTGTTAATAAAACCTTAGAGTCTTATTGTTGATTTCGATAAATTTCTTGAACAAAATTGTTTAAAAATTAAATTGGAGATTTTTAAATAGTGTTAAAAAATACGTATCGCTTTAAAATTAATTTAAAACAGCATAGCAATAGACGAGATGCAAAATACTTTACATAAGAACATCTTTTGATCAGGAGAATGCAAACATGTTGTTTTTGTAAATTATTTCAATGCCTTTAAAAATTTTTAGCTCGATTTTCTTAACCAAGTGGTCTGCGACGCATTTATTTATTATAATAGATTTGTTTGTATTATTGGAAAGATAATTTACACCAGATTATAGAATAGAATAGAAACGCAATTATTAGTATCAAAATTTTTGTGAAAAATGCTTTTTTTTTGATAATTTTTACATATAAATTCATATTTGACATTTAAACTCAATGCGCATCCAGAAAGCATTGCCCGATTTGGCTAAAATTTTGGGCACTAAAGTTTTAGATCCAGTGTCTAATAATCCGACCCGCACACTTCAAAATTCGACCAAAAATTTTTTTTTATACGAACCGCTTCACCCTAATGTATACATGGAGTACTTAAGGCAGTATAATATACTCTACGATTGACCAGCTCTACACCAAATACATTTATGCACTCTCATACTAGACGACAAATGTCTGATAATGGAAACACACTTAACTGACTAGACTCTTTTCCATAATTCACACTCTTTGTTGCGAACCTACGTAGGGTATAGAGACATGTATATATATATAAAGGAACTCCAATGAAGTCGAAATTTTTTATTACCACTATTCTAGCACTTAAACAATTTCTGACATTTATCGTTGATGTTGATTATGCAAATGTTGGTTGACATCTAACAGAACAATTTGTCTGATTGCAGCTGTTGCATGCAACAGCATAATAAAATCAAATATGCGATGGCATTGAATCAGCAAACATTTTGAAAGTCAATTGTCAATTTCATCACTTCAACGGTGAAAGACGAGCATATGTGTATTTGAAATATTTTTCACAATCACCAACAAAGATGTACATATTTGTAATAATTTTTTCTCGGAATATGTCATTGGAGTAACAAAGTGATGTCATATAGAATGATTATGACTTTAGGTTGAAACGTAATAAGACAATAACAAAAATAATAATATAAATTTTTTTATATACCAAATAAGGACACATATAAATATGTATATAGGAGTTCCTACTAATAGCAAAAATGATAATAGCAATTTAAAATATAAATCGATATTTGTATTTAAATTGTAAAAATTCTTCTTATAATTCTGTTATTTAACCCAGAATGCAAAGCACATAAACAGGAACCTCCAATAATAGCAAAAATTATAATAGAAATATAAAATATAAATCGAAAACCTTACCTCCTTCAATAAATGGCCACATAAAAGTTTAGATATTTTTTTAAATTTATGTGGAATTTTATAATACAAGAGTCCCCTTTAAACCGTTAGTTTGTTTTTACAACACAAAAATAAAAAAGTTAAAACACACCGTATAAGTGAGCTTTAGTCTTTTATATTAAATAAAGCAAATAATTTGTTTACATCAACAAAAGGTATTATAAATAGGAATTTATCATAAAATCCAATTGCGTTAGAAAAGAAAAGCAAAATACTCTTTTGTCTCATTTAAAACTTCAAAATAATCATAAGTCCTCTCAATACAACAACTCGGTTCTTTTGATAACAAATAGATGATTAATATTACAAAGGTTGCCAAGTAATAAAGCTGACTAAATATTAATTAAATGAAAACACACAGTCAATTCAATAGAACTTATTGTGTTGTACTTTTACAAATCATAATGATAATTGCTTTGTTTATTTAACCTACGATGTTATTTTTTTTACGCAGAACTGTTTTTTATGAATTAATTTAATTAAAGGTTGCCAAGCTCATTTTATTGTAAATACAATATATTAATAAATGTTTGAGGAAGTGCGATTAAGTGTAAATTTAGCTCATTAGTGCAAGACGTTGCTATGTGTTATTTTTATTATTATTTATTAATGGATTTGTATAATTATATTTTAAAAACGTTGCTATGTGTTTGTTAAGTAAAATAGCAAGGAGGACGATTCTATTATCATAAACTGCTTCTACAAAAAATTAAAAGTCTGCCGGGAAACTGTTTCCAATTTTATTACAAAGTATCAGAAGAATTTGAACATTTATAGGAAATCCGGTGCGGAAAGAAAGAAGTCTGTAAGGCCTGGAAAATGGAAAGTAAAGAGCTTGAAACACATTCGGTGGGCAACAACACCGCACAGTGCTTTGTCCCATAGACAAAAATCAAAAAAAAAAAAATTTTTTCCAATTATGATGAGATATATCTTATTCGACAAACATGAATGTACCCTAGTAAAAATTGATAGAATTATTTTTGTTAGACTCGCCTTGTCGCCACCAGAGGTCACTAAATTCAGAGAATTTTAAGCAAAAATGACGGATCAAAAAATGGTTTTTTGTTGTTTAAAGAAAATAATTGTCAAAAATTTACTTTTTTATAAACTGCTTTGAAGTTTTGCTTTTTAATTGCTGTGATATATTTGTACTTAAATAAAAATAAGGCTATAAAATATATTTTTGAAATATTTTTATTATTTAGCTTCAAAAAAGCTACTTATTATTGGTAGAAATTCTAAAATTACACATGTCCGATGGAGTATAAAAAAATACATATAAAAGATACCATTTTTATACCCTATACCACTATGTGGTTTGGGTATAATGACTTTGTGCTGCTGTTTGTAACAACCAAAAATATTTGTCCTACACCCATCTTTAATTATACCGATCGAATCAGAATCACCATTTGATTCGATTTAACGATGTCCGTCCGTCCGTCCGTCCGTCCGTCCGTCCGTCCGTCTGTGTGTCCATGTAAAGCTTGTAATCAAACTGCAGGTCGCAAATATGAATATATTTTGACGAAATTTGGTATTTGATCTTTTATCGGCCATGGGATGAACGCTGTTGAAATTGGTGAGAATCGGTCCATGTTCAGACCTAGCCCCCATACAAATGACCCCTATGAAATCAACATATATTGCCATAAGATCCAAATTATCATACAAATCTTAGTCAAATTGGGTTTGTATGTATATATTACATCCACTAATCAGTAGTCCAAAAATGATCTCTATTGGACAACTCTTAGTCATAGGCCCCTGCTTCCCGATCTTCACTTAAATCTATCAAAAAACAAAAATATTGCACTGATTCTTCTCAAATTTTGTTTGTATATATTTTTGCAAAATACAAGAGACTCTACCAAACACGGTCAGGATCGGTCCATTTTTGGGCCTAGTCCCCATATAGATATAGCATGCGATATGAACTTTTTCATATCTGCAGCCGAAAAAATTAATAAAAATACCACTAAAATTTGGTTTATGCTTATTTTCTATCTATATCCAGTTAGTTGGGCCTGAGAGATAGGGCCTCTAAACGCATGGTACAGGGTATCGTATAGTCGGTCTAGACCGACTATAATTTTCTTACATGTTTTTCTTTGGTTTTTGTAAATTTATACCATTATCTAATAAACTGTTAAAAAATTATTTTATTTTTTTGCCACAAACTTAAAAAAAAATGTTTTTTAAAATGTCTAAATTGATGATTTTACTTGAATTTAATCAATTTAATGGCCATTATTACAACTTGACAATAGCTAAAGGTAGGATGTTATCGGACAGATTATAAGTTTTTCGTTATTACAAGTATAATTTAAGCTAAAAGTAACCGATAAGCTAAAGGGAAGATAATGTTGCCTTTAACTTTTAACGTGAGGTTTATGAATTCAATGTTGCCACATTTTCTGATCTATGAAGAAGAACAAGAATAGAAGAAAAATATAGTTTTGGAAATAAAAAAATTAAAAATAGAAAGCAGACAACGTTTGTTTTATTTAATCGAGCTAGAGGATATTTTTGAAAACTCGCAGCCTAAGAGAAGATCATCTAGAAAATTTCGCAAGCAAGTGGACTATCTGGAAATTATGATGAAATTGAATTTGTGCAAAGATTTTGTATATCTAAACATACATTTCAATTCATTTTAGAAAAAATTTGCATCCTTTTACAATCAAATAGTGAGAGCTTTGTACCAATATTTATATAATTTATGTGACAGTTAATAAATTTACTTTCAGGCATTATTCCGTATCACCTCAGACAAAATTATTAATAACGCTAAGGTTTTATGCAAGTGGAAGTTTCCTGATTACAGTGGGTGACTTTTGTGGTGTTAGCGTCTCTACAGCAGGCCGTGTAGTCAAGGAAACATCATTAGCTTTGGCTGCTTTGTCGACTGAGTACATAAAATTCCCTTCCGATGCAAGAGGAATGCACCAAACAGCGGCAGATTTCTTTGCAATTGCAAAGTTCCCAAAAGTCATCGGTTCCATTGATTGCACACACATTCGAATTCAAACGCCAGGAGGAAACAACGCAGAAATTTTTCGGAACAGAAGAGGTTATTTTTCCCTCAATGTTCAAGCAGTGTGCAATGCTAAGCTAATATTTCAGGATTTAGTTGCAAGGTGGCCTGGATCAGCACACGACCGTAATATATTTAAAAACAGCCGCTTAAAATTCCGTATGGAAGACGGTCATTTTCAAAACTACGTAATTTTAGGTGATTCTGGGTATAAGCAATGCAACTATATGATAACTCCTTTGCTGAATCCACGTACAAGACCGGAAACCCTTTATAATGAATCTCAAATCCGTACTCGTAATACGATAGAGAGATGTTTCGGAGCTTGGAAGAGACGTTTTCCAGTATTATCAATGGGTTTGCGGTTGACTAACGAAACTAAAATGGCTGTGATTGTGGCATGTGCTGTTCTTCACAATATTGCTATTATTGCAAAAGACCCACTTCCATCAAAACAGAAGAAACATTAACAGAATCTCCAGAAGAATTTGACTCAGATGAACAAAACCACATTTTGAGCAATTCGAATTCAATGGCAAGAACTATTTTAATAGAAAACTACTTTGCAGAGTAAGTTTATAACTTTTTATTTGAACTTAAACATATTAACACATTTTTTCTCTTTTCAGTCTTTTACAAAATTCATAGACTACATAACAATTAAAACATCTAAAATTATCATTAAAACAAAAAAGTAAACAATAAAAAATTAATAAAATAGACAATAAAAAACAACTAAAGAAAATTCACAATTAAAAGCAACTAAAATCAATATTAAAGCAACAAAATTAACATTAAAAAATTAATAAAATAAACAATAAAAAACAACTAAAGAAAATTCACTATTAAAAACAACTAAAATCAACATTAAAAAAATTATTAAATTTACAAAAAAAAATAATTCACATTTTTGCTTTTTTTTCTGCCAATTCCAGCTGCAGTAGCTCATTTTTATACTTCAGGGACATAAGTTCTTGCTCATGCTTCTCCTGTGCACGCGTATTTTCGTCCCTATAAAAATTCTGTTGCAGAATTATGAGCTCCATTTTTTCATCCTCTAAACTGCGCTTTCTTTTTGCACCCACTACCAGCTCTTTCGATTTTTTCTCTTTTAAAGCCGATGGCTTCCAGCTTGACCAGTCATTTCTCTCCGGCGTTGAATTATTTGGATAACCAACCTGAAAAAAGATTATATAAAAGTGTAAATAATATGTATTAAAAAAATAGTTATAATTATATTAGTCAAACATACTATTTCGTTGGTCATCTGCGTTTGGTTAACGCTATCAATAGAGCTGCCAAAATCCATGCAGTTTTCAGCATCTACTTCAAATACTGAAAAAAAAAAAATGTATTCTTAATAACACAACAGCAAAACAATAATTTCTTTATAAATATGTATGTACTTACTAGAGTCACTGTCATATATATTTTTTAAGTCAGTGACTGAATCTCCCAGCATGGAAGCAATTTTTGCAGACACTGTGCTTACTTTTGTGGACGCCACTCCGCCGCCCGTGCGGTATGTTTCCAATTTTAGGTCAACCATTTCTACCTTGGACTTACGTTTAATTTCTTCGTACTTGTCCCGCAATGCCTTCCAGTGACGGCTTGAGCCACTTGTTGCTGCAAACTGTTCTTCTATTTTTCTCCAAGCTTCCTCTTTTTGTTTCCATGTTACGGCGTCTGATTTTTTGCATTTTATGCAGTTTTTCTGCGCCTCCACCTGATCTACCAACAAAGCCTCTTCCTCTGCCGAGTAATTTTTGGCTCGTTTTCTTATTGTCTCACTGTTTGGCGTCGTCACTTTAAATTTTTTGCTTTGCACAACTATCAAAAATTTTACACTTTAAATTTTTCACTTAGTTTATTTGTTTGTTTGTAAACAAATAAAAGAACGTTGCCACTACGTACTTTTATAAAGCAATTCATTTGGTCAAAAGTAATCGGTGTTCCCTTTCGTGTTGCCACAATATCAAAAATATTAATTTTATTTTAATGGGAGGTTGTAATAACGAAAAGACGTTAAAGGTAACTTTATTGCTCACTTTAGCTAAGTTATCTTTAACTAACATTTACTTTAAAGGCAAGTTGTAATAATGGCCCTAAAAGAGTTTAATATTCAAATAGACATTTAAATTGTGTTGAATAACACTAAATCAAAAAAAAAAAGTAGTGAAAAATAAAATAAGATGATATTAGTGTAATGTACTAAACAGTTACAAGAGGGCGCTAAATACCATGTTCTTCGCCAAGCAATCAATGAAATTCATCCAAATTGTTTGCCATCTCTGTATGCGTTGAGAACCGGAAAGCAAAAATTAATACCACCTGTTGCAGCAAATGAAATTTCAGCAGAAATAGACTTAAAAACTGTATTGCGTAGAACCGTAGAAAGTGTTTTAAAAATTTGTGAAGTACAAGATAAAACAAGCAACTTCTCATAAATTTGCAAATGGGGTATGGATGGAAGCTCCGGTCACAGCCGTTATAAAAAAATATTTGAAAATGAAAACCAAACGGATTATGTTGTTCATAGCATTTGCGCTACTCAAGTAATTTATCATGCGTTTTTTATATAATAAATATATAGATGTAAAATCTTTTACTTGTATGATTTGGGATGATAAACTTTGAATCAAAAGAAGAAGTGTGGATTAATAAAACACCATCTTCTAAGTTATAGGCCTATTAAATTTATTTTAGAAAAAGACAATCCAGACTTAATTATGAAGCTTTTTAATGAAATGCATGAGAATGCGAGTATTAAAAATTTAGAGTCTGATTTTTCTAAAATAAACGGTTCAATAGTACAAGTTCCGTAAGATATGCATTGTACAATGATAGATGGTTCAGTAGCAAATATTTTAAACAATACAAATGCAACAGCAAGTACATTATTTGGAACGCAAGTCCAGCGGAGATGAATAACATAAACATATTGAGAACTGCAAATATAGACAATTACATATATGGACTTTCAGCTCTTCATTTGTGGATTCGATTTTTCGAATGTTTGCTTCATATTTCTTATCGGCTTCCCTTCAAAATTTGGCGTGTATGTAAAGAAAACAAAAATCGGTTTTCAGTAAATAAATCAATTCAAAATGAGTTTAAAAAAAGAGTTTAAAAAACAATGTTCGTGAATTGGGCGAGCAACAACTTGAAAATGATTCGGATTTTCATCGAAAAATCATCTTCAGCGATGAGGCTCATTTCTTGCTGAATGGCTTCGTTAATAAAGAAAATATGCGTTATTGGTCAGACAGCAATCCACACGTACTCCATGAGTCATCATTGCATCCCGAAAAAATTACGGTTAGGTGCGATTTATGGGCCGGCGGCGTCATTGGGCCGTACTTCTTCCGTGATGATCAAGACCGGCACGTTACTGTGAATGATAACCGAATATTTTTGGATCCAATTGGATCATATTGACTTGGAGGACATGTGGTTCCAACAGGACGGCGCCAAAAGCCACACAGCGAATGTTACAATCAATTTATTGGAAACCAAATTTGGAGAACGTGTTATCTCACGAAATGGTCCAGTCGATTGGCCGCCTCGGTCGTGCGATTTGACGCCGTTGGACTATTTCCTGTGGGGCTACGTCAAGTCTATGGTCTATGCCAACAAGCCAGAGACGATTGATGAACTTCGTACGAATATCGAACGTGAAATTGCAGCAGTATCGGCCGATTTATGCTTGAAAACCGTCGAAAATTGGGTTCAGCGTCTGAACTTCTGCAAGCGTGCCCGTGGTGGCCATGCAAAAGAGATCGATTTCCACACATAATGGCATCGATCGCACATTCACAGGAATAAAGAATTTCATTGATATCCAAAACGGGTTTTGCTTTATTTAAAAAAACTTTTGTAGCGCTCTTATTGAAAAACCCTTTATGTACCTAATACATTATGGGTGGTATTATATATGCCTAGCACTGTCCACAAAATTTTTGTTTACGGATGTGATGTTATTGAGTTTTTCAATTTTCCAATAGGTATTTATATATGTATGTATGAATTTAAACATAATTAACTTCTTTATACCAGGGTTTTTATCTGAAGAAGCATTGGAAGTTAGCCATAAAATTATAAGAAATGCATGATTGTCTCACACGAGGAAAACACCGCGAGAGGACACAAATAAAGATTTAATGGCCCATTTGTTGTTTTATTCCGATCCAGTGTTAACATCAATGAGGACCATAGATATTAAATATATATTGGCAGATGAAGAAATTGAAAAATATATACTAAGCGAAAATGTCGATAGAGAAGATGAACAAATAGAAGAAACTGAAATAAGTTCTTTATTAAGTGAAAATTGATTTTGGGAAGGATTAAGTAGCGATGATGCTTAGTTATAACTTATAAGTATATTTTTTTTTTTTTTTTTTACTTAATGTTTAATTTTATTGTTTTCTTCTGTTTTTGTAAGTTTATATAATTGTCTAATGAATTACTAAAAAATTATAAAAAAAAAAACATTTTGCCAAAGCAAAAATAAAAAAAATAATTTTAGAAATTTAAAAATTCACGATTTTTGTTAAACTTTTACTAACATACAAGGCTGTAAAACAACAATGAATCTAAAAATAGAACGAGATATCTTGTTAATTATAATTAACAACAAATTAAGACTTTTTGAATTATTGAATAATTTTTTATTATTAATTTTAATAAATATCACACCCGATTTGTAAGTCACAACTGACTAGACGCGAGAACTCAGTGTTTGGCCCGGCCGAACTTGACGCCGTTTTTACCTGTTTTGTATATGTTGGTGTATAATTTTACTAATTAAGCATAAAGAGCTTTATTTACAACAATGGTGTCTTTGGTGACCCCCACTGAAATTTTTCGGCAAACATTTTCGTAGAATATTTTAATCCTTAAATGTCCTTTTTTAAAGGATATTTTTTGATTTTCTCGAAAAAAGGGTCAAATTGACCCATAAAGAGACCAGTTAGAGGGTTAAGATCTTCCACAAAAATAATCCTCATACAATTCCACAATACAACTCTGACCATAAGAATTCTCTCAGACATTAAGACATTAACTTACAGCATTTTTTTTCATAAAGTATAATGCTCCCTTCGACCAAAAAATGAAAACTTTGACCCACTGTAAAAAAATACTCAGACGTGCTGGACCATAAGTTTGTTCTACAAAAAATATCTACTCAACATACCCTTTCAGAATTATAGGGTCGCTATTCTGTTCCAAAAATGCTGTTGGACAGTGTTATTTTATATAAAAAAAAGAAAGTGGTGAATTTGTCACTCCCTCTATTTTAATGTCTTCTTGCAAAGGTATTACAAACTCATTTATAAACAAGTAAGAAAATTATAGTCGGTCTAGACCGACTATACGATACCCTATAACATGCGTTTAGAAACCCTATCTCTTAGGCCCAACTAACTGGACATAGAAAATAAGCAAAAACCAAATTTGAGTGGGACTTTTATTAATTTTTTTGGCCGCAGATATGAAAAAGTTCATATCGGATGCTATATCTATAAAGGGACTAGGTCCAAAAATGGACCGATCCTGGTCATGTTTGGTAAAGTCTCTTGTATTTTGCAAAAATATGTACAAACAAAATTTGAGAAGAATCAGTGCAATATTTTTGTTTTTTAATAGATTTAAGTGAAGATCGGGAAGCAGCTCTATACGGGGTCAAAGGGATCATTTTTGGACTACTCATTAGTGGATGTAATGAACGCATACAAACCCAATTTGAGTAAGATCTATATGACAATTTGGATCTTATATCAATTTATGTCGATTTCATATGGGTAATTTGTATGGGGGCTAGGTCTGAACATGGACCGATTATCACCAATTTCAACAGCGTTCATCACATGGCCGATAAAGGCTTATATACCAAATTTCATCAAAATATATTCATATTTGCGACCTGCAGTTTGATTACAAGCTTTACATGGACACACAGACGGACGGACGGACGGACGGACGGACGGACGGACGGACGGACGGACATTGTTAAATCAACTCAGAAAGTGATTCTGATTCGATCGGTATAATTAAAGATGGGTCTAGGTCAAATATTTTTGGTTGTTACAAACAGCAGCACAAAGTCATTATACCCAAACCACATAGTAGTGGTATAGGGTATAAAAATGGATATGTTTATATTTTCTATATTTTCAGTTCGATTTTAATTTAATTTAGTAAAAATACGTGTTTTAGTAAATATCAATCTAGGTGCCAAGTTTCATGAAAATTGGATACTGTTTCTGTGCGTTATAGCGTATTTAAAATAAAGGATAGAGTCCTTGTAGCAATTACAATGTGGATTGATACACACATTACTAGGCTTATATGTATCATATACACATATTTGCATAATCTTTCGTTCATTGATGTAGCTAAAGTAACAATTTATAATTTCAAATCATATGGGAGGTGGGCGTATCCTTGGTTCGATTTTTCCAAAAATTCTGATTTTTCTTTATTAAAGCATTTTATGTTAGTGTACTATATTTCACAAATCTATGACAACTCCTTCTATTTTTGTCCCATCGTTATATGGGGACAAAGCACTGTGCAACGGTTAGTCCAAAAGCTCTGACTATTTTAAGCGAGAAGTTATAGCAAGTGCAGGTTTGAAAACACACAAATTCAAATAAATTCCAGAGCGAAATGCTGCAAATAAAACCAAAACCAGACCATGGAATTTGAAATCATATCTCATTAAAAAAACTCTTACTACATAGCAGCCTATGTAGTTGCAGATCTTTAACAGTTACCGGATCAAAATTTTTATGTTGCTAATCTCAAAAAAAAAATTATATTGTCTTCAAAACAGTATTCCCCATTAAACATTCAGCTGATTTTTAATTATGCATATATTTTAGATATCGGCAAAGCTGGTTGTAAGATTTGTTAAAAAGTTAAGTGCTTATACTAAAATTGTAATGGTGCGGCATTGGTGGAAGATCCGCTTCCGTTTCCCTGAGCCTTTGCTGGTCGCACGTGCTGGCGTAGGGGCCTAGCTCGCCGGATGGGTGGGGTCTTGCTCAGGCCCAGGGAAACCGCACTACAGATTTTCACGTGCGATTAAAAAAAAAAACTGTCAAAAAACACGGACGCTAAATGGGACGGATGGCCATACTTACCTTGGGATTGGTGACGAGGTGTTCTGCCCCTTTTGCCCTCCCTACCATGTTACCTCGACTCCATCTTAATTGGAGGTAACCCACATAAAATGATAAGATTTGGCTTGGCTTTAGTTTTCTACATTGGGTTTAAAAACTTTTTTATTTACCCTTCATTTTAAGGATTTTTAAATTTTAAATTAATTTTATCAACATTAATTTTAATTGTTTTTTTTTTATATTTATAACTCTAGCAAAATTTTACTTTTAGGAAAATTTTAAATTTAGGAAAATTTTTAATAGTAGAAAAATTTTAATTTTAGCCTTTTGAATTTTAGCACTATTTAATTTAAGCACAATTGGATTTTAGCACTATTTAATTTTAGCTTAATTTTAGCATTAGAAAAAAATTTTTTTTTTGTTTAAACGTTATAATTAGACAATTTTACATTTAGAAAAATTCACATTTCGAAATATTTTATTTTAGTTTAATTTTACAATAAAAGAAAATTTTTATAATCGAAAATTTTATAGTTAGTAAAAATTTGATATTTTAACCAAATTTTATATATAGCAAAATTTTATTAATCTAGTAACATTCTTAAATTTAATAAGGAAAAGTTTAAACATAGAAAATATTTATATGTGTGTAAAAATTTTAATTTGGAAAATTATTTGTATTAAAAAAAATTTTACCGCCTTATTGCTGGTGTTGAAGAGGTACCGATGAAGTTGCTGAATGACACATGGTATAATGATTGTAATACATTGGACGATGTGCGGCAGCATGTGGAGAATCCATATCTCCCAGATATTGATGGTTAGGAGGTGTATGATAATTGGCAGTCCATTGGCTGACCCGCTGAATATGCCAAATTGGCGGCAATTTTTTTTTATTATTTTGGAACACACGCAACGAAATAAATATTTTGTTTTATAATTCTTCAATTTAATTTTTCAAATCAAATTTATTTCATTAATTTTCTAATAAGTTTATTTTTAAAAAGTTTTTTGCATTAGATTATAATTAGATAATGTATATATATTTTTATTTGACAGAACATTTTTTTTTTTAAATTCAAGCTTGTCTAACCGATTATAAAATTATTATAATTTTATCGTTGTTGTCATAATTTTATTTATTTCATGTAGACAAAAATCTCACAAGAAGTTTTTTCAACTTAATTCTTTACTCACTATTGATTTAAACGGGTTTTAATGTTTTTATTATACTATAATTATTTTTTTTTTTTTTTTTAATTATTAATAAAGTACTTATTGTTTTCGGTAAATCACAAACAAAAATTTTAAATTTCTTTTATTCAGAAAAAAATTATCACACAATTTCTGTTACGAAAGGAAAGAAATTTATAGTCATTAACAAAAAGCACAATGTTGAACATTATTATGTGTAGAAAACCGAAAAAAAAACCAAGCAGCTTCCGCAACTGTAACCGTACGCTTCCTTCAAAATCAAAACCTTAATTTTTCTTTAATTTTCTGAACTTATATTTAATTTTTCAAACTTTTTTTCATAACTGTTATTAATTTTTTTAAATTATTCTAGACTTCACTTAATTTTAATTTCGAAGGAGGTTTTTCCTCAACCTTGTATTGCAACAAACAAAATTCAACTCCCAATGTCACTAATTTTAATTTTAAATTTCTTTAAACTTTCTTTCCTTCTTTAATTCTTAAATATTTAATTTTCTTAATTTAATTTTCTTAAATTTTAATAAACTTTAAACTTTAATTTTTAACTTCACTTTTAATTTTTACTAATTTTCTTAACTTTACTTTATTTCTTTAATTCTTAAACACTACATTAATTTTAATTTTTCGGAGGTTTTTCCTCAACCTTTCATTGCAACTATCAAATTTCAACTCCCCGATTTAAATTTAACTTTACTACATTAAACCTTCTCATCTTCATTCATTCATCTGCAGATAAAAACCTGTTTATTAAAAAACAAAATCACCACCAATTCATTGAGAACATTCATATGCATTCATAATATTCTCTAGTATTTATAACACTCCCACTCATATATGACCATGAGAGCAAGTGAGATCAATACAAGAAAATACGTGGTTTGACCAGCATGATTGCATATGAATGTGTTCATGATTTCATACAACACAATAAAGAGAAAAAAAAAACGCCATAAATCAGTTTGCCAAAAAAAAAATGCCATCAACATATTACCATATAAGGTGTTGTTTATATGTACATACTTGAACTTGAAAATAATTTCAAGATCAAGGTTATTATTTTTTTCTTCTTTCTTATTCTGCTTGTAACAGAAATTCTTTTGCTACAGTGCAGAGCAAAACAGATCACCGTCACAAAATTCAACAATATAATGAAGTAATTTTAGTTTTTGTATTTATTTAACTATTCTGCTTGAGAAAAGAACCCTGGGGACCTTTTTGATTTTCAAAATATCGCACCTCTTTAATGTTGTATGGGTTGAATACGCGAACTCCACATGTATTCCAAGAAAAAAGTGTGCTAATCGACTAAATGTTTTGAAGCAATACGAGCAATAGCTTACATTTTATTGAGGTTTAATGAGTACTTGGTTCTGTGAAAAGGTCCCTCTAAACCTTGCACTCTTATTAGAAGAAATCGGTAATGAGTTTTAAATTATTTTTTATACCCTATACCACTATGGTCAGGGTATATGACATTGTGCTGATATTTATAACTACCAAAAATATTGTACCTAGTCCCATCTTTGATTACAACGATCGACTCAGAATCACCTTCTGAGTCAAGTTAGCGATGTCCGTCCGTCCGTCTGTGGGTCCATCTAAGATTTCTAATCATACTGCAGATCATAAAATATGAATATATCGCACCTGTACCTCTAAAGTGAGTCAACTCAAAATTTAAAAATTTTCAGTAGAGGCAAAAAACGGTTTTTTTTTAATATCTTAATATATAAAAACGTTGGTGCGTATGTTGGTACTCTAATAACTGTTGAACCACTAATGCTAGCGACTTCGTATTCATACCATATGTTCCTTTGGTTCTCCGATTTGCATAATTTTTTTTTGTACCCGATAGGTGGCGCTGGGGTCGAGATTTTCCCAAAAAATTTATTTACGGTCCAATTTAGCTCAAATTCGCAACATATATTATGTACATAAAACTAAAGTTGCTGACAAAGTTTTTCACCTGTAGGTGGCGCTGGTGCTAAAATATTCAAGAAAACGTATATTTTTTTTCAGTCATATTCATAATATTATTAAATCGTGCTTTACTTTTGCCCGACACTCGGTATTAAAATTTAGATGCAATATAAAATCCAGATGTTTTCTTCGGGCCAGCAACGCGGACCGGGCTCAGCTAGTTTACTATAAAATTTAAAAACAGTTGTTTAATTGTAAAGAATTACGGATAATAAGTATACAACAGTAGTAGTTTTTGCGATTTTTTCAGTAATCAGCAAAAATAACAATTCTTTTGGGTGGAACTAAAAATATGTCTCTTCTTAATGGATTCTAAAGAAGCTACTCTTATAACACAAAGAGGGCTACACCTGTATTCTTTTTTTTTTTGCGAAAAACTAGGAAAATCGATGCAAGATTTTTACAGTGGACAGATATGACCACTGTTTATCGTTTTCTTGCAAAAAGAGAAAATTGGAAAATTTTGAGATGACTCACTTTAGAGGTTCAGATGCGATATCTTGATGAAATTTAGTATATAAGCTTCCGTCGGCCAAAGCATAAATACTATTAAAATTTGCGCAAATCGGTCCATGTTCAGACCTAGTTCCCATAAAAACGACTTAAATTGGCATAATATCCAAATTATCAGATAGATTTCGGTCTAATTGGGTTTGTGTACATTTATTGCATTATTGCATTCATTTATCAGTAGTCCACAAAAAAACTCTATAGGACAATTCATAGTCATAGCCTGGGATCAGTCCATTTTTCGATCTAGTCTCCACATAAATATAGCATCCAATATGGACATTTCTTGAAAGAATAAAAATTCTAAAATAAACATTCGAAACCCAACGCAATTTTTGTTTTATTTCTAAAACCTGTTGAGTGACGGGAGTTGGTTATCCACAAATATAAACAATCGAAAAGTCAGCGTGAAACTGCTGAACACAGCTCAGCACATTATAAAAGGGTTTTCAAGAAAAAATAGATTAAAGGAAAGCACCAAATGAAAATCATATTTCGAACGACCAAAGATGGGTTATAATAAAAATTAATGAAAACCCCAAGTTATCGGCACAAAAATTAGATGATGGGAAGCATAATTCTCTTGGCGAGGCTTGCAATGCATCAGCAATGCGTCATCTCTTGCGATCACATGACTTTCATGGTCGAGTACCACCAAACAAGCCCTACATAAACCGAACAAAAAAAATCTGCCGTTTAAGTTTAATATATTTGGATCGGATGGAAGGACACTGTTGGGGCGGATGAGTATGACTATAAAACACAGTGGTGGTAGCGCCATGGTTTGGGCATGAATGCCAGCATCAGGAATTGGAAATTCTGCTTTAATTAAACTGAACATAGATAAATTAATACGCCTAAGTATTCTAAAAGAAAACTTGCTATTGACTGCTGATTAACTGGACATCGCCCCGAAACAGAAGGCGCTAGTAGTGCAGACTTGGCTTATACGGAATTTTCCCCTTATCAATGAATTACCGGCGCAGTCTTGAAACTCTGACAAGTACATTAATTACCTAGTAGCAGATTCCAGCGCTCGAAATTCGAGTGCAATTTCTAGGCAGCTTTATTTTTCAACTTAGCCAATTCACAAACCAACACTCCTACGGTTAATTATTATTGTGAATGAAGATAACAAACTCATTAATCAACACTTTAACAAATTAAATAAAACACACGTAGCATATGTGTAATTCTATGTATGTGTTAGTAGCAACTTTAAATGCAATTTACTCAAAATAAGGGGAAAAATTTTAAAACTCTGTAGATCTGCAAAACGGCTACAAAGAAATTCCTTTCAAACAATATACGTTTGGTCAAAATCGAGAGAAAACGGTAGAACAAAACATCGGTCACAAGAAATCGCCTAGGCTATTTATATTATAAATGTGAGTAGTCGTGGAGTATATGGCCGGAATAGCCAAAATCAAAAATCGCCAAAACTTAAAATCGTGAATAGAAAAAATCGCCTAAATCAAATATTGGCGAAACCAAAAATTACAAACAACAAAAGTCGTCTAAGTCAAATATCGCCAAACCCGAAAATCGCAAATAACAAAAATCACCAAAAAGAAAAATTGCCAGAGCCGAAAATCGCGAATAACAAAAATCGCCAAAATCAAAAATCTCCAAAATCAAAAATGGTTGAAACCTAAAATCGCAAAAAAAAATTGCTAAGCCAAAAATCGCTAAGCTCAAAAATCTCCAAAATCGCAAATAACCAAAATCGCCAAAATCAATAATAGCAAAAAAATTATAAAAGTCACAAATCGCCTAAATCATAAATTGCCAAAACTAAAAATCGCTTAACTCAAAAATCGCAAAAAACAATAATCATCGTAATTAACATCACAGAAATTCTCTAGAAATTAGTGATATAGAAAAGCAACGTTTGCCTGGCCAATGGGAGACTCAATAATCGGAGTGTCAAATATTTAAATATTTATCATGGTAATGTTGCAGAATGTGTGCGAAAATTGCGTACGAATTTTTTAAGAAGAGAAGCTCCGTCAGCTCCGTATGTTCGTTATCTTGTGAAAAAAGTGAAGGAAACTGGCATCCTCATCGATAAACCAAAGCGTGAAAAGCCAAAAACAGTGCGTACACCCGAGAATATTGCTGGTGTGGCAGAAAGTGTGCGTTAAGCGCCATCAACATCATTTCACCGTCGTTCGCAAGAATTGAACATTTCGGAGGCATCATTGAGACGAATTTTGCATAAAGACCTTGGTGTGACACAATACAAAGTCCAATTGGTTCAGGAGTTGAAGCCAACTGACCATCCAATGCGTTTTCGCTTCGCTAAGTGGGCCTGCGATCGACTTACAGAAGATGCCGATTTTGCCAAAAAAAATCATCTTTTCAGATGAAGCTCATTTTGATCTTGGCGGGTATGTAAACAAGCAAAATTGTCGCATTTGGGGCACAGAAAACCCGCACGCATACATTGAAAAGCCGATACACCCAAAACGAGTCACAGTTTGGTGCAGATTTTGGTCCAGAGGCATAATTGGGTAATTTTTCTTCGAAAATGGGCAAGAGTGGCCGTTACCGTCAATGGCGATCGTTATCGGGCCATGTTGAACGAATTTTTGTTCACAAAAATTGAAGAGGAGGATATTGGCAACATTTGGTTTCAACATGACGGTGCTACGTGCCACACAGCCGAAGCTACATTCGATGTTTTGCGCCCTGTTTTTGAAGATCGCATTATCAGCCGCAGAGCTGATGTCGTTTGGCCACCTCGGAGATGTGATTTGACACCGTTGGACTTTTATTTGTGGGGTGCCCTCAAAGATAAGTGTTGCACCAACAAGCCAGAGACAATTGACGCTTTAAAGGATAATATTCCTGAAGCCATTGGTGAAATACACCAGCACAGAATCGATAATGTGCTTAAAAATTGAACCGATCGTGTAGGCTACTGCATGGCCAGCCGAGGCAGCCATTTGAATGAAATTATTTTCCATTATTAACCGGAAGGATTGTGCTTTCAAATAAAAAAAGAAATTTGAGATAATATTCAGTAGTTTTTTTTTACAGCATTTAAAAAAAAAAAAAAGTTATTTGGCGGACCCTTTAGAATGCACATTTAAACTGAAATGGATTTTGGTGTAAATTCGTATTGTAATGATATTTTGACAGGTGATGCTAATTCGCTCATTAAGCTTTCAATTTTCTTAAAAATAACTAAAATCAAATATCATGTCACTTACGCTATTTTCACACTCATGACTTTATATATATGTGCGTTTTTTGTTAAGTTAAAATTTTAGAATTCAGTTCAAGATATTGATCATTTAAACCAAGCAATACATGAAATGGATATTAGGGTTTTACTTAAAACAGCATCGCTAGTCGATACCCTACACAGCACAGTGCAGAGGGTTATATATTAGTTAGTCTGTCCGGAGGCCCCATGATTTTTATATATGCTTTATCCTTGCAGAAGAAGAAGTCAATCTGGTGATGTCCATCTGTCTCTCTGTGCGTCTGTTGTAAACATTCTTCTGTCCACACAAAGCATACTGTTATAACTGCTATTGTTTATTTTTGTAGTTTCTTAAAGTGGTTTGCACACTAGACCTTGGATGTCCAACAATGGACATTAACTTTTTAACTCATTGTTGTCAAAAATTAAACGCAAATGATTTCAAACCTCTTTAAATATAACCTAGGAAACATAACGTATTAAAAATTAGCAGTAAAACATTTGTAAATTCATCTGATGGATAAGTACCATTGATCAACCATGGGCGTATCCATAATTTTCTGTGCGATAAAATTGGTTTTTCTTCAATATTTGTTTAAAGTCTTTTGAAATTAAATAATAAATGAAGTAAGTAAATTAAGCATTCTAAATAAACTTTTGTTAGTTAAGGTCCCAATATTTTCCACACAAATATTGTAAAGTTTTCGCTGCCACTGTATGTTGAAAGAGAAAGCCTTTAAATACTAGAAAATATTATATCTTAGATGATTTCGACAAACATACTGCTAGAAAAAATAAATAATTTTCCTTCAGGATAATTCTAAGATACAGATTTATATCATTATAGGAATTACTTTCTGTTCATCGCTTTAACTAGATTTAGCTCTATATGACTTGAAGCTGGATCCAAACTTAATGTAAAAGGAATATTGATAACAGAAATTGCTCGAACGAAAATAAAAGCCCATTCGGACGGTTTGGACAGATCCTATTATTCACAGCATAGTTAGGGAATTTCAAGTTTGGATCTAAATGGCGATTAGTTGTCAAAATATATAAACTGTGAAAAGGTTGTTTTAAACAAGGAACTCAGAAAACAGCTGTCGTTCCAAGGAAATTTTAAAAACTTAGTATTGTAGGAATATCACGTAATTTTCAATGTGACATTTGTGTCCATATAAAGCCCTCTAAACCGTGAGAGTTATCATATCTCTAACTGCCATGTCTCTAGCCCAACTATTTAATAACTATCATATTTTAAATTATATATAACATATTAACCCATTATCGGCCGCTACCTGAAATCGCAGGAATTTTTTGAATTCCTTTTAAATACTTACTTTTAGGAGCTCAATTTAGAAAAATTTAAAAAAAAAATTTTTTTTTTTAATTTTTTAATTTAATGAAGTGGTCGAAAAATCGACCATTGGCCAGAAGTCAACATCTACATATATAAATAAAGAAATGCGTTTTTTTACGAATATTTAGCTTTAATTCAATTTATTCGTTTTTAGTTGTATCAAAAATGTTATTTATTGATAAGATATGAATAATTAACGCAAAAGAGGTTAGCTAGTTTGGATATATTCATCAAAACACTTGGTATGCAAGTAAATATTACGCTTTTTTTGTGTAAAATTGGAATTTTTCACGAATATTTAACTTTAATTCAATTTATTCGTTTTTAGTTGTAGCAAAAATTTTATTTATTGATAAGATATGAATAATTAACGCAAAAAAGGTTAGATAGTTTGGTTGTATTCATCAAAACATTTGGTGTGCAACTAAACATTACATTTTTTGCATGTAAAAATTGTATGTTTTTTGCATACTTTGCAGCGACAATATTTGTTTTGAGGGCTTTTTACCACAATATGGTTTTTTTCGTCGATCCGGGGGAAACCAGGAGGGCATTCTTTTTTATCAACATTAGCAGCGTTATCTTCCATGTCTTCGTTCATCATATTGGAAGTCAGTAGCTTGGTAGTAACAGCAGAACGAAACTCTAATTGAGTAAGTGGCTTTGTGTTTTCATGCTTTGCTAACATGCAATGCATCTTCCAAGCATTGACCATTGCATTGCCGAGAGCGTTGGTCCATAATGGCCACCACCACTTCTTTCCTCGTATGCATATTCGATAGTTGGCCACTGCGTTGTCGTGAAAGTCAACGCCTCCCATACCTTGGTTATATTCACGAATCACTTTAGGTTGGGGAATCGCAACTGTTTTCCTTTGCGTACGACAATATCTTCGTGTATTGAACAATTGCTCGACTGTAGAATTATTAGTAATGACATTCACAACTGCATCGTCATTCCAACGGATGACCAATATTTCTTGCTTAGCATCGAATAATTGGTCAAATTCGCCACGTTCAGCCTTTTTTAAATTTTCTAATGGAATTTTCGCCATTCTGTTTTCACGTATTGTGCCAGTAGCAAAGAAACGGGTTTCATTCAGTAGACACATAGATGATAGGAGGGAAAAAATTGTCAAAGAAAATAATATGACAATCGGGATCAGATACATTTTCAATCGATTTCGGCTCATCGTTTGCTTCACCATAGGTACTCCCATGTCCTGCTAAACTGACCAATAATTATCGATGTGTGGCAGCGTGTGATACCCTGATAGGTACAATATACCAACGAAGCGCCGCATTTCATTTGGTGTCACATCAATGGTTGCATTATTTTGAGTGGCATATAAATTCGTGAAGTGAGTAATATCCTCGATAAATGTTCCATCAAAATACAATGTCACAAAGTCAAAAACTAAAATTTGAGATTCTAAAAAGACTAAGGCCCGGTTGTTCAATAGTCAAACAACTCATGAATAAGCTATCTATCGAATAAATTTTTTAAATTCTGAAAATTCAATGCAAATTTTACAAATTTATTCGCTAGAAATCTGAGGTTTGTTTGTCTATTGAACAACCGGGCCTAAATGATATTAAAAAAAATTGTTCACTTTTTGCGCAAACTTCTTCCTTTTTCAAACCTTCCACGTTGATTGGTGCTCTGGTGTAAGTAAAATCCCAAGGTTTCTGCCAATCAGGAACTACAAAATCTGCCTTTCCTTTGAATAAGGATGGATTAACAGCATTTTTAGGTCTTCCACGTCTTTTTGCGGCTTTCGATGTTGATGGTTGCGTCTCTTCAGTATCATTAGGTATTAAGTCATTGTCTCGAACGTACTGTAACTCCACTTCCCCGGTAATTTCATTCGCAAAATCATCATTGCCATCATTTAGAGCAATTTGATTATCGTCGATATCTTCTTCATCAGTCACATAGTCTACTTTTGGTGGAATATACATCAATATCTTTTGAACTAATAATGGCTTGATCTTCCTCGTCATCCGAACACGGCTCGTTCAAAGCAGCCATGATATCTACCATGGTTAACACTTTTCGAAAAGACATTTTCTTTATATAAAACCACACCAAAATGCAATTATCTCACTTTTATTTGCCACACACACGTCTGCTCTGCAGAAAAGAATAACAATTATGACAAAGCAACAGCGAAAAAAAAATTCGCAGAATTTTTCACAGCCTACTAGCAAAATGTCAAATTCAATTAAATATCTACTTCACGACTTCTGGCCAGTGGTCGATGTTTCGACCACCAAAAATAACGCTCTTCTGGCAAGTAGAAAACTTTCAATATTGTTGCGGATATTAATTGATTATTGTTATTTGGTCTTTCCGCTTCCTCAACATGCAAAAATAAAATAAGTAATTTTAGTTTTAAGACTTTTTACTGAATTTTGAAAATTGGTCCAAAAAAAGTCCTTTCTTCTGCCTTTCTGCAAACTTTTATTTTTTTACGAAAAGCTAAAATCAATGCGTTAACAAAAGATCAAAATTGTCTTATCCATCAACGGTTTAAACAAAACATATCTAACGTTTGAGTTACATCGCTTCAAAGTTGCTGGTCGAAAAATCGGCCGAAAATGGGTTAAGGATGCCAATACAAAATTTACTTTAATATACATTTATAGTAATATGTTTCCCTTCATACATTTCTCGATTTTAACTTTTTCTTTATTTTTTCTCTATATATTTTAATAACACTCATAAGTGTCATTGGTTTTTTCGAGCGAATTTCTGTAATGTTGTTATTAGAAACTAACAACAATAAGGAGATAAAAAATTTAAAAAAAAAACAAAGGACTAGTATGAATATGTTAAGGGTCTTTGGAGGTTGCCATCATGACATTTGAACAAAAACAAGTCAAACAGTATTTGAACTCTGTGAGACAACCATGGTGCGTATAATCATTATTAAACAAACAAAAATCATACTCATCATACGCTCCTTAGAATTTCTGAAGTTTTTTTTTTCTATGCTAAGCAAACTAAGCCAACAACCATCAATATAATAAAAAAAATATAAAAGACCATAGAAAAAGTTTGGACGTTTTACTACACTGACCTTGTACTTTCACCCTGACTTATAATTGCTGATTCCCCAGATAGGTTGTTGCCCTGTGTTATTAATAATTAAATTATTGATTGGAAATCTAAACTTCATTTTCATTCGCTTTGCAATTCACGGACATTTGAGTAAGCCATATTTGCAGTCTTGTAAAAATGAACAAATGACGGACAGAGCCGTGAATATGGTATCCCAAAATGCACGCAAAAGTTAAAGTAAACAAAGATTTTTGTTTTTACATTGCTATTTTTTATTAAATTTTAAAGTATATAGAATAAGATTATGTCTGGAAAAGTACATTGAGCATACGGCTTCCATGGCTTTGCTAGTACATACGAAATTTTCTATGACTATTTTGCATAAATGTGGCTGTATTTCGTTTACGAAGCATTGAATTTAGAATTTCCTCCTTCTATACACACAGAAGAACTTCAATGAAATTAAATCTCACGTTGGAGTCGTTTAATACTGATCACCGAAATGAGAGAATACATGACCAGGAAATGTCTCATAAAGTCATTCTCAGGCTGCATTGCATGTACTACAGTCTTGTTGAAATGACACATCGTCCACCCTAATGTCATCCAATTTAGGCAGAAAGAACTCTCTTTTTATCTCGCGGTATCGAGGACAAATAACACTTACAAGTCTCATTTTCAAAGAAGTAGAATCCACCCCAAATGCAACAATTTTGATATTTAGTGAAACCATCAAGCTAAAAATGTGCTCAATACTTTTGATGATTTTTTGCGAAAAATCAACTTCTACTTGTTGATGTTCAATAACCCATTCAGCGAACTTTTTTGCTGCGTACTGTCATTGGACTTCAGTTCTTGTATCAATTGATCTTCCTAAGCACGGAGACTTAGATATTCAGTGAGTATATGCTGTAGAGAGTATCCTTCAATTCTTGTCCACGGCGCACAGTGGTCAATTTCGCGAGATAGCGGTCAAAACTCTATAACTTTTGACCGGATTGGTATTTTTTTACGCAATTTGTTTTGTTCAATATGAGGGACCTAAAGCTTCAATTTGCGTGTTCAAACGTAAAAATGGACTGATAGGAACGTAAGTAATTTGGAGTTAAAAATGCATTTTAATTTTTTGTTGAGTTTCCATGTAAAAGTTGAATATTTTGACATTTTAAATAGGTATTTTTTTTATAATTTCTTATTTTCTTCAATCGTATTTTACAACCAATACTTATTTATTATTCCTAAACTTAATTTTGGTCAGAAAATGCCAACATTTGGCCCCTGACATTTCTTTAGTCTCAATATTCACAGGGGCCAAAGGTTGGTTTTTTTTGGAAGAAAGCTAATTCTTGTGAGGATTAAACTGAAAAATAACACTGAAATTCCCAACAATATCAATACCATTTGGATATATTATATACAGAACCCAACATCGATAAAATTTTAAGTAAACTTTTACTATTGATTTAAAGTGCACATATATTTTATTTAAATGTATTAATAAAAATTTGTACTAAAATTAGAAACAAATTATAATCTTTAAACTAGTATTAATTAAACAATATTAGTAAAAATTTCTTCCAAATAGCTTTGAATTTGAATTTGCAGTAGTTGTTTAGCTTCTTCATCTAGCTCTAATGAGGTTGATTTCCATTTTTGCCGAATACTGGACATATATGGGTCTGATGTGCACAACAAAATATTAATAAGATCTTCATTAGTACAATATATGGAAATTTTTCTTGTATTGTGCTCGCGAAAGAATCTGTAGTCTTTGTTCCTTTTTTCTTGGGCTTCTTCTGAGAGATCTCCAATTGGAAGCATATTGTGCTGAATTATTTGTTCCCCATGGAACAAAATTTTGTTAACTGTGGTTGGCATATGTTTCCAAGAATATTTTTGGTTATAAAGGATTGCTGTCTCATTAGCATACTGACCAAATTTTTTTGCATCTATCTTTTTGCTACATGCTATAACTTGTAATATGATTTGGAATCGTCGTATTAAATCATAATCTACTCCAGTTATAGAAGCTGCAGTTTCTGTTTCCATCATTAGAATTTCCTTCTCCTTGCTTTGGCTGGTCAATTATAAGGCCTATCTCACGGTATTTTTCTTGAATATCTTTTTTTTTTGCTTTCTTTTTTCCAAATTTTCTTTGTTGTTTCTCACTGTTTCGCCTAACGGGCCAAATTCCAAATCGTATCCCAATTTAAGAATATGCTCCATAAAAGGAATTCTAGCATGAAGAGGTGACATTCCAAATTCATATGCTTCATTAAAACTATCGTCTTGTGTTGGTGGTTGGCTCAATTGATTTGATGTTTTTTGGCATATGGTGCAGCTTGACGATGACTTTGTTTTGGTTAAAGCTTGTGCAACTTTTCCATTAATCATTGTGAGACACATTTTAAAATTTACTTCAATGTCTTGGTCATCAAATTTAAATGTTACTGGTTGAAGTTCATTAATTTGATCATTTATTTTTCGAACTTCTTCATCTATGACATATTGAGTCTCCTTTTTGTAAGCAAACTTTATTGGTCTACAAAATTTTGTTGACGAAAGAAATCATGAATAAATTGGCATCTGATGAATTTTCCGCATTACATTGTTTGTATTGTTTCTGGCCAGAGGACCCATCACATCCCCATTTAGAAATTAAAGTCATGCTGCAATTTTTAAACTTCTTTAAATAGTCAGCATCAAATGTCTTTAGTAATCGTTCTGCAGTGTGTTCAAGAAGATCCTGCAATTTTATTTCTGCTGAACTTGAAGTTACACTAATAGGAGTTGGTGAAGGTAAGCAATCTTTTTTGGCAGAAACTATATCTCGATATGATGGAAAAATTCCACAATTTTTTTCATTGGTTCGCTTCCGCAATTCTGTATATTGGTTTTTAGTCATTTTCAAATCCAAAAATAGTGCAAATGCTTCTTCTGGAGTAAATTTATTTTCTTCAGTTGGTGTCGGCATACTTTCTAAAATCCTTTTTGTACGTCTGGGGCTTGCTTCCACTATTTTTTCAATGATAGCAATTTTACCCTTTTTAGTTTTCGATGGTTGAATTTGATGCAGAAATTAATCCTTTATGATGCTACAAGAAACTTCTTCATTGATATGTTTAAGCTTGCGTCTTCGTGATCTTTAGATGGCAATAAAATCTTTTTTACCTTTTCCAAATGAATTGCTAGATACCACATAATTTGAGAGTTAACAGGTACTGGCAATAATATAAAAGGTATTTGGTTTTACCAGTTATTTCCACTGGTTTTAAATTTATTTGCAATTTTCACGTATTTAAGTTGTGTAATATTAGATGGCAATAAAATCTTTTTTACCTTTTCCAAATGAATTGCCAGATACCACATAATTTGAGAGTTCTATTGTCATTTTTGTAAAAATTTTGATACACCCTTATATGTAGACTAGGTCCAAATATGGGCCAACTTCTCCTAATTTCAACAGAATTATTTTTTGGGTCAATAAGAACTCTTTTACAAAATTTCATCAACATATATGCATAATAGCCACTTTCACATACAAATAACTTCTCAAAAAATATGAAGTGCATTTGTACCGAATATCTTACCTTGGGTCAGAAAAATTGCTGTAGCTCAAAAAGTGCAGTCCCGATGCATGGACATGTATATACAGGAATGTAGGGGAGAGTTAGTGTTAGTATTTTGACTCAGCTTGACTCACAGGAGTTGTGCTCTATGAAGTAGGAAATTTCCGAGAAATTTGACCTTTTTTAAAAAAAAGAATTTAAATTGTTCTGAAAACAGTAGAGCTTCAGTTTTTTTACCGGTAATAGGAAATAGGTTAAGTTACAACACAAAATTTATTTTGTCCAAAAATCTTGAAAAACAAAAAAGTTATGATCATTAAACTTTAAAAATTAACTAAAAATATCATAAATTTACTAAATTCTGAAAAAGCCCATTTTGGACCACCCTGTTCTCAGTGAAATAGTTGAAATATAGTTCTAATTTTTTGGCTTCCGAGGTTTACTACTGGCTACTTTCATATGAGTCAGATAACTTTAAAATCGGAGAACAAAAACAAAAAAGAGTTTTGGCCGCTATCTCAAAATATTGACCACAGTGCGGCGTCGAATTGATATTCTTAGACTTTCGTGAACACTTTTAGGTACTGCTTCTATACCTAAACTTCAACGGCTTGTTTTGGAAGTTTAATATATGGGCGTGACACCTCACACTCATCGCGTATAATGAAAATCACAGCTTTGCACATTTGTCTGAGGTTATCTATAAGCAATTTGAGTAGTCGGACAAAAATGGGTTGGATCGGACCAATTGGCATGGCACGCCCCATACAAAGTGAGTTTTAATATAATATATATTGAGTGCTATGACAGGGAGGGTTTTGCACATTTGTGTGAAGTCATCTATTATTAATGTTAGTAGCCGTGCCGAACATGGACGGGAGAGAGCTCTGCACATTTGTCTGAGGTTATCTATAAGCAATTTGAGAGGTCGGACCAAAAACGGGTGGGATCGAACCAAGGGACGTGGCAGCGCCCTTACGAAGTAAAAATTAAATGTCATAAATCTGGAGTACCGTAATATTGAGAGCCTTAGCCATTCCATTAACCCATAAGTTATTCATGTGATTAGTCGAACAAATAACGGGCGTGATTGAAGCATAACTGGTATACTATAAAAGGAAAGCCTTGACTCTTTCTACGAGTCCATCAGATATTAATATGAGCAGTCAGATAAAAAATGGGCGTGATCAGAGAAATGTTAAATGTTATATATCGGGAGTAGTGCTGGACTATCACATATGTATCTGGACTACTATAATAGAAAAGGGCTTTACACTTTGTACGAGACCATTCACATATTAATGTGAGTAAGTCATATGGGTTTTACGTGCGTTCCTGTCATGTTGGCTTAACCACATGGCGTTCTAGCACTAGGATAGATACCATGCGTCCTGCCTACGCACCGCCGTTTGTTATTGTGGCGGCCCTACCTAAAACCCTTTTGCTTTAGAGGCAGCAACACCTGGGTGAATGCATCTCCACATCGATCTGTGATCTGTCCGCGTTATAGGCACCACAGCCACTGCGAAACTCCCCGAAGGGCATTTCTCAATGAGATCGTCTCGAAGATTCATCAAAGACTCCGACGTTGACATTGCTTACCATGATACATTCCTTCTTCTACTCATGCTACCGTCCGACCTTCTTGCATCCGACTCATCTTACGACTTATCCAAACAACGCATGTACCAGCTCTTAACTCCACAACCACTCCCTACTAATCACACACAGCAATCTCCTCTGCACATCAGATTCGTGAGCCTCTAGTGCCATGTTCGTACAGTGATTCATCAATACCATCAGTTCTACTTCGTATCACATATATTAAAGGGATGTGAGCAACCATTTCATCTGGTTGGATGTTTCACGATCCACCAGTCGGTCGTCATTCCTGTGTATCATGGTTCACTTTGTCTCCTTGGGAAGTCGAAGAGTCCTCTTCTCAGAGCAATTCGATCTCCTCGCAGTACCAAATTTAGTGGCTTTTGGTAAGGCTTCGTTACCAATTGGCAAAATTTAGTAACTACCAGTTATCCCCCAAAAAGGATTGCACTGGCAGACATCATCGACCTTAACCTTTAGCCGCTAGGAGTAATCACCAGAATTAACTGGCTTTGCCTAGCGTTGCCCAGGAGCACCACAAGGAGGTAGGTTGTAGGTCGTTGTATCACTTCTCTGGCAAGCCAGTATCTGATGAGTACACCTTTTGCTCCCATTAATGTGAGTAGTCGGACAAAAAATAGGCGAGATGTGATTAGCCTTGAAATTTTTGACAAGTACATTAATACCCGATGCAAAATATGGGCATAATCGCCAAACTACAAAAATCGCCAGAAAACGAAAATCGCGAAACACTAAAATATGTTTAACTTTCACACTTTAGTATAAAAAATATATTACTTTTTTACTTTATGTTTAACTTTTGGTAGATCTAATAATGAATATGTTCGTTACTTTAAAGAAATACATTGTATTGAGAAAATACATAGTTGGTGTTTTTTTTTCATCGTCGATTCCATCCATTCATAAATCCCACCCACACATACTTACAATACATTTGTTATTGTTTAACTAACAACAAAAATATTCCCTACAACGTTTGCCGGGTCAGCTAGTAAATGTATATTTATTTATTTTAAATGGTTCAATTTAAGATTGCTGTTGGTGATGTAGCGACCCTATGCTTCTGTTAAGGTCAAATGTGCTCCAACAAGTGGCCGGATGTGATTCTAATTTTTCCTGAATGTAACTCAGACTTGACCTAATGAATTACCGGCCTTCTATGCAGGGCCTGGATGTAATCCATTCCAGGGACGTATAGATGTCACCTTTTTTCTCTCCTTGCATATTATGTGATCAGTTTTGTGTAACACTCTTTTCACAGTTGACGAAGTTAGCTCAATATTTCGACTATATTTCCTGCGAAATTCTAGAAACGGATTGTTCTACCAAGTAATGCTCGATGCTTACTAACCTTATACTGTCAGCTATTAAGCTGTTTTCTTCTCTTGGTGGACTACACTTTACTTATATATACCCTTATGTATATAGAAATGTATATTTAGACATGTAATTTTTCTTATTTTTAAGAAAATTAGTGATGACATTAATAAGGAAATGAAACATTTTGGAATACTCTATCTTCCGAGTAGACCGAAGAATAGTTTAAACGTAGACACAACATGTCATGATGTGTCAATTTCAAATGATATATGGGACATTTCAAATTAAAATAGAAATGAGTTTTACCACCTTTTCATAAATTCTTTGTTTGAATACGCTACCCAAGAGACATATATATTTCAGAATATATATCACTATATGTCATACCAAAAAGAAACACTTTCCAAACGCTCTCATTGATACTTGTGAAATATGTTGTTGTAAGTGTTTCAATTTAAAATATGCTCATGTTGAAAAATGTAATGATTGTTGGTGAGGTTTGATAACACAGTGCAACATGAAAAAATATAACCATATGCGGACACCACTACGTGATAAAAGATCAAAAATAAGGACCCGTGTCTCCCAGTTTTGCACCAAGTCATGCACTTTTTTTATGGGCCCCCAAAGATTTGTGGCTTCGGTGTCATTTTTGCAAAAAAGTGATCATATTCTCAGGCTCATATCTTGCAAACCGTTCGGAATTTTGATTTAATCTCTGAGGCAAAGCTGTAGCTCTTGCCATAGAGAACAAAAACTGTGAACATATAAAATCAAAAAAGCTTCATCTTCAAGGTCAAAATCGCAAAAAACTTTAAAAAGTTGCATTTTTTTACCCTTTTTCCCCTGTTCAGGTCCATAGGTAGCAAAGCGTGCAAAACTCAAGGAAACAATCAACTACAAAAATGTACCTAAGATCTCAATGAACAACCACGCGATCACGCATCGACCGCAGCTGCACAGGCAAGGCAGTAAGCTCAGCACACGCATCAAGGGATGCATTACATGGCATTACACAGCGCGACGTCAACGAGAGCTCAGCGGTGAAAGTTATAGAGAAAGTGCTAAAGCCTAGTTCGCACACAACATTGGCAACTGATAATTTCAATATGCAACGCGAAAAAATTGATTTACTTTGCTACTAATGCGGCCATCAAATCAGAAAAAAAGTTCTACAAGATTTCAAAAGGAAAAGAATCTTTTAACTAGTGAAATCAATAGAGCATATAAGTTGTTTTTCGACGAAGTAGACCTGACCGGTGAAAATTTCACACTTAATACAGTATGTCGCCAATGTTATAACAATATCATGATATGGTTGAGTGGAGGCAAAGATAGCATGAAGTATTGTAAGCCGGTAAACTGAATTAATCGCCCAGTTGAGCATGATACAATCAGTTGTTATGCATGCGTAAATTACACACGTCGTCTAAATCGACATGCTGAGAAGAGCAAAATTTATAAAACAACTGTACCAGTGCTGGCACCTGAAAATTTTATATCACCAAGGCCGCCAACTCCAGACGGTAGGACAGAATTTACAAGATTGAGTAGAGCAAGTGGTATTACTTATAAAGATCCATTTGATAACGATTATGAGCACCAACAGGGAAGAGACGGACCAAAAATAATAACACAAGTGGTAATGGATTTCACTGTGGCCATATTGGGACTATCACAGAGACTTTGCATATCTTTGACAGCGTTTTTTAAGCAAAGAAAACTCACACATGCTAAAGTTATTTGTTAAACAATTTGCTCCCGATTTTGAACAAACGTATCTTATTTGAAAGATATTACTTTTTAGCTGTCCACCAGAGTAACATATTTGCACGGTCTGGAACCTTTTTTTTTTTATTTTAGTAATGCATATTTAAAGTTGCTATTCACACATACTTAAAATTATACAATGGTATGTATGTGTTTATTAAATGTGTTGATGTCTTTGCAAAAAAAAACGAGTTTGGTTTAATTGGAAAGCATTAAAAAATAATTTTGGACATCAACCAATAACGCAATCGATATTTAAAAAGTGTTGAATTGTGAATTGTCTTATAAAATAATTTATTAAAGGAAAAAATAAAAATTTCTAGAATTTGCACTCGAATATCGTCGGCTGGTATCAGCTAGTTAACTATAACTAGCATAACCCAGCACTAGAAATTCAAGTGCAAATGCTAGGAAATTTTATTTTTTTTTTTCAATTTTTTTAATCTATATTTATAAAAGATTTCTGATAATAAATTGATAATAAATCAATTTTAGACAATTCACAATTCAACACAGGGCGTGTGATATACAATTATAATAAAATTCGATGAATTGTGAATTGGCTAAAATTGATTAGCATGCCTTTAGGCTCTTATAAAATTATTTATTACTAATATTTTATTTTATTTTATTTTACTTTATTTCATATATTTTTAACGCCTTATCCTTAAAAAGGGATGAACAAATTTTCCTTCACATATAATATTATAGATTAATAAAAATGAACCAAAAACCGCGTGAATTCGAGATTGGCAATTATCCCTCTAATTCACATGTTTGTTCCTAACAAAAAATTTGAATTTCTGTTAAGAGCATTTAAATTCACAAACTTTTCTTATACACTGTAATTCTTTTTATGCCAGTCGAGGTACTTATCACTGAGCTCAGGTACAATTACTTACCGCCATAAAATAATAAAAACAAACTATAAAGGGACATTTGTTTACATCCATTATAAATAAATGTTATTGTATGTGAAAAATATCTTTCAGTTTCCATCATTAAATTTTTTGTATTCTACTGTATTCAACTCTAACGTAACTCATGGCAATCTTATATTATTTTATATGTTTTCAAAATTTCCACTTCAACTTAAAGGTATCATATTTTTATTTTCAGAAAACATTTCATGGAAACTTAAATATAATATACAAAAATTAAACACTTAACATTAAGTAAATGTGTGACTATTCTGTTCCAGCCATCCACAGGTTTCTAAAAAGATTTTTGTTCTTAATAACCATGTCATAAAAAGTCAGTTGTTTTTTTTATATTTTATTTATTTAATTTTTTTTTTTTTTTGTAAAGTAACCACATCGTTATTTTTGCTTAAATATGAAAACATGTTTTTAAGTATAACATCTCATATTTTTCGCTTGATTTTATGCTAACAAGATGGGGAACTTTATAAAGAAAATTTCTTATAAATAGTGCAAGTGCTTTACAAGAGTACTTTTTACCAGAAATATGTTTAAGACAAGATATTTTTTTCTATATAAAATTCTGAATTAAAAATGCCTGTTATTCTCGAAGGATCACACATAATTAGCTCATTTCTCCCAGATAAGCTCAAGAAATTAAAAAAAACACGACTATTGCGATTCAAAAAATTAACGACATAACAGGTGACGATCATGTTTGTACAAGTGAACTCAATTTTGGTCAAATACAGAATTCAAAAAATATTTTCAAATATTTCTTACTCCACCTCAAACATTACAAGAGTTTCACTATGTGCCAACGTTGGTCAAAGATGATACACTTGATCAGCCCATTACTTTCTGTGAATTACAACTGGTATTGAAAAACAGTAAACTTAAAAAAAACCCTGGAGAAGATGGAATATAGAATACGTTTATTATTAATGCCACTAGAGAAATTCAAAACAAAATTACAACAAAATGTATAAATATTGGAAAATAGATGATGTATTTTTTAAAATTGCATTGTGTCCGGTATTTAAAAAGGGTGAACCTAACATATTAGCAAACTACAGAGGGATTTCCTTCGTAAATCAAAATAACAAACTTAAAAAAAAAATTGTCTGCTGAAGCGAAGCATGTTATTTAACTAATCCGGGTGCGCTGAATTTGAATCAAGCATAAAAATTGGGCTATAACGTCTTGTTCATTTTTTATCGCATGCTGGCAATACCGTAAAACAGTCAATACTGACACTACAATTTCACAATTACTAATTCCAAATCTTCATAACAGTAGCGTTTAAGCATGTCAGGCAGATCGTGTGTTACTGATTCAAGCTATTCTTTCTTTGTATGTGGTGAATATTTGGTTGGAAAAAAAGGATATGCAATATCAGAATCATTAAAATATGCATATTTACATTATTTTGGTTTTGCTATCAGAAACTTGGACAAACCGTGGACACCGACAATGTTTTGCAATAGTGGCAGAACTGTTTTATAGAAGTGGTCAAATGGCTAGAAAATCTATTTCAATTTTTCAATTCCAGTACTTTGGAGAGGGTCAAGTACCACCAAACCGATTGTTATTTCAGTTTAACAAAATTGGCTGTATTCTATATGAAAAATCGAAAAAAATATTATTTACGCGAATGTCCCATCGGTTCCAAACCAGTTCAACTTCCACCAAAGAATCCATTACCAGTCATTCGCAGTGCTACGAGCAGTGAGTCCGAAATTTCTTTCACCAACAATGGTAGTTTGTGAGTCTGATGATGAACCCCATTTAGTGACTCAAGATGAGCTGAATGACCTAATTCGATATTTACATTTAACGATGCAAGACGCAGAATTACTAGATTCACGCATGCAGCTGTGGAAACATCTTGCAGTTTGGGCAAAATTAATAATATATATATAGATAGAAGCTTGGAATTGGCTGCATAGTTTGGAAAGAAACACTCTATTCTATACTGTACTGATGTTGATGGTTTATTTAAAAAAATTAACCGGCCATATGACAAAACTGAATGGAGATTATTTATTGATGGCTCTAAGTTCAATTGAAAGGATCAACTTTTGCATAATGGGAATGAAAAACGATCCACAACAATTAGTCATGTTATTAATACAAAGGAAAATTACGAATCAATGACTAAAATTTTGACATAACTCAAATACAACGATCACAAATGGATGATCTGTGGTGATCTTAAGGTGTGTGATTTAAATTTCTTTGTATATATAATATAGGCCATCGTAAATAACTGTAAATTAATCTGTTTCAGGTTATTGTTTTGTTGACTGGTATGCAAGGAGGTTTCACAAAATATTGTTGTTTCCTTTATCTATGGGATAGCCGCGCTACATGTCATCATTACGTGAGAACAGAGTGGCCAAACAGAACTGAGTATTCACCAGGAAAACAGAACATTTCAAATATACCAATAATTGATCCAAACCACGTTCTTCTTTCGCCGCTGCACATAAAAAAGAATTTTTTTGTGAACTTTGTCAAGGCTCTGGATAAAGATGGTGCAGCATTTAAATATTTGTTAGTGGTTTTTCCTAAAATTTCATATGCTAAAATCAAAGAAGGCATATTTGTTAGCCCTCAGATCAGGAAGCTATTACTCAATAGCTGACAATTTTTTACAATGTGTATTGAAGAAAGAATATGCAGCCTGGAATTCTTTCTAGAGCATCGTGGACAATCTTCTTGGAAACAGTAAAAGTGAAAACTACAGACAAATTGTAGCTGAATTATTGAAAAATTATCACGAATGTCACTTAAATTGCATTTTCTTCACTCGCATTTACATTTTTTCCACAAAACCCTGGTGCGGTGAGCGGCGTACAAGGGGAGCGTGCTCGCCATGATTTAATGAAAATTGAAAGAACTTATCAAGGATTTTGCGACAAAAGCATACTAGGAGACTATTGCTGGACTCTAATACTTGAAACCGAACTAACGAAATACAAACGACGTTCAAATAACGCCATTTACTTTTGAGATTTCATTGATTTTTAAATAAACTAATGATTTTTTATGTAAAAAACGAGTGAAAACATTGTTTTGTTTTTCAAAAACCTGACGTGATAGAGAAAAACAAATTACAGATTCGAATGCAGCCCACCCAATTACCCTAGAAAAGATGTTTGTTTGTTACAGTCCTTGTTGGCTAGTGTAATTATGGGAATTTTAAATAAAACATAATACGAAGGGGTTCAAAGGGGTGATATATTGACAGTACAGCAGGCTGGATTCAGAAGAAGATATCATATATACCCGACAGGGGTCGTCAACATAAAGTTAGCTGAAAAGAAAAAAATAATTTGCATTCTTTGTCGATTTCAAAGCAACATTTGTCTTATCAAAATCGCGCGAAAATCGTTAATGTATAAATTGTACTTAATCGGAATTTCATATAAATTTATTTAAACAATCGAAGCTATTTATATGGACCAGCAGATTCCAGCGCTCGAAATTCAAGTGCAATTTCTAAGCATCTTTATTTTTCAACTTAGCCAATTCACAAACCAACACTTTATGGTTTATTATTATTATGAATGAAGATAACCAACTCATTAACAAACACATTAACAAATTCAATAAAAGGCACATAGCATATGTATAATTTTATGTATGTGTTAGATGCAATTTACTCAAAATAAAAGAAAATATTTAAAAATCTGTAAATCTGCAAAACGGGTAAAAAGAAATATCTTTCAAATAATATATGTTTTGTCAAAATCGGGATCAAACGGTAGAACAAAACATCGGTCACAAGAAATCGACTGGCCATTTAATATTATAGATACTAAATCGGCAGTGTGGACTAATGAACTTCATTGTGATCTCTGGAATCTTGAAGTAACATGTCAGAAATATAGGTCTTTAGTAATGGTGGTAGACTAAAATTAGGACAAATTCAGAGGAAATACATAATCAACTAGTATACCTATCTTGGAGTAATTCTTACTGACGCTTTAAATAACATTGCACTGTGGTCCCAAATGATTTTTTTGGCAAAAATTAAAAAAAAAATGATTGGATTTTAAAAAAAATTTTAAATAATATTAACAGGGATACCCCAGTGATTTATAATCACCCAAGAATTGACACCAGATGGTAGCGCTGTTCCCTTTATGGGCTGAAAAAGTTGGCATTTTGGAATTTGCTATAACATTGCAAACAGCTGTGTAAATGAGTGAAAGATGTGGAATCTCAAAATGATTCAGATAAAACAGACTCAAATGAATCGGCAGCTTAAGCCATAGAATACTCGTTCGCCTTAGCTTCAGAGGATTTATATGATTTGGAGTGATGAGCTAAGTAAAGATCTCTGCTGAATATATAGAAGTCTTTTAACTTATTAAATTATTTTATCTTTATTTCAGCTGAATCAATAAGCAATTATCAATGATATATAAATTTGATTTTAAAAAGAAATGTATTTAAAATGTTATTTTTATGAAAAGTTTTATAAGAAAATTTCGTTTTTGGTTGTATGGGCGATGGGTGGTGGGCGTGGCCGATTCGATGAATTTTTCGGCATGTCTTCCTATTTTTAATTGTAAGCACTGCGCAAATTTTCAAGAGATTCTGACAAAAGGAAAAGGTTTTATATGCAAATTTCGTATTGGGTTGTATGGGCGGTGGGTGGTGGGCGTGGCTGATTTCGATGAAACCTCATATTTTTTCTTAATTTTGTTAATGCAAGCCATCGTATAAAGTTTGAGCAAAATATCTTTTGTCTACGAATTAATGCTCAAAAAAATCGATTTCTGGACCATAAGCACTGTCGAAAAATGCATTCTTTTTTTGTCTGCAATATGTAGAACCATTTTTTTTTTTGTAAATACTACTATTACTAATACTACAAATAAATTTTTTCGCTCTCTTAGTCTCTCAATGTTAGTGGCGCATACTTATTTGGAAATCAGGTATGTGTCAACTGTACCATTAGGCCACATCACTTTTGAATATTATACAGTTATGAATTTGCCCAAAGTTTTTGGAGAACGATTTACTGTGGCTCATCATGAAGATTTTAGAAGAATCCTTGAAGGTCACACTCATGCTTTTTATTCTACATTCACAGATATATTGTTTTTTTAATAGCGTCAATTTCTTGTCACGACATTTCAAGCAAAATTGGCATCCGCGGATATTTAATGGGAAATTATATCAGCTTATTTATGTCACCAGCTGTGCCTCGTCGAGAAGCAATGGTTTCTATACAATAACATGAAAATTACCCAAGTGAGGAAGTGAATTTGCAAAATGTTAAGTAGGTTTTTCGATCAAGACTACAAAATTTTTCGAGATTATCTTAAAACCTCCCAGACAAATGGAAGGAATTAACAAAATTTACAATAGCACATCCCGTCAAATAGCTATTCGCGAAGATATCTGGTTTTTCAGTAGGAATATAAAAATTGTGTATTTTTATACCTACGCACTTTCAATTTTATTATTTTTTTTTTCTGTCAATATCACATTATTATCATGGACAATGGAAAATTACATCCAAAATTCTGATGCGTTGGTCGGATTTTTAGCCTAATGGCTTTGTCAATGAGCCAAATATGCATTATTGGACAGCAAGAAATAAACATGTTCTTCAAGAGGCTCTACTGCAAAAAAAAAATGTGAACGTGCTGTGTTAATTTCATGCCAGTGCTGTGATTGATATTAGTCAACTGATATTGCACAACTCTTTTAACTTCTGAGAAGGCTTCGTAAGCGATTATATTAAATATTATCATCCGCCAGTAGAAACATTTCATCGGTTATCCATTGTTGTTTTTGTTTTTTTACGTTGGAGACCCTTTGCTATTCCATTCAACATGGATGTTGCCGTTTCCCACAGTTCTATTGGATCATAATCTAAATTTACTATATTCTCAAAGATTTCAGTTATTTTTTTTTAGTTACAAAATATTGGACCTTTGGGTTTTATAAATAAGGAAGCTTTTTTGATTTCTTCATGAAAGAAAGTTTAATTTTCGATTTAGCACAGAGCACATTGTAATCCTTATTTAAAAACCTTTTACTTTAGACACCTCCAAAATATTCTTGGGACTCGCAATCGTAGTTTGTTTTGCAAAAAAAAAAATGATAAGTTTTACATATTTTGTTTTTTAATTTTGAAATAGGATCCACAAATATCTTAATGATTTATTATACCGACCACACCAGTGTGCAGAGGGCATACAGAAGTTTGTTATTCCAATCTCTTTATAAGGAAAAAGAATATGGGCCCCATAAACTTACAACAAGTGGAGTTGCTATAGCTATGTCCGTCTGTCCGTTTCTAAAAATCACGATCACGCCCTCAACAGCTCATCTGGATTGCCCGCTTTTAGTGAAAATGTTTCAATGACATCCTTAGAAGATTGCTGCTTACAACTACCATAATCGGTTTAATAGATTCTGAAAAAATATGATTTTTCTATGTTGTTCTCTTTATTGTCGTTATACTAAATTTCGTGATTTGAATGTCAAAGCTGCAATTTTTATTGTTGTTGTTGCCGTTGTTTTACTCCACCTCCAAGTTAGTTTAAAGCCGGTTTGGCGCATTCGCACTGTGGGAGGAATAGCAACTCTTCCGGGCAAATCACTTTATACCTCACATAGTTAAAATGTTTGAGCTGGGGTTCCTTATAAAATGTTTGTCTTGAATTTGCCCATCGATCCCTCTTTTATGCCAAAAAAAATATTTTTGGCGCAAAAAAAGATTTTTTTTTAATTTTCAGCTGAGAATCTTCGTTTTGATTAATACTTACAAACTGACTACGTAAATCTGCTAAGAAAAGTTTTTCTTTTTCCATGTTTTCCAGAATTTTTACATACATCTAAAAAAAACTTATTTTTGAAATGTCAAAAATGCCAAAAATTCTGAAAAATCTATCCGTCTTCAATGAATGATTCTTAATACTTTTTGTTTTTTATTTCCTTCCAAAAGTGCATAATTTTCGAGTAAAAAACGCTTCTCCACGAAAAGTTTTGAAACATAATGGCAGTTTTTGGGAAAAATTTAAAATGAAAAAATTTTTTCACCGATGTTTCATGCAGACATTTTTTTAATATTTATCGCAACAAATATTTTCATTTTCAATCAATTCAATTCAATTTTTTAAAAAACTCCATTCATATGCTCCACTCCGTATTTACATTAACAGTAAAAATATTTTTTTTTTCCTAAAAACCAATTTTTGGAGACAAATTCCAGAAAAATGTGAACCGAAATTAAAAAAGCCCAAAGAGGGAGAGTTTGGCTAATATTTACTAGCCCAATTAACCATATGAAACCTTCTCCGAGAACAGGGACCTGGTGTGTGAAAATTAAGTTTTGAGAAAAGAACGCATTTTAAGTTTCTACACTCTTTTAGGTACCAGAATCCACCGTTTTTGACACAACCTATTTTTTGACTCACTAGGTCCCTTTTCTCGGAGAAGGTCACATATTAGTAATTTTTTCATTTATAAATATAACTACAAAAAATGGTTAGAAAACAAAAGATGTTTTTTAAATTAAGTGATTGCAATTATAAATACTGATAAAATTGGGTATTCTAATACCGGTTGTGTTAACAGTTTTTCTACTTCAATAATAGAAAAAAATAAAAATTTCACAAAGAAGTTAATTCCTTCTATAAAAAAGAACAGCGCTGTTTTAATCAAAGGGCAATAAATAAGAAAATGTAAGAAATACTGGCCTAAAAATAAAAACAATACATTACTGGGGTTTTAATATTAAGTTTATTATACAAGTGGAGGTTATTCAAAATTCAGCACAGCCAAATTTAACACTCTTAAATATTGTTGTAACTACTGAGAGATATTTATATTAACATTTAGAAAGAATCTAATTTAAAGACTGTACTTGAGGAACAGTTCAAGCTTCTGTAGTGGATGAAAATTTTATAAATATTTTTCACATAGTGAGCTCTTTACAAGGAAAGTTTTTAGCTCATAATTTTTTTTTTTAATACACTATGATCGTGAACTAAAAGCACTTGGAGTGATCTTAAGATCCCCTGAATGCTGTGTTTTTATACCAAACTAGCAGTATACCCGCTACGTTGTTAGCGTATTTATTGTATTAGTTATAAAAACTAAAATAACGTTTAAAATCAATAAGAAAGATAATGTGAGAGACAATAGGATGGAAAATTTTAACACATTATTTATATTTTTTAATAATATCGGTTAATATCAAACAAAATTTTTTCATGTTTTATTATTTAACATGTTTTATTTATTTAACAAAGATAAATCAACATAACTTAAAAAAAAAAAAATAACAACACCTAAAAGTATTAATTTTTATGCTGTCGGCAAAGCAATGCACATCCTTACTACACAATTACACTGTGGAAAAAAATTATGGTCACGGTCTTGGGGGTGGATGATTATTATACCGAATGATTGAATTAGGTTATTATAGTAAAATCCCCAAAGCGTTTGATTCTGTGGGGATATAGGGAAGTTTTAAGGCCCTTTGAATATTTCACATTTTCGCCAACACTTATTTCCAACAATATTCTAATTCCATTTCGCGTGTTCTTTAGCAAGATTACTGCTAGCCAGACGATTTTTCTCTGATATCAGTTGTTTCCTTTCGGACAATAACAACCAAGTTCAGCCATAATTGCCCGTCGAGAAACAGTTCGAACACATTTTTTTCTATTTTACTTTCTTTAAGTAGCATTTTTGAACTTTTTTAAATGCTTTTGTAAATAAATTATCCAGTCTTTGACTCACTATATGAGACCTGCGCCACAAAATGGAATAATGGATTTTTCCATAGAATATTTCTAACAAATATTTTTTTGCTTACGACCAAAACTAAAATCATCCATTATTCTGGTTTTTAACTTTCATAAAACTTTATTCTTGCCATTAATTTATAATAATTGGAAGTAAACGTCAGAAACTATAAATGCTTAAATAACGGTTAAGTTTTTTTCATTTTTTTTCACACCTTCTTCAATTTTTAATATTTTAGTCAACTCTGGTAAAGAAGATCAAAAGTTTCCACTGTTTTGGCATTAAAAAATTGTATTACAAAACATTTTTTTTCTTTATAGATATCCAACTCGCATCCCACTCAATGACCAAAAATCTCTTAAAGGAAGAACATAATCTTTGTTTTGAGCAAAGAAGGGCCTTTTTGAAAAAAAGTCAAAAAGTTTTTTGATATTGCAAAAAAAAAGTTAAAAATTTTTTTTTATTTTTTTTTCAATTTTTTTTCCGAAAGATCGAAGAAATAGCTATCTAAACTATTTAAGACAAATTTTGCTAAGAAAAATATTTGAAAAGTTACATGGATGAGATAAAACTTCTGTGTGTCCAGAATGTCAAAATTTCTGTCTAAACTACTATCCAACAGGACTAAACTTGGTGCAAATTTCATCCCGATCGGAAGACATCGGCTTCAAAAGTTGGTTCACTTGACATGAAACGTCCCATATATATATATATTAATACGTGGAGGTAAATGTTTAGTTCCCCTTTTAAGCAATATGCGGGTATGAAGGAGCGTGAAAATTGGCATAGTTATAGCTCATATGGAGGAGAAGCCGAGAATGACCAAATTTATGCTTAATGTGTCGTAAAACTTATATTAAATAAAATAAAATATTTATAAAAATTCGTTACGCCCTGTTAATGCGACTGATTTAAATTATATATCAGATGCTCTGTGTTGAATTGTGAATTGCAAAAATTGATTAGCATACCTTTGGGCTCATTTAAATATTAATAAATTTTTTTATATATATAGATAAAAAAAAAAAACATTGGAAGACAAAAATTGAATGAACAAATAATATTTCCTAGAATTTGCACTTGAATTTCGACTGCTGGGCTATACTAATATGTATTAATATGTTAAGAAGATGCAAAAAGGCCGTTTTTACGCCCCTTATCATCCGAATTTCCAAAACTTTTTCTCGCATCTGATGATTATCATTCACGCAACTCTTTTATATATATGGATTCCAAAAAACCTCTTTTACCAGTCGCGGTGCTGTACAATCACTAGGAGCATGTAGCCTTACAATTGTCATTGTCACTGAATTTTCTACTGGCTCCTACACTTTCAAAGATGCGACGAACCGCATACATAAACATTTTCATTTTAAATATCCCAATTTAACACTGTCAGTCAGTGGAAGTCAGGAACTTAAACGAAATTACACAAATTTAAAATTAATACTAAAAACTTCGGTATCCATCCCCATTTTATTAATAATAACAATTTATTTTTACTTACAATATATGCTAATACCTTTAAGGATAATATTGTGGTGGCACAAAACGAGTATAAAGTTCAAAACAATTTATATAAAGATTGTCATAAAGATACAAATATGTTAAAGGATATTTTCGTTAATGGTTGCTTTTCTTAAAATAGAAATTTCGTTTCGTAATAAACATAAACATAATCATAACATAAATATTAATGGTTGAAGTTAAACAAAATTGTGGATAGTCTAAATATATAATAAGAAACATGACTTAAAAAAGGTATAATTTATTTTGAAAATAAGTATTTTAAGAATTATTTATAATTAAATTAAAAACTAATAAATTTTATAACTTTAATAAGTTGTTTTTTTTTTTTAATTAATTACATATACTACATTCTCCAATTAGTATGATTAATGATTTCAATTTTGTGGAAACATCTAAAATGTTAATGTTCTTTTGTAAAATATTAAACAATGCAGAGTTTCTCATTTGGAAAAAAAAGACTAAAATAAATATTTAAAAAAATCTATTGCTTATTTGTAACTTTCTGAAATTATTACATAGTCTTACTCTGTATCTGGAAGTTGTTATAGGTTATAAATATTTTTGCTATTTTTAGGGGGGCGTGGCACCTTACATACTCAGTGAGTTTTTAATATCATATGTATTGAGTACTAGGACAAATTTTCAAATTTGTGTGAGATCGCCTATTATTAATTATAGTAGCTATTAAAGACCTGCAATTGTTGAACTATACAACATGCGACATGTGTCACATCATGCAAGTGTTAATTCTTGCTATGCCGCTTATACATGTTTGACAATGACATATATAGACACTGTCGAATAAATTCAAATCAAATCTATGCATAGTTTTTACAGTGACTTTGCACACATGAACATGGAAAATTAACATGTCAACACATGCGACACATGTGACACATGCGACATTTCTTTACTGCCCGTCTGTGTGTCATTGTAAATCTTTTAATCAAACTACAGGTCGCAAATATAAAAATATTTTAGTGAAATTTGGTATATAAGCTTTTGTCGGCCATAGGATGAGAGCTATTGAAACTGGTGAAATTCGGTCTATGTTCAGACGTAGTCCCATCCAAATTACCCCTATGAAATCGGCCTAAATTGCCATAAGATCCAAATTATCATAGAGATCTCGGTCAAATTGGGCTGTGTGTGTTTATTACATCCATTTATCAGTTTTCTAAAAATAAAGCTTATATGGCAATTCTTTGTCATAGCCCATATATAAAGTTGCTTCCCGATTTTCACTTAAATCTATCAACATACAAAATGTTGCACAGTTTTTTTTTTCTCAAATTTGGTTTGTATATATTTTTCAAAATATATGACTTTATGAATTCAAATGATGAATAAAGCAGAAAAATAACCGTAAAACTTTTATTGGAAAAAATTAAAAACTGAATAATATTTTTTTTTATTTGTCATTAGTTGGATTTAAAATGTTTTGTTTGTTTTATATGGATTATAAAAATAATTTCGAAATAAAAGTTTTTTCAATTTGAAAATTTTTTAATCAATTATTTATTTGATTTGATTTCGGATCTTTATTGAAAAATTTTAAAGAATAATCAATATTTTCATACGAGGCAGTGAAAAACATGCTGCAGAAAAAACACTAAAGGACATGGTATTGACCACAACAACGTACAACAGCTTAGCTAAGTTGTAATAACATGCTAAGACAGTATGTTTGAGTTGGCATGACATGGCATAACACCTTGTTTGAGTTGACATGACATAGCAATGCATGAAATTTTTGAGAATGACATTTTTGCAGAAAATGTTGAATTGTGCAGTAGTTTAGTAGCTATGCCAGAAATGAGCGGGATCGAATAAGTGGGTGTGTCACCTTACATACAAAGTGATTAGTCAATACCACATATCACGTATTCAATGACAGAGATAGCTTTGCGAATTTTCTGAGGTTTACTGTTAATATTGTAAGTATTCGGGAAGAATTGCGCGGGATCGACTTAATGGGATCGGTACCACTATAAAAAGTACATACTAAATGCCATATAATGTCTGGAGTACTGTAATACTACATCGATTGAAAATACCTGACCTCTCCTTCAGATGGCATGACAAGTGGGCAATCCCATAAAAATGTCAACTTTTATGAAAAAAAATATTTTTTAATTCATATGAAGTAAGTTTAAAAATATATTAAAATACGTTCCAAGTTACATAATGTAATTCCTTACAAGCATTCAAAATAATAAAATAAATATAAAATTTATTGTTTACTCAACTTTCTTTTAATACATGTTTAAGAAACTTTAGTCATTCCGTCACAGTCATTCCGTCACGTCAAATGACAGTTAATAAATTCGATACTATTACAGGCCAGTTGCTCTAAATTATAATTTTATATTGCTTATATATTGCTTATATGTAAAATATGCATTAGTATAAAATCTGACTTTCTTCTTAATTTACAAAAGTTTCCACGTTTTAATACCAAAACATAGTCATGGTAGCAAAAATGTCATTCCGTCACACACTGAGAAATTACTCAAAAATAAAAGAATAAAATAGTGTAAAAATTGTTTCTGAGTATTTTTCAAATCTCTTAATCATTAGCAATCATTTTCAAACTGAAGAATGAATTTCCAATTCAAAATATCTTTGTAGAATAGCCTTAACTTCAATTCTACAGCTCAAAATGTCATTCCGTCACATATGGAATTGCCCAAGTGCCAATTTTAATATGTTTATTCAGTAGGGCAACTATTAGAAAAATTATGTAAAAATTTCATGAAATTTCATTAATTAGAACAAAAATGTTCCCGTTATAAAAATGATGCTGCCTTTGAAATTTGAGAAAAATGGATTTCAAAGAAATCCGCGACTTGATTAAACATTGTTTTTTGGTGGGAAAAAATACTGTTCAAGCCAAGGAATGGACTGATAAACATTACAGTGATTATCAGCTGTCGTAGTCAACTGTTAAAGGATGGTATTCCGAATTTAAGCGTAGTCGTGCGAATGATGCAAATCGTCCTGGCCGTTCCAATGAGGCAGTTAACGAAGAAAACGTAAGAAAAGCGCATCAGGTTTTAATGGATGACCGAAAGATAAAAGTGAGTAAGATTGTTGGCATCATAAGGATATCAAAAGAGCATGTTCGGCATATATCACATGATCATTTAAACATGAAAAAGCTTTCGGGTCCACGGATGTCGTGATTTTTAACAGCCGAACATGATTCAAAGTATGCTTTGGACAAATTTGAAGTATATTCAACTGAATTTTTACGTCGATTTATAACAATGGATAAGACGTGAATTCACAAACATACACCAATAGACAGGTTACAAGCATGCTCAAGCAGACCAAAGCGGCCAAAGATCAAACTATCTCCTGGAAAGTTAATGGCCACTGTTTTTTGGGATGCACGTGTTAAAATGTTTATAATGAAGAAGTCCAATTTTGAAGAAATTGAAAAATCGTATTTTTTTCAAGGGTATCAAGATGTTAGAAGATTGTTGGAAGAAGTGCATTTCAATTTACGTGGAGATTACGTGGAAGAATGAAATTGATTTCAAATAGAAAAAACTGGTTATTCATTAATAGACTACGGAGTTTTCACACCATGTAGTAGCGAGAACCTTGGCACTATGCGTGAGCCCATAAATTATTCATATGATCGGAACAGTGAGCATGGCACCGCCCATACAAAGTAAAAATATAACTTCATATAACTGGAGTACTGTAAAAAGCAAAGCTTTGACACTTTGTACGAGTCCATTAAATATTAATTTGGGATAGATCGGACCAATAGGACCGGGGACCTCTATACAAAGTAAATATTAAATGTCATATATCTGGTGTACTGTAATAGTGAGAGCCTTGGGACTATTCATGAGCCCATAAGTTATTAATATGATTAGACGAACAAAAATCGGTCCTCATCGGAGCAGTGGGCGTAGCAAGGTCCATACAAAAAAAATATATAATGTCATATAACTGAGGTACTATAAAAGGGAATGCCTTGATATTGTACGTGTTCATCAGATATTAATGCGAGTAGTCAGATAAAAATGGGCCGAACAGGATTAGTAGGCGTGAAACCTCCTATACAAAAAATATTAAGTACTATCAAAGCGACAGATTTGAAACTCTTGGCAAGTGCATTAAATACCAACTAGCAGATTCCAGCGCTCAAAATTCGAGTTCAATTTCCAGGCAGCATTATTTCTCAACTTAGCCAATTCACAAACTAACACTTTTATGGTTAATTATTATTGTGAATGACGATAACACACTCATTAACAAACACATTAAGAAATTTATTAAAACACACAGAGCATATGTACATATAATTTTATGTATGTGTTAGTAGCAATTTTAAATGCAATTTATTCAAAATAAGAGAAAAAATTAAAAATCTGTAAATCTTCGAAACGGCTAAAAAGAAATACATTTCAAATAATGTCCGCTTGGTCAAAATCGTGACAAATCGGTGGAACAAAACATCGATCACAAAAAATCGCCTAACCTATGATTATTATAGATATGAGAAGTCGTGGAAAATATGGGCTAAATCGCTAAAATTAAAAATCTCCACAATCGCAAGATTTGAATACCGCGAAAAACAAAAATCGCCAAAAACAATAATGTTCAAAAAAAATAATTCGGCCAAATAAAAAATCGTCGAAATTTAAAATCGTAAAAATTAAAATCGCTAAAATAAAAAATTGTCAAATAATATTCTAAATTTAAGGCCGATCGTTGAGTGTTGCCGGATTTTATTTGGAATATCAATGTTTTGCTCATGGGCATGATAATTTCTGCATCGCTGAAAAAACAAAATACTCTGTAGATCAGCAAGCGTTGAAATAAAAATATATAAAATAAATAATCTAACCCATAAAAACAAAGTTTTTATTAAAACTCTTTCTTTCCTTATGCATATCAGTCTTGAATATCGCCGTGGCAGTGTGTGACTATCTTATAATTAATCTTTGAGCACAAAAAGTTTATGTACAAAGTTTCAGATCCATCGGATGAGGGGAACTGGGGTTTTAATCTCTCAGCGACTGTACGTGACTATGCGTGGCTGTGCTTGACTATGTCAAAGTTAATCTTTTTCACAGCAGATAAGATAAGATAAGGAAGGCTAAACGCACTGCGACCAAATTGATCTTTTGTGCAGCCCATGGTTGTCCTAAAGATTAAGGCTTCTTATGAAGCCAATTACCCTATTTGGCAATAGTTTCCATATGTCCCGGGGGGATACAATGTATCCTCCAAGTGCAAGGATTCTCTTACCACTTAGTCTTGGACATTCACAGAGAATATATTCTGCTGTTTCCACCTCCTGCTCGCAGAACCTACATGTGTATATAGCAGATTGTCCTTTCATTCGTAGATGATATCTAAGATTGCAGTGTCCTGTAAAGAATCCCGTTAAGGTCCTTAAGTCCTTTTTATCAAGGGCAAGTAGTCTTTCCGATTGAACACTGGATGGAGCTATGAATCTCTTGGCCTGCCGTTGACCTGGACTCTTGTCCCAGTGTTCGGCAATTTGTGATTTTCTCCACTCCCTCATTTTTTCCTTTGTGTGTCCCATTGGAACACCACAGAAAGGTTCCGGACCGATGAAAGGACGACGGGCCCCTCGATTGGCTAGGCAATCGGCCCTTTCGTTCCCTGCATGTCCTTCATGTCCCGGAATCCAGCATAGAGTTAATTTGTTGCATCTACCTAATTCGTTTAGCTTTTCGATGCACTCCCGCACCAGTTTGGACGTCACTTTGTAGGCCATTATTGCCTTAAGTGCAGCCTGACTGTCGGATAGTATATAAATGAGTGCCCTTTTTGTCTTTCTTCTGAGACATTCAGTCACGCAGTTAAGAATAGCGAAGACCTCCGCTTGGAAAATGGATGGGTATTTACCCATGGATAAGGCACGTTGAAAGTTGGGACCAAATATGCCCGCGCCCGTGTCCCCATTTGTTTGTTTTGAGCCATCTGTGAACCACACATGAGAACCTTGCTCTGGTTCCCAGGTCCCACTGGTCCATGTGCTCCGCTCCAATATCATGGTTTCAAATTCCCTGATGAATATATTTTTTGGTAACATTCTGTCCGTGACTCTCGCCACCGGGTCGTGGATGAAGAGCCTCGTGACTCTCATGTGACCCTTTAGGTCACCGTCCTTCATGCTACCAAAATCCTGAAGTCATACGGCACTCATGCACGCATCTTCAATGATCGAAATATGAAGTGGTGTAATGTTAAGCATGATGCCGATAGCATCTGTTGGGCACGTTCTGTTCGCCCCTGTGATACCAATACAGGCAATGCGGTACACCTTGTTCAGGATTGCTTTTGCTTTGGTTTGCTCAACCTTCGGCCACCATGCAAGGGCCGAGTAGGTAATTATTGGTTTCACAATAGTTTCAAACGACCAGTAGATCATGTGGGGCTTTAAGCCCCATGTTTTACCAAATAGCCTTTGACAGGTGTATAAAGCCCTGGTGGCCTTTTTGGTAATTTGATCTAAGTGGCCGTTCCATGTGAGGGATTTATCCAGGGTGACCCCAAGGTATTTGACCTCGTCCGAGAACCCTATTTTCAAGCCATTCAGACTTGGTTCCATAAGGTTGCATCTTCTTCGTTTAGTGAAGGGTATGGTTTTTGATGGGTTCGTAGATAGCCCCTTTCTCTGAAACCAATTGAGGGTATAATTCATAGCCTGTTGCATACGCTCCGATATTGTCCTCTCGTCAAATCCGGAGACAGAGATAACAAGATCATCTGCGTAGCCCAAGGCCCTGAATCCTAACTCATTAAGTTCCCCCAGCAGCTCATCTATGACCAAGGTCCAAAGCAGTGGCGATAGAACGCCTCCCTGAGGACAGCCCCTAGTGGCACTTATGGTCCTAAATGTGCTGCCTATATTCAGTGTGATTACCCTAGAGTTGAGCATCTCTAGCGTCCAGTTAATTATGATTGGAGAAATATCCTTTCTCAACATGGCCTCTTCAATTGCCTCGAAGGCGCCTTGTATATCAATGAAGGCACAGAGAGATATTTGTTTGGCATCGAATGCCTTTTCTATCATTGTAACAACACTATGGACAGCTGATCCTGTGGATTTACCCTGTTGGTACGCAAACTGTAGTTCGTGAATAGGTTTGCGTGCCAGGTAAGTGTCCCTGATATGATGGTCCAGAACTTTTTCCATTGTTTTTAGGAAAAAAGAGCTTAGACTAATCGGTCTATACGATTTAGGTAACTGTTCAGATTTCCTGCCTACCTTGGGTATAAATAATACCTTTACTTCTCTCCATGTCGATGGCACAAGGCCATGTAGAAGACAAGATTTAAAAAGTCCAGTCAGTTGTGGGATGCTGATATCTATCCCTTCCTGTAGTAGACATGGATATATACCGTCCGGCCCAGGCGATTTTAGTGGAGAGAAACCATTTATCGCCCATTTAACCCGGTTCTTCTGAAAAATGTTGTCCGCCAAACGTATGTTCCCTTTAGTCAGGGAGGGTATCCCGATGACTGGTGGGGACCTGTTAATGGGGACACATCCTGGAAAGTGTGTTTCCAATAGAAGTTCACAGGTTTCTTCCAGAGACTCAGTGTATGAACCATTTGGTCTCTTTAAAGTACATAGACCATTTGTGTGATCCTGAGAGAGGGCCTTTTGAAGTCGCACAGCTTCCGGAAGGTCATTGATCTTCTCACAGTAGCTCTGCCACGTGGTCCTTTTGGATTTGCGTAGTGTCTTGTTGTATTCAGTGAGGGCTATTTCATAGGCGTTCCAGTCACCATTAATTTTAGCCTTGTTGAATAATCTTCGAGCGTTACGTTTGAGCCCTTCTAGTCCATCATTCCACCATGGAACATCTCTTCTAGTCCTCCTGGTCTTTAATGGACAGCTCTCTGTGTACGCTGATGATATGTTTGATTGTAATTCAGATGCTTCATAATCAATTACCCTAGTGCTTTCTATTAGCCCTTCCGAATAATTAGCATTGTTACCTAAATGGTATCGAAATTTATCCCAGTTAGTCTTTTTAGGATTTCGATAGTGTTGATCAGTGTTCATAGAACTAACTATGTCAAAAACTATATGTTGATGATCTGACATAGAGAGTTCACTAGAAACATGCCAGTTTGAGATGGCGAAAGATAGATTAGAACTAGTCAAAGTAAGATCTAAAACCTCTGTTCTGATTGAGTTCCTAAATGTCGGTTCGTCACCCCTGTTTGCAATACTTTAATTATATTTACAGATAAATTCAAGAAGAGACTCACCACGTTTGTTAACATTACCACTTCCCCAGGTTGTATGATGGGCATTGGCATCGCAGCATATGATGCAGCTGAGGCTACGTGCCTGGCAATATTCCACGAGAGCCGTCACTTCTGTGGTGGGTGCTGTTTCCGCCTCGCCCGGTAAATAGGCAGAGGCCAGCACTACCTCATGTTCGCCAGCAAGAGAGGGCACTTCAGCCCGGATGGCGACCAGATCACCTGAGACGAATTCTGAAATTGGAAGAAAAGTTATACCACTTCTAATAATCAGGGCCGCTCTGGGTCTTGGTTGTCCATAATCGTATATGAGCTTACCTTGGTTGGCGTTGAGCCCCTTAATGACTCCGGCATTTACCCATGGTTCCTGAATAAATAATATATCCAGGATGTCAGTGGTGAACCTTCGGCTGACCACATGGGATGCAGCCTTTGCGTGGTGAAGGTTCACTTGTAGGCACTTAAGGTACCTTTGTTGATTGCCTCCGTAGGAAGGCATTATGACCGCGACTGTTTTAAGGCACGTTTCGCCACTTTTCTGCTTCGGCTGGAAGTAAGCAGAACTGCTTCCTCGGCTGATCTCTCACATTTTTTAGGTTTGCTGGTCAGCGGCCTGTCGTGTGTTCTATCATTTTTCACAGCAAGTCTATCGACCAAGTTTTAGATAGATCGGATAAAGGGAAATGGGTTTTACATCACTCCGTGACTATGTGTGACTAAGTTGATCTTTCTTTACAGCAAGTATATCGATCAAGTTTCAGATCGATCGGATGAGGGTAAATGACATTTAGATCACTCCGTAACTGTGCGTGACCATGCGTGACTGTGCGTGACTAAGTCAAGGTTAATTTTTTTTCACAGCAAGTGTATGGACCAAGTTTCAGATCAATTGGATAAGGGGGAATGGGGTTGCCCCATGTCAGACAGAGAGATTGAGTTAAAAGAAAGATATAATAATATAAAATGATTTAACACAAACATCGTAGGAGAAATTGGTTATGAAAACATACATATCAATTAGTCTGGGTAGGCTCCAGAAAATATCACCCAATGAAAAATCGCAAAAAAAATTTTATATGGCCCAATGAAAAATGACACCAAAAACAAAATGAAAAATCGCCCAAAAAATATGAAATTTTGCCCAAAAAATAATGAAAATGGCCCAAAAGAAATGAAAAATCGCCAAAAAAAAAAAAAATATGTAAAAAAAAAACGCCAAAAAAATTATCGATATTTAATATAAATACTCTATGCACAAATGCACAATCCAGTTGGGCGGAAGGATTGAGTTCTTTTCACTGCCCATATTGCCATAGTTTTCAAATGTATACTAAATATTTATATGAATACATTAAAAATTAGGTTTACACTCGAAAATAAAACAAAAATTTGTTTACAGTAATTTATATGGCTTTCGACCACAATATGCTAAAATTAAAAAACGGAAAATGGCCCAAAATTTTGTCATAATGAAAAATTACTTTGAAAAACGAAAAGTGAGCGAAAAAAGTACGAAAATAGCCAAAAAAAAGTGGGGCCATTTCTCATATTTTCCTCTGAGTAATTTTCTCATGAAAATCATTTTTTTTTTTGCGATTTTTATTTGGGCGATATTTCATGGAGCCGTCTCGGTAAGTCGTAGCGAAGCACGACAGAGCATACTAGTTGTATATAAATCTTAGAATGATTGTACCATGAACATATTTAGAATTGGATATGGGTCATATTCTCCGGTCAGTTTATTTATTAAATTCTTTTACAAAGAAACGATCTCAAAAATTTTTTTTAAGGAAATCGAGCCATTACCGTGTAAATAGCTTAGGTGTCGTGATATTCGATTTCGTTTTTTGATGAAAATCAATAACTCACTCACGTTCTTTTATAACATCTGGAAAAATTTTATAGGTATATGAAGAACATCGAATGCGATTTTAGTATAAGTGAACACTGTCATACCAAAGGGAACGCCAAGACAATTTAAAAAAAACTTCCCCCTTTAAAGTTTTAATTTTGGCACTTAAGCTAATTTGGCTTTCATGGCTGGAAATAACATTTTATTTTCACCTTGAACGACTATTAAAAAAAATTACATTGAGATATCACCACATTTACAAAATTATAATGAGAAACTCTGTTGTATAAAGTACATCAAAAACTCTCTATGTTTAATTGCATGGTAACAGCATAATCTGACGTGTAAAACGCTTAAAACCGCATACAAATTTACAACTTATACCACTAATGTTGCATGTTGTTGATATTGCTGTACAAAAACAAAAATATGCAGCAAACAGCAGGAGAAGAGGCAGTAGTGTGCGGACTTTTAGGAACTGCTTTATAATACTTCATTTTAAAAATGTTGTTCAAAATGACCAACTGACAGCTTATTTAGAAAATTAATCAAAATGTCGGTTTTAATGTATAATGCCTGACTCATACTCAGCGTTTGCGTACGTACATATATTGTGTTTACTTAAATACGTTCTTATCTCATTAAAAGAGATATTTTGAAAAGGAATTTAATATTAATTTATGAAAGTATATAAAGTGTATGGAATTATGTTAAAGATGTTAAAGCTGAAACAGAATTTGATTGAAAAACTTTGAGTACAAAAAAACTTCTATTGAATACGATTTTCATATAAGTGGACAATTTTTAAATAAATGCGTTTAAACCCAAAGAAATTTTAAAATTTTCTAAAAACTTTCTACTAAATCAAAAAAAAAAATATTTGGTAACACTTATTACATGGCAGATGAGTTGGTATTTTTGATGAGTAAACATCTATACGCGCATGGGGGCAAAAATTAATTTCACAAAAATAGCGTATGACGATGAAAAAATCGGTGTGACCTATGAAAATGAAAAATGAAAAAATAAAAATTAAAAATAAAAAAGGAAAAATAAAAAATTAAAAATTAAAAAAGGAAAATGCAAAATGGAAACGAAAAATGAAAAATAAAAAATTAAAAATGAAAATGAAATATTTAAAAAAAGGATGAAATATGATATATGAAAAATAAAAAATTAAAAGTAAAATTAAAAAATTAAAAATGGAAAAATAAAAATTAAAAATGAAAAACTACAATTGAATAATGAAAAATTAAAAATAAAAAATAAAAACAAGTAAGAAAATTATAGTCGGTCTAGACCGGCCCTATACCATGCGTTTACAGACCGTATCTCGCAGGCCCAACTAACTGGATATAGAAAATAACTATAAACCAAATTTGAGTGGGATTTTTATTAATTTTTTCGGCTGCAGATATGAAAAAGTTCATATCGGATGCTATATCTATATGGCCACTAGACCTAAAATTGGACCGATCCTGATCATGTTTGGTAAAGTCTCTTGTATTTTGCAAAAATATATACAAACAAAATTTTAAAAGAATCAGTGCAATATTTTTGTTTTTTGATAGATTTAAGTGCAGATCGGGAAGCAGCTCTATATGGGGCCTATGAGTAACGGTTGTCCCATAGGAATAATTTTTGGACTACTCATTAGTGGATGTAATAAACGCATAAAAACCCAATTTGAGTAAGATCTATATGATAATTTGGCTCTTATGGTAATTTATATCGCTTTCATAGGGGCCATTTGTATGGCGGCTAGGTCTGAACATGGACCGATTTTCACCAATTTCAAAAGCGTTCATCCTATGGCCGATAAAAGCTTATACGCCAAATTTCATCAAAACATACTCTAGGTCAAATATTTTTGGTAGTTACAAACAGCAGCACAAAGTCATTATACCCAAACCACATAGAGGTATAGGGTATAAAAATAAAAAACGAAAAATGGAAAATGAAAAACGAAAAATAAAAAATTACAATTGAACAATGAAAAATGAAAAACGAAAAATAAAAAATTACTGATGAAAAATAAATAATTAAAAATAAGAAATGAAAAATTAAAAATTAAAAGTGAAATGTAAAAAAAAAAATATTAAAAAATTAAAAATGAGAAAAAAAAATTAAAAATAGTAAATAAAAGATGAAAAATTAAAAATAAAAAATGAAAAATAAAAAAATTTAAAATAAAAATTAAAAATGGAAAACAAAATATGAAAAATAAAAATGAAAAATAAAAAATTAAAAATATAAAATAAAAAATTAAAAATTAAAAATTAAAAACGAAAAATTAAGAATAAACCAGTTGAATAAATAATAATAAATATTTCTATATTTCCCTGCAGTTGATTGCTATAAGTGATAGATGACGCCTTCCGTTTGATTTTAAAAATTTGCCATAAAAAATCTTTAATTACTAGATGTTTACACATCTCCCTTGTGATCAGACTCACATGATTTTTTTTCTTCAAATTAAACATTAGAAAAATAAACCAAAATTAAATACTAATATATTTATACCCTATACCACTATGTGGTTTGGGTATAATGACTTTGTGCTGCTGTTTGTAACAACCAAAAATATTTGACATAGACCCATCTTTAATCATACCGATCGAATCAAAATCATTTTTTGAGTTGATTTAACAATGTCCGTCCGTCCGCCCGTCCGTCCGTCCGTCCGCCCGTCCGTCCGTCCGTCCGTCCGTCCGTCCGTCCGTCCGTCCGTCTGTGTGTCCATGTAAAGCTTGTAATCAAACTGCAGGTCGCAAATATGAATATATTTTGATGAAATTTGGTATATAAGCTTTTATCGGCCATGGGATGAACGCTGTTGAAATTGGTGAGAATCGGTCCATGTTCAGACCTAGCCCCCATACAAATTACCCCTATGAAATCGACATAAATTGCCATAAGATCCAAATTGTCATATAGATCTTACTCAAATTGGGGTTTGTATGCGTTCATTACGTCCTTTAATGAGTAATCCAAAAATGATCCCTTTGGCCCCATATAGGGCTGCTTCCCGATCTTCACTTAAATCTATTAAAAAACAAAAATATTGCACTGATTCTTCTCAGATTTCGTTTGTATATATTTTTGCAAAATACAAGAGACTTTTCCAAACATGATCAGGATCGGTCCATTTTTAGACCTAGTCCCCATATAGATATAGTATCCGATGTGAACTTTTTCATATCTGCAGCCAAAAAAATTAATAAAAATCCCACTCAAATTTGGTTTTTGCTTATTTTCTATGTCCAGTTAGTTGGGCCTAAGAGATAGGGTTTCTAAACGCATGGTATAGGGTATCGTATTGTCGGTCTAGACCGACTATAATTTTCTTACTTGTTTTAAAATGTTATTTTATAAAATCAAACCAATTTCTGTTTTCAATAGTTTAATTCTATTCTGAAATTTCCTTTCTAATATTTATGAATTGTGGTGAAGGCGTTAGCTCTGTTTTTGACTTCTGTATATGTCCTCACAACTTATTAAAATTTGTATAAAATACGATCTCGGACAGGTAGGTTCTTGTATATTTATCAAAGCCATTTATCGGCAGCCCAAAAATAACCCATATAGGAAAATTCTTAGTCATGGCCCCAAATGATGAAGCTGATACCCAGTCTTCATATAAATCTGTAAAAAAAACAATAATAATGCACAGATTTTTCTCAAATTTGGTTTTTATATGTTCTTGAAACAATAGGTGCCCTTACCATATATGATCACGATCGGTCCATTTTTCGTCATATTCCCCATTAGCGTTGTCTGACGTTATATGGTCATTCTTTAAATGACGATTTTGGGTGGTGTCGGGGTCCAGTTTGTTTCCTTCCTGCATAAAATTTATAAATGTGGGGACAATCGGATACGGAAAAGTCGCGCCGGAAATCGATTGAAAATTTCAAGTGTGTTTATATGGGAAAATATGACTTTCCTTCACATTTGACGAAAATTTTGTTCTATAAATTAATTTTTTCGACAAGCTGTTATATGAATCGATTTCACTATTAAATTTTCTACTAAAAAAACTATGTAACTCCAAAATCTAACATAAACTTGCCAAGAAATAGCAAATGTCCCAGACCACTTTTGTGTCAAAAAACACGGTCATGAGATTAGACGGCACTTTTTTCAACTTTACGAAATTGATTAAAGTCTTAATTTTTTTGGTCTCTATACTTATAAATACTCAGACATGCAGTATTGTTTTATTACCATGTTGCTAACCTATTACGCAATGAGACCGAAAATGGGTAATATTTTTAATAAGATTTTGAAAACTCTTTTTCCAGTTTTAAAAAATTTTCATAAATAAAATGTTAAAAACTGGATCTGGCACTTTAAGGTTTTGTTAAATGAATGTTGGATATTAACTGTTTGCATTTTTAGGTATATCACTCTGCTAGAATTTATTTTACAAAGGTTTATTTTTCTTATATTTCGAGAAAAATTTGATTTTTGTAAAATATTCAGTAAATGTACTTTTCCTAAATATTTTGTATCAAAAATTGATCAGTTTTCTATTTTTAAATGTAATATTTTATCTTAATAGCCTAAGATTTCGGAAAAAATATGATCCCATTAATCCTTTTGGATTTGGGGTCACATATGAGCCCTAATTAATAAAACAAAACTTATTCCAAAAATTTAAATATTTTGTAAGTGGTGTTGAATTTTTAAATGTGACGCTTAAAATACAATAACCAAATGTGTAGATCTTCCTTGATAAAAATTTGGAATATATTAGTCCATTCCTTTCCGAGGCCAAAATTTGGCATATTTAAAAAATTAAATACTTAAAAATCATGTATTGTTCCAGTAAAATAGATGAAACCCTTATCATGGTCGGTAAATAAAATTTTGCTATATTTTGCGAAAATCTACCCTTTCCTAGGGTTAAAATAAAACGGAAATAAGAAATAGATTAACGTTATTAACTTCTATTAGCAGTTAAGTAATTTAGGAATTTGATAATATTACGTACATTATCTCATGCAATATGCAGTGTCTAAACATTGAAGGGTTAACTAAAAAAATAACCGAATTACATTTCTTAAACTCTAAATTTTTGTTTCATCGAGTTAAATAAAAAAAACTCTTTTTCGGTAATCTTTATTTGAAAATATATTAAAATCCAAAGTTGGCCTTAGCAAATAAAGGGTAAACGTCCTCATATTTATCCCAAATTTTTGGCATGGAAGATCTACACATATGGTAATAATATCTAAAAATTTAACTTTTAAAAATTCGACAGCATTTGCAAAATATTTTCATTTTTTGACCTAATCGTCCTAAACTAAATTGGGGTCATTTGTAACGCCAAATCGAAATGGGTTAATGATGTCAAATTATTTTTGTTATAGTGATGAAATAAGATATTTTCAAAAAGGAAACTGATTAATTTTTGATATTTGGAAGGAATATTTCACAAAAATCTGATTTTTTTCGAAATCCGCAAAAAAACGTTTGAAAAAAAATTCTAGCACAGGGATTAGTTACCTTAAAATTCACACAGTTCATCTCTGGCAAGCATTTAACAAAACCTTAAAGTGCTAGGTCCCGATTTTAAAATTTTATTTATGAAAATTTTTTAAAACTTGAAAAACGACAAATTTTCGGTCGCATTGCGCAATAGGTTAACAATGTGGTAATAAAACAATACTACATATCTCAATACTTATGAGTATAGGGACCAAAAAATTATGGATTTAATCAATTTCTTAAAGTTGAACAAAGTGCCCTCAACTTTCATGACCTATTGTTTTTTGGCACAAATGTGGTGTGGTGCATTTGATATTTCTTGGCGGTTTTATATTCGATTGAGGTATTATCTAGCTTTCTGAAAGAGTATTTTAATACTGAAATCGATTAACATAACAGCTTCTCGAAAAAATTAAATTATAGAACGAAATTTTCATAAAATCTTGAAATCTTCAACCGATTTCCGATTGTCCCCAAACTTCACATTTAATAGTTTTATATAGAGACCAAATAAACTAGACCCGGGCACTCCCCAGAATCGAATTTTCATTTTTAAAGACCACTCTAATCCCCATATAAATATAGCATCCGATATGAACTTTTTTATATCATATAGCATCATTTATTTTCTTTTTTTAATTAGTTGGACCTAAGAGATAGGGTCTCTAAACGCATGGTATATGATATCTTAAAGGTGGTCTAGACCGACCATAATTTTGTTAATCGTTTATTTTTTTTAATTTTTGTTGCTTAGTGTTAAATCAATTCTCATTTTTGGGATTTTTTTTAAGTTAATTGATGGTCGAATATAACAAAAAAAAAGAAAATATATATAAGAGTATTTCAGTAACCAGACATATATCCAACTTGCGAATACCAAAAATATTTTTCAAGCAAGCCTTAGCAAACTTCAAATTCCATCTTCAAATTGAATAGCATCCTGCGTCATCAGATATTTGTATTCAAATATTTTATTATTCCTGCATTTAAACAATTATTACCCCTTTAATAGTCATACTCTACATAAACGCTAAGTGTCTACTGCTTATTTAATTCTAATTTTTATTATTATTACTTATTGTATTAATGATTATTGGACATTCTACAGCAAATACATAAATGATAAGAATGATAAACGCAAATGACATTTGGCTTTTGTCTATTCTACTCACTTATAAGAATTTTTATCATTCTATTATCTTCACAAAAACAACCCCGTTTGATTTATATGTTTCGTACTTATATCGATTGGCAGCCAACAAGACAGATTTGCAGTTTCTTAACCTTTGACATAACTAACATACATACACAAATATGGAATATATTTGTCATGTTAAAATTTAGCGAAGAAAAAAAATTGCATAGATGAATAAAAAAAATAAAACTCTAAAAGTTCATATTTTCGCAAAAAAAAAAATATGAGAGCAAGTAAAAAAAGTTAAAGTCATTCGAAGTCGACTCTTCTATGACCTAAATCATGATATTTAGGAAATGTTCACAGGCAACATGTGAACCGATTACAACGAAAAGTAGGTACTCGATATTGGACTTAATGGTAAATAAGCATACGGAGAAGTAACTGAATACACATTTAAATTACGGAATTCGGTAATTTAAACTTTAAAGCTCCTTTGTGGTGATGTTTTTAACTTGCACAATTTACTTGACCTACACCCACCTGTAAATACCGATTTTATACAACCGTCTGTCCGTTTGTCTACAGGTTGCAATTGTAAAGGTCTTTCGATGTAATTCACTACATATTTTCGATCGGCTCAAGGAGGATCGTTATTGAATTTCGAGAATATAAAGTAAAGTAACCACCCTTTGGGTTAGGTTACATTAATCTCAAGTTGCACAACAATATAAACCAGCTATTAAGGTGTTCGAAAGAATTCTTTGGAAGGAGGACTGCGGGAGCCATTGAGCTGCTAGCTTCAGTCGGTTGGGGGGTTCGGGTCCTCTTAAGAATTTACCAGTTACTACAAAAATTTTTGTAGACTCCCTATTTTTTATATTAAAAATGCATAGAATGGACCAGATGACTACAATAACTACTTCATTAAGTAAACCCCATTGCAATCAAAAAAAGATAATAAAATTTATATAAAGGAACAATCCAATTTGTATTTATTTAGCTCTTAGATATATATAAAGCTCGGCGCATCTTTACTCTCCTTTATATTTGTCCTATTAGCGCGAAATTTTATAGCTACTCACATTTATTTGCAAGAAAACACCAATTTAAATTTAAAATTCTACAATTCATTATTTATTTATAGTTAAATATATTTTTCCAATATTTAAAAAAAATAAGTAAGAAAATTATAGTCGGTCTAGACCGACTATACGATACCCTATACCATGCGTTTAGAAACCCTATCTCTTAGGCCCAACTAACTGGACATAGAAAATAAGCAAAAACCAAATTTGAGTGGGATTTTTATTAATTTTTTTGGCTGCAGATATGAAAAAATTCATATCGGATGCTATATCTATATGGGGACTAGGTCCAAAAATGGACCAATCCTGATCATGTTTGGTAAAGTCTCTTGTATTTTGCAAAAATATATACAAACAAAATTTGAGAAGAATCAGTGCAATATTTTTGTTTTAATAGATTTAAGTGAAGATCGGGAAGCAGCCGAAGGTATCATTTTTGGACTACTCATTAATGGATGTAATGAACGCATACAAACCCAATTTGAGTAAGATCTATATGACAATTTGGATCTTATCGCAATTTATGTCGATTTCATAGGGGTAATTTGTATGGGGGCTAGGTCTGAACATGGACCGATTCTCACCAATTTCAATAGCGTTCATCCCATGGCCGATAAAAGCTTATATACCAAATTTCATCAAAATATATTCATATTTGCGACCTGCAGTTTGATTACAAGGTTTACATGGACACACAGACGGACGGACGGACGGACGGACGGACGGACGGACATTGTTAAATCAACTCAAAAAGTGATTCTGATTCGATCGGTATAATTAAAGATGGGTCTAGGTCAAATATTTTTGGTTGTTACAAACAGCAGCACAAAGTCATTATACCCAAACCACATAGTGGTATAGGGTATAAAAACAAGTAAGAGTGTTAAGTTCGGCTGTGCCGAATCTTTGATAACCTCTACCTCGGTTTGAGTATTGATAATAAATATGAACAAAATATTTGAAAAAGTTAACAATTTGTTTAACTTACTACCAAATTGTTTCAGCAAATATACTGATTTTTTTAGACCGACCATATCTTGACACATAGTAACGACAAACAATATTATTTTAACCTTACCCAGGAAAATGGTTTATTTTTTTGAATGACCGTAATTTCAAAAGACAGATAGACCAGGGATTAAGAATACAAATGCTTTATGGGGTCGCAATTCATTGTTCAATGTGTTACAACCATTTTGAGAGCTACAAATTATGCGGTATTTCAAAATAAAAGTTTCTAAAAATCTTGGCATTTTTGGTCCATATACCAGGAAAATGTGCTTTTTTTAAAAAGTACTTTAAAAGAATTTCCGTTTTTAAAAAAAATTTTATATAAAAAAAAGGTATTTTTTATAAAAGATCCTTGTTTTAGAAAAGGTAACTTTCTAAGAAAATTATCATTTTAAAAAGGTACTTTTTTAAAAAAAGTGTACTTTAAAAAAAATTTTTAAGAAAATGTTCTTTTTAAAAATTGATAGAATTTTAAGAAAGTGTACTTGTTTAAGAAAAGATGATTTTTGATTGGTTATTTTTAAGAAAAAAAATTTTTTTTGAATTTTAATATAATTTTCTGAAATTCAATTGATAGTTTCTAATCTGTAATTGGAAATCTGAATTCTAATTCTTAGAATTGATATCTCCTTAAATTTGAATTGAATATTTAAAAGATGCAATTTTGTATTTATGTCAATAGTAATGCTTTAGTAATTGTAATCGCAATCAGATATTTTTTAGGTAAGGCAGAAAAATAATTTTATATAACTGTGTAGAACTCTTTGGAAGCAAAAAACTCATTGATGAACTCGGTCATAACTTATGGTCACATTTGTAAAAGAATAATGGAAAAACGTATGAAATAAAAGACCATCCCTGTGTATACTCTTAACATTGTTGTGTTTGATGGTTGATTGAAAATGTTGACATTCATGTTAATATAGAAATAACTATTGCAAAGAACAAAAATTGTGGCACCATCTATTGTAGCATAGCAACACTGAGTAAAATAAAGTGACACTCTGTTTGTTAATACAATACTAAAGTATTTTCCCTAAAACAAAATATTATATAAATAAAATAAAATAACGATTTATTTCTAATATGCGGTTAAGGCCTGTATGCAGCTTGCTAAGGAATAAAAAACTTCATATAAAAAAACGCTTCAGAAATGCTTAAGAAATTTTTCTGTCAAAAAATTTCTGTAGATAGTCTGCAGCTTTTTAGAACAGTAGTATTGTTTTTACTACTTTTTTTTGACGTAAATTAAGTTAGGCAACCCAGGCTTTGAGCAGGAATATCAAATTTTTCGTTCTTTCTGAACGGAATTTTGAAAGGAGAGCTAAGCATAAACAAAATGTAATATGCTAAAAAAAAAATAAAAGTTATTTTTCAGTTGCAAACATGGAAAAAAACGAACAAAATCCGGCAAAGAAAAACAAGAAGCGGATGGGTAATTTTGATACTGAACTTAAAAAGCGTTTAGCAGGCCAAATAAAGCAGAACCGAAGAATTGATTTGTTTTCAATTTCACAATTCTGAATAATTGACAGAAAACAGCTGATTGCTAGCGTTGCACTGAAAGGTACTTTTGTGCTTTTTTTTCTTTAAGAAATATATGAAAATTTTCTTTTAAGATTCGTTAACAAGCTGCGTACAGCTCTTTATTATGAATATGCATATATAGAATATATGTATACATGTACATATATAGAATATATGTATATTATTTTATTATTTAATATATGTATGTATGTATGTATGTATATGTAAATGTTACACACACAAAAGTCATTGTTGCTTTTCTTTAAATAAAGTCATTGTTGCTTTTCTTTAAATAAATTAATACATACAATTTTTTTTGGTAAATTTATATTGTTTTTATTTATTAACAACTAGCTAGTTTAGCATTATTTGCTTTAGATGTGGGTGAATTTTCATTAACAAGTTGTGTCTGCTTGTCTACTTGTCGACAAAATTTTGGATCGATTTTTAATCCCTTCGCGTGACCCAATCGAACCGAATCTTTGCAAGCAGGCTCGTAGCGCTGACAAAAATTATGTAACAAATTTTTTTGGTGATGCCAAAGGGTTAGTTTTAATTATATTATTACCACAACGACCACAAAAACAACAAGTTCAGCTATGACAACAATACAACATTTAGAATAACAAGAACAATACAGAAACTTATATTTTTCCGTTTTTTTTTACTTCTTTAGTGATTTCACGGGACCTTTAAACCCATTTTCACGATTTTTCAAACAGAAACTTTCGCATTTCGTTAGTCAATCATTTTCCCTAAAAACGAGCGCCCCAGTTGTCCTATTGAGGTCGAGATCGTGACAATAACAACATAGACAAATCATATTTTTTCAAGACTTTTTTTCCTTCTTCATTCAATTCTCGGGACCAAATCAACCGATTTGGCCGATTTTAAATAGCGAACTTTTCAGGATGTTAATAAATTATTTTTTATGCCAACGAGCACCCTAGCTGCCCGATTGAAACCTTCATCATGATTTCCACAGACGGACAGACGGACATCGCTATATCAATTCCTTTTGTTATAAGGATCACAAATATATATATATTATGGGGTCCAACATTTTTTTTTTCTAATTATTACAAACGGAATGACAAACTTATATACACCCTCTGCAGACTGTGGTGGAAATTATAATAATAAAATTTATAAAATTTTAAGAAGCTATTTGCTATTAGAAATGACAGTGTATTACGAAGTTACGCTTTGTACCTTTACGCGGTTTCAAACGGATACGATATCGGTTTTCGAATTGGTAGCGGTGCCAATTTAGCGTATTTCGCGCTATATTTAGCGCTTTTCAACTGCCCAAAAGTCGCATTTTTTCAAAAATGCGCTACATTTTTGTTTTTTAGTTTGGTGCTTTTAGCACCGTTTTAATATAACTGTTCATTTTTAAGAAAATCGTATTTACTTTTAATAACGTTTTTTGCAACTGCTCTTTGGAAGTTTTTCAATGGAAAAAGTCTTAACGATTTTTTTTCTTGTAAAGGTAATTTGTAATTTGTAAAGGTAAATTAAAACTTTATTATTTGGAATTAAAATAATACGAACTAATTTCAGATGGAACGATATGTACAAATATATAGAAAAGCTTTGAATCCGGCCCGTTTTTAAAAAAGTGGATCGCACCATTGAAAAAAGATGATACAAAAGCATTGTGATATAAACGGATTTATAAATGACAAAAAGGAGGTAGAATAGAAAACTGTCTTAGCAATTTGAAGTTTGTTGAATGGAAAAAAAAGAGATATAACTGATTTATTTTTGATTGAAGTACATAACTTCAAAAATTCAGTAAATAAAAATCCATCTTTGAAGTTATCAACTTTTGCTATTAATATATGTATCTGAGGCCACAAGCGATAACCTCCTAAGGCGACTTAAGAATGATTTGAGTTATGTATGCTATCATATTCTACTAAAAATGCTTTATATTTACGTGAAATCCCCATTTCTCTATCACTGTTTATTAAAAAATTATTAATAACAAGTAAGAAAATTATAGTCGGTCTTGACCGACTATACGATACCCTATACCATGCGTTTAGAGACCCTATCTCTCTGGCCCAACAAACTGGATATAGAAAATAAGCATAAACCAAATTTGAGTGGGATTTGTATTAATTTTTTCGGCTGCAGATATGAAAAAGTTCATACCGGATGCTATATCTATATGGGGACTAGGCCCAAAAATTGACCGATCCTGACCATGTTTGGTAAAGTCTCTTGTATTTTGCAAAAATATATACAAACAAAATTTGAGAAGAATCAGTACAATATTTTTGTTTTTTGATAGATTTAAGTGAAGATCGGAAAGCAGCTCTATATGGGGCCTATGACTAAGAGTTGTCCAATAGGGATCATTTTTGGACTACTGATTAATGGATGTAATATATACATACAAACCCAATTTGACTAAGATTTGTATGATAATTTGGATCTTATGGCAATATATGTTGTTTTCATAGGGGTCATTTGTATGGGGGCTAGGTCTGAACATGGACCGAGTCTCACCAATTTCAATAGCGCTCATCCCATGGCCGATAGAAGATTAAATACCAAATTTTATCAAAATATATTCATATTTGCGACCTGCAGTTTGATTACAACCTTTACATGGACACACAGACGGACGGACGGACGGACGGACAGACGGACATCGTTAAATCAAATCAGATAGTGATTCTGATTCGATCGGTATAATTAAAGATGGGTGTAGGTCAAATTTTTTTGGTTGTTACAAACAGCAGCACAAAGTCATTATACCCAAACCACATAGTGGTATAGGGTATCAAAATATACTGACCTACATAAGTTATAATGAAGCCTTATTACATTTATATAAAAAGTTATTTTTCTCGAAAGCATGATTTTCGACTTAGTCCGTTTATGCTTGTAACCATAGATATTATCTCTTCCATATTCAAATGTAGAGGTGGAAAGGTCTTTTAGCGTAAAAAATTTTTTTAAAACCAAAAATAAGAAGCGGACAATTAAAGTTAAGTCACTAATTCATGTAAAATATGGTTTAAAAATTAAAAAATCATGTTGTTTGGATTACAAAATACCTGCGCAAAAATCAAATAAAATGAAACATAAAGAAAGTTGAAATCTTATACGAACACGGTCTTATGGGCTGAAAATGAAAATGATAGTATTTTATTCGAAAATGAACAATTTTAAATCGAATTTTGTATTTTACTTTATATGTGCAAAAATAGTATATTAATAAAAAGAGATCTCAAAGGTACAATTTAGCTGTAAGTTTTTGATGTGTAAATATATATATACGCGCAGGGGGGTAAATTTATATTTTACAATACAATCGCAGAAACATGTGAGCTCACATGAGCCGTAAGACAAATCCGTGTGACTTATGATTGTATTGGTGAAAAAATTATGATATAAAATTGTTTCAGCTAATTCAACAACCCTTTGCTGTAAAACGACAAGAATTTCACAATATAAACGTATAACATATACATAATTCAACAACCCCACAAGTATAAACAGAGTCCGTGCAGTTGTTTGCTATAAGTGATGAATAGATGATGCTTTCTTTTAGATTTTAAAAAAGTGACATAAAAAAATCTTTAATTGCTAGATGTTTACACATTTCCCCTGTGATCGGACTCACATGATTTTTTTTAATTAAAAAGAAAGCTTCAAAACGTGCTATTTGCATAATCACAATTTTTCAGGAGAGCAAAAAAACTGTTTCTTTAGTTAATGTAAAGAGTAAGAACTAATCTTTCTTCTACAATATTATTTAAAAATGACACCGAAGTTATATATATGTTTTTTTTTTTTTTATTCCTATTATTTGCGCAGATATAGCAGATAGCACTTTTTACAATTTAAATATGATAAAATTATATTTTCAAATAAGCAAATAGCACTTTTTGTACAAAAATACAAGAATGCTATATTGTATACTATTGAATGATTTTTATTTAAATTTCATGCTTTTTATTCAAGTTAATGGGGTTATAATGTAAAACATTATTGGAAAGTAATATAATAACAATATTAATGCATATAAAAATGTTAGAAGTCATAGAATTTAAACTAAAAGGTACCTATTAATATAAATAACAATCATTTTACGATTAGTCTTTCTTCGCCTGTTTTAAGTTGTCATAAAAATAATGATATACTCGCGGAATGACAAGTTTTAATGCTTGCAAATGCTTCCATTTGCTTGGCTGGATAGGACGTGGAGCAGATAGTAAGGGTTTTGGTTCGTTATAACCTTCGTATGTTTTGATTGTGGTTGGAAGGTTCATGTATTCTTCATCGAAACTGAGTTTATATTTAATGTCGCCACTTGGTAGATATATAAGAGATTTTATTTGTGATACGGTGGGATCATTCTTATTCCGCCCGGGTCTAATAGTTGTAAAATGAATAAGTTTTACATCGGTATAGTTTTTAAAGAAATTATAGTCCAGATATAGAGCATCAAAGGGCATATTTATTATTTTGTTATCTATTTTGACGGTCTTTCTAGCTTCTTTTGTTATTCTTACATAGTCATTTGTCAAGTATATTGTCTGCTTTTTTAACTTCACCTCAATCTTAGCGTGTGCACTGTCGCACTCCATTTGAGTGTGCCCCTTCTCTAAGTACATCTGTTCAATTATCTTACTATTTTCGATAGCAAAAATGGACAATGCGTTTGATAAATAGTGGTTACGATTCTGATAGCCACAACCATCGGAATATATTATGATCGGTAAGGTGTCTGTTAAACAATGGGTTTTTAAGTGATATATTATACATGAAATAATCGTCGACGCGGATAGATCTCCATTAGTTTCGTTCCACCAGTAATTTGTACATTGGTGTGTTGCGATATTATAAATTGCGAAGTTGTGTACTTGAAGACGCTGTTTATAATAAATAACGGATGCGTTTATATCGGGACAAAGTTTTACAGCTTGTGCATCCATCGTAAACACGTAACATCGTCCTTCTTGAGCTGCGAGTTTGTCCCGTTGCTTTTCTAATTGAGCATGTTCTTTTTTAAATATATGGGTGTTATATTCATCCGCTGCAACTTGTTTGGCTTTAAATCCAACACACGTATCACATTCATCTTTACGGGGCATATATAGAGCCAAATTTTGTTCTCCAAAAACATGTTTAAACGTAGAAATTGACACCGGACGAACTTGATTATCCAAAGATTTAGATTTATAATCCTTATATATATCGGTTTCAGTTTTGAATGTTGTTGCGATATATACCTTACTACTGTCTTTGCGGCAATAATGACTTTCCATTTTATCTAGGTTTTTGAAATATTCTCCTAAGTATCTTCTACAACCAGCATTTTTAGAATGAACTGTGTGCCGTTCATTTTGTTTGACATGAGGAGAAAAAACTGGTTTGTCACTGACCAACCAACGTCGTAGTATTCCTCTATTTATAGAAAGTGTTGAAAGAAACATAGATCTACACACTTGAAGCGATTCATGATTGTAAGGAAGTTTATATACAAAGGTTTTCTGTTTTTTAGAATTTTCCACTATGGTCCTTTTTGTAGGTATCTGTGATATGTAGGTCTTTAAAAACAATCGCTTAGCTTCCCAAGACATGTTCCAAAACATTTTTGTTTTCAATTCATCAAATTTTTGAATTGCCGATAAACACGTTTGTCCAATTTTTCTTGCCGCTTTTGGTACATTTTGTTTGACAACTTTATCTACCGTCGAAAATCCCAAATATTGTTGACCCTTCATCCTCTTTATCTTATTTTTCTTTCGGCAAGCGACTACATTGTTATTGATTTGTTCATTCTCGGAATCTGGATAAAATTATTGTTTACAATTATAATTGTCACGGATTTTAAACAACAAACCTGATATGAGATCGTCCCCAACATCGTCTTCGTCGGATGAATCATAATCAATTGCAATACGTTCTAGGGAATTACAATACACGGCTTTATGCTGCTCACTTTTTGAATAAATATTCATTTCAATCATAACAAATTTCAGTATAATAATAACAAAAAATTATTTTTTTATACAAATAGCACTTTTTGTATGCACAAATTAACGTATTGCAGATAGCACAATCACAAATTTTACAATAAAGTGATTGTAGAAATAATTTTTCACTTTAAAATAAATATAATACATGACAACTAAATCAGCGAACACATTGCCATCAAAAACTCATTTTCGACAAAAGTGCAAATAGCACATTTTGAAAAATCGCCCTCGATATACTTAATATTTTTAGGGTTTTTTTTTTTTAATATTTAGCGCATTTTGGTGCTTTTGTTACACTCCTATGCGCATTTTGATTATAAATAGTTGGCATCGCTGATTTTTACATTAATTTTTAAGAATAATAAAAAAAATCATGTGAGTCCGATCACAAGGGAGATGTGTAAACATATAATAAATAAAGAAAACATCAACATCATATTTTCCAGTGCATAAAAAATAAGTCGATTACGCTGTTTTCTGAAATTCAATTGATGTTTTCTGAAATGCAATTGATGTTTTCTGAAATTCAATTGATGTTTTCTGAAATACAATTAATGTTCTCAGCAATTCAAATTATAATTTTTGAAATTCAATTGATGTTTTCTGAAATTCAATTGATGTTTTCTGAAATTCTATTTATGTTTTCTGAAATTCAAATGATGTTTTCTGAAATACAATTGATGTTTTCTAAATTACAATTGATGTTTTCTGAAATTCTATTTATGTTTTCTGAAATTCAAATGATGTTTTCTGAAATACAATTGATGTTTTCTGAGATTATATTGATGTTTTCTGAAATTCTATTTATGTTTTCTGAAATTCAAATGATGTTTTCTGAAATTGTATTGATGGTTTCTGAAATACAATTGATGTTTTTTGAAAGATAAGTGGAAAATGTTTAGAAAAGAACATATCATAATTTTTTTCACCAATACAATCATAAGTCACACAGCGTTATCTGCTTCAGCTCACACCGATATGAGTTACGCTGTTTTTGTGATTGTATTGTGAAATAGAAATTTACCCCCCTGCGCGTATAGATGTTTACACATCAAAAAAAAAACAATAAAAGAATAATCATAAAGAATTATTGCCAATATATATAAATATTTTACAAAAAATTTTACACATGTGTCACACATGTGTAAACTTGACTATTCGAGTAAACTTAACTGACATTTCTCACTATTTTTGTTATATTTGTTTTTTCGCTAGATTTTTTAATTCAGCGGGTACTAATCACCCTAAGAAAGTACCTTTTTGGGTTAAGTATCCGAATTTCGAAAAAAATAAGCCTGAGCCAATGTTTGTTTTCGGATGGAATCTACACACCAAATTAAATATTCTAAGATTCATTTTCCACTTTTCGGCCAATTTTACTCCCTTAATGTACGAATTTCTAAAAATCCCTTCTTAGTGGATCTTTACGCCAGCAGGAGAATCTACAAACTAAATTCTAAGTTTCTGGGTCGAAGGGTTTTGGCGGGGTGATGATGAATCAGTCACGCAACTATATATATACATATAAAGATTTGCGGCCTGTCGTTTAATTACATGGTGACAGGCAGACTCAGAAAGTGCTTCTGGGTCAAAGGTAGATCTAGGTCGAATTTTTTTGCTAGTTACAAATATCAGCACAAACTCAAACCGCTAGTGCTACAGGGTGTACTGAATGAGAATATACAAATTCTCTACACAGCTAGTCTTCCTTGATATCACTCACTACTGAACTACTAAACTAAGTATTTATTATCCAAAAAATATATATAAAAGTTAAAGACAGAGACAAAGATGGAATAGCTGTGATGTCAAAAAAATATATGAAAATTATTTTGCAGTTAAGTGTAAAACATGTTTTTTTTTTGCAACTGACAATGAAGGGTTGCAAGACGACAACATGTCTTAACGACCATAACAGGATGAAAAATGTATTTTCGATATTATCAACTTATAAAATAGTATAATGCATTTTTTTATTTGGTTTTTAGTTTTTTATTAGTTTTTAGAGAATATCTTAAGGTTTTTTTTTTTTTTTTTTGTATATTAATCAAGTAAGAGATATTATTAAAGACATCATTAAAGATAAGCAATATTTTATAATAAATTACATTTTTGTTGTTGATAACATCAATGAATTCTATAAAATCAATTTTGTTGTAATTACTGAATTATACTAAATCATAACAGCAATTAATTAATAAATCATTGTGGTTTAAATTTTCAAAATAGTGGTTTGAAATTGTGAATAACAAAAACAACAATATCAAATTTCATAATTTCAATATAATTTGCTCAAAGGGACTTTTATTTATTTAGTTTGTCAACATTAGATAATGACAGCAAAAACAACAATATCATTTTCGCAATTATATGTAATTATTATCAGTTGGTCATTTAAATATCTTGGCTCATTAATCAACTATAAAACTATTTAATATTCGCGAAGTCATTATAAAGAAAATAAAAGAGGGTGGGGGGAAATGTCTTTGGAAATTAGAATGTGTAATTTATAATATGAACAAATATATACAAAAAAAAAATCGCAATAAAAAACAAGCTGCAAAACAATAGCAATTCACGAATATGTTATGTATGACCTACGGCATGGACATTCGATTATCTCGATTATCTCCTACCGAAACTTTTGTAACTTGTGAAATTGCCCCTGTTTGCTAATCTTTTTATATAAAATTTTTGTTTATTTTAAATATGTTTAAAATTAAACTTTGACATTGTTGGTTTAACAATTAATAGCGCAGAGTTGTTAGCTGACACATATTAAGGTTACGTTCTCTTTAACCACATGCTAGATTGCAGTTTTAAAAAAAAAATCATGTGAGTCTGATGGCAGGGGAGATGTGTAAACATTTAGTAATTAAAAATTTTTTTATAGCACTTTCTTAAAATCAAACAGAAAGCATATCACTTATAGCAATCAACTGCAGGGGATCTGTTATTATAAAACAAGTAAGATTGTTAAATTCGGCTGTGCCGAATCTTTGATACCCTCCACCTCGGTTTGAGTATTGATAATAAATGTAAATAAAATAGTGGAGAAATATGCATGCGTTTTCTATATGCATGCGTTTTCTATATGCATGCGTTTCCGGTTATATGACATAACTTCTCGTTTAATTTAGTTTGTGGTAATTAAATAGATCGCCCTAACCTCCATTGCAAAGGTGATGGTTGTGTAGGGTGGCTATATGCAATAAATCGTGCTAATTGGAGATGGCTGTATAGTTTCTTTTAATTTGCCAAATATTTTTTCATTGCGGCCATATATGTCGAATGGAGTAACAAAATAATAACCAAAAAAAACTCTCAACTTTTTTATTAAAATTTTGCCATATTTGGAAAACAAAGAGAATAAATTTATAATAATAAATAATCAAATTAGGGATGCCAAACGCAAAAAACCAAAAGTCCCAAACATTTTAAATAAAATAATTTTTTATCTTTATTTTCAGAAAAAATTCAAATATTCATCCAAAAAAAATTGTGTAAATTTCTATATAAAAAATAACATTCTCACCAAATTGCTTTTATTTATGTAACACTTTTTATGTTCGCAATTCTTAAATATCATTTGAGGTTTTCTAAAGTTCATTGAATTTAAATTAATGTTTTCTGTAGTCCGATTCTGTAAATTTCAACGATCCGACAATCGCAAAATATATCGACAGCTATTGTTGTTCGCACTAAGGATTAAGTGATTCACTAAGTACAGACATCTTAACGACAGTCGACAAATCTATTTTTCTATTTATTTAAATTGTAAACGAGTGGCATCTCTGTCAAAATAAGCGAAAAACACAAAGAATAATGGAAAAAAACAAATTACTTTGTGTTTGACCGGATGATTTTGTATTTATGTTTAATATCTTTATTTTGTTTACCAATATTTCTGTTTATTTATTTGAAAATGAAATAATGAATTGAATATGCTATTTAATTTTTTTATTTATATAGAAATGTTTTTTAATGAAAGCAAATTATTTTCACTATTTTATGATTTTTATTTATGTATGACGACATTTCAACCTTAAAATTTAAGTTTTTATCGATTGAATAAACAACACAAACATGGTTGTCGCTTAGATAACAACAACAGCTGACTTTAACAATAGCGAATATCGTTTAAAAATTTTACTGATAATTTTGCAATTTTCTTTTTTAACGATTGGACTATCGTTGAAGAAGTTACTGAAAAGTTATTAATTTCTCCTGAATGGCAATATTTTTTTAAAATGTAAACATTTTTAAATGTTTTTTTTTTTTGGAATTTCAATTTGTGTTTAACGAATAAAATTTGTATATTAAAGATGCAATTGATGTCTTCTAAATTTAAAATAATTATTTCCGACGTTTTGATATGATTTTCTGAAATTCAATTAATATTTTCTAATTTATAATTGGAAATTTTAATTCCAGTTTTTAGAATTGATATTTTCTTAAATTTGAACGGAAAATTTTGTTTATTATAATGCTTTAGTAATTATAAACAATTTTTAAAAATTAGATGTAATCGCAATCAGATATTTTGTAGGTAAAGCAGAATAATAGTTCTATATAACTATGTAAAGCAAAAAACTCATTGATGAACTCGGTAACTCTATTTTATAAAGACAACAAAAAGTTAACATGCCAAACTTATGTTCATATTTGTAAAAAAATAATGGAAAAACGTATGAAATAAAAGACCAGCCCTGTGTATACTCTTAACATTGTTCTGTATGATATCTATTTGAAAATATTGACATTCATGTTAAAATAGAAATAACTATTGCAAAGCTAATTAGAACAAAAATTGTGGCGCCATCTACTGCGGCATAGTCACGCTGAGCAAAATAAAGTGACACTCTGTTAATGCAAAAGAAATGTATTTTCCCCACAACAAAATATTGCAGAAATTTATGTAAATAAAATAATATACCGATTTATTTCTAACATGCAGTTATTATGGATATACATATATAGAATATTTGTATATTATTTGATTATTTAATATGTGTATGTATGTACTCGTATATATAAATATTACACACAAAAAATACGACATCAAACGTTATTTTTGTTTTTCTCTTTAAATAAATTAATACATAAATTTTTTTTTTGCTAAATTTGCATTGTTTTTTTTATTAACAACTAGGTATTTTAGCATTATTTGCTTTAGATGTTGGTGAATTTTTACTCCCTTTATATTAACTCGTAGTGTCTGCTTGTCGAACAAATTTTTGATCGATTTTAACCACTTTCCCGTGACCCAATCGATCTGAAATTTTGCAGACAGGCTCGGAAATGACAGAAATGATCTAACAAATTTTTTTAGTGATGCCAAAAAAATGGAAACTTTTAAATTTTTCTACCAGAGTTGCTAAAAAAATTTACAAAGGGTTATTTTTTATTATATTATTACCACAACGACCACAAAAACAACAAGTCCAGCTACGACAACAATGCAGCATTTAGAATAACAACAAGAACAATATAGAAACATGTCTTTTCTTTTTTTTTTCCTTTTTAGAGATTTCCCTGGACCTGTTCCACCGATATAATTGATTTTTGAAATAGAAATCTTCCCATAAATTTGGTGAATCATTCTCACTAAAAATGATCACCCTAGGTGTCCTATTGAGGGCGTGATCGTGACAAGAACAACATAGAAAATTATATTTTTTCAAGACTTTTTTTTAGCTTTTCATTCAAATCTCGGGCCCTAATCGACCAATTTGTACGATTTTAAACAGCAAATTTTTCAGGATGTTAATGAATCATTTTTTATGTCAGCGAGCACTCTAGCTGCCCGATTGATGCCGTCATCGTGATTTCCACAGACGGACAGACGGACAGACGGACATCGCTATATCAACTCTGGTTGTTCTAAGGATCACAAATATATATATTTTATGGGGTCCAAAATTTTTTTTCTAATTATATATATATACCCTCTGCACACTGGAGTGGAGGGTATAAAAAATATTTATTATTATATATTATTTTTACCGGTTAATTTTTAATTTTTCGTTTTTTTATTTTTTATTTTTAATTTTTCGTTTGGCATTTTTCGTTTTTCATTTTTCGTTTATCATTTTTCATTTTTCAATTTTCATTTTAAATTTTTTTTTTAATTTTTCATGTTTTATTTTTAATTTTTTATTTTTTATTTTTCATTTTTAATTTTTTGTTAATCATTTTTCATTTTTTATTTTTCATTTTTCCTTTTTTATTTATTTTATTCTCTTTTCATTTTTTATTTTTCATTATTCATTTTTAATTTTAGTTTCTCATTTCTAATTTTTCATGTTTCATTTTTTATTTTTCATTTTTATTTTTAATTCTTTAGTTATAATTTTTTATTATTCATTTTTTATTTTTTATTTTTCATTTTTCCTTTTTTATTTATTTTTAATTTTTTATTTTTCATTTTTTATTTTTTGTTTTTCATTTTCCATTTTTCATTTTTTTATTTTTCATTTTTATCCTTAATTTTTTATTTTCAAATTTTAATTTTTTTTTTCATTTTTAATTTTTCGATTTTAATTTTTTAATTTCTCATTTTTCGTTTTTAATTTCTTATTTTTCATTTTCGTTTTTCGTTTTTCATTTTTTATTTTTCATGTTTCATTTTTCATTTTTAATTTTTCATTTTTTCTTTTTATCCTTAATTTTTAATTTTTTTTTTCATTTCTCATAATTCGTTTTTCGTTTTTCATTTTTCATTTTTAATTTTTTATTTTTCATTTTTCGTTTTTCATTTTTCGTTTTTCGTTTTCCATTTTTGATTTTTTATTTTTCATGTTTAATTTTTTATTTTTTTATTTTTAAATTTTTATTTTTCATTTTTAATTTTTCATTTTTTATGTTTCGTTTTTAATTTTTCATTTTTCATTTTTTATTTTCCATTTTTCATTTTTCATTTTTAATTTTTTATTTTTTATTTTTAATTTTTAATTTTTAATTTTTAATTTTTAATTTTTAATTTTTAATTTTTTATTTTTCATTTTTTTTTTCATTTTTTATTTTTCATTTTTCATTTTCAAACAGGTTATCATAATATCATAATTTTTTCACCAATACAATCACATTTTGTCTTACGACTCACATGTTACGCTCACATGTTACGCTTACATGTTACGCTGTTTTTGAAATTTACCCCCCTGCGCGTATAGATGTTTACACATCAAAAGTTGAAATAACTTACGCCTATCGCACTCTGAACTTTAATTGTGTTTTGACACTTTGGCCAACCTCCCTTCATCATTCCATCCAATAAACCTACTTTTTATCTTTGTCTTTACAATCCGTTGCCATAAAATAAATGCATTCTGTAGGCAATAAATTTTAAATTTGTTTCATATTCATTTTTAGAATTGTTATCATTATAAACGTTGTTCTGCATATAAAATTAAATGCATTTTTCTAAAAATGCATGAGCACTTAAGGCATGTTTACTTACATATGCATACAAATGCATATCTAACATACACATGTGTAAATATAAATGTACTCGTACTCATACTTACATATTGATAGCAATGTAAGTAAACTAATAGAAAAAGAATATTGCGAATGTTATCTCAATAAAACCAAATAAAAACACACTCACCGCACCACACAAAATAGACAGTTATAGACAAAGAGAGAGTGAGAGAGATAGAGAGAGAGCAGCAACAACAACAAATTTACAAATCTAAATACAAGAACACAAACTTTCGAATAGTTTTGGTTAAAAATGTTTTTAAAAAATGTCTGAGTTTGTGTAAGATTGCAAGTATGTCTGTGTAGGTGTGTATTATAAGTATTTACCAAAGAAAATATACAAGCAAACAATGAACTCATATAGAACATGAATACACATTGAAAACAAAACCAATAAAAAGAAATAATATAGCCAACAACAAAAAAAGTCAAGCAAAAAAAAAGTAATCGTATGTACTTTTCCAAAAAAAAAAAAAAAAAAAAACACAACAACTCTGTGAAACGTGTTTACAACAGATTCAAATGTTTTATTGTAATAATACTTGAAAGATACAAGAGCAGCAACATCAACAAGGCCATAGAAGAAGAAAATTTCAAATATACTTACATACATATCTATATATATATATATAAATATATGTATATATCAGTTTATCGTATATATTTGTAGCTATATAACAAAGTAATCACGTTTGCATAATATGCTCATACCTACCGGGCATATAACAACCCGATAAATACTGCCCCATGGAGAGATTGTTATTGTGGTCACACCATAACAGGGTAGAATTAAAATAAAATGAACAAACAAAACAAAATATCTATCGAAAACAAAGTACTCGAAATTCCCACTTAGAACTTTGTGTTGTTGCATAAGTTGGTGTAAATCCTTAAATAAACTCATAGGTGTGATGCAAGTATATTTGTTATGTATTACATATGAAATTCGAAACACAAATACATTCATACATACGACTATAAGCATTAGAATGTGTAACAAAGCAAACACTTAAACCTTTAAACTAGCCATCAGGAGCAGTGGTATGCTCGGGATTTTATTTAGTTAAAATAAGGAATGTTTAAAAAAATTTTCATTTCAAAAAAAAATAATATTACTGATCACTTTATTGGGAAAAATACGAGTAGCTAAAGGTCAGCTTCTGTTGCCACTGAGAATTCAAAAACCTTGGGTACCTTCGTAAATGCAGTAGTTATGCATCACTGCAGCATAATAAAAGTAAAACTTTCAAAAAAGCATCACTTGGCAGCACTGATTTACGTCAAAAGTATTTTTATGCAAACAATTGACAGTGCTGCAAGCAAATATCTGCAACTATGGCATCATTTTAATTACTGATGCAATAGAGCGCGAAGCTTTTAAAAAATTAAACATTGGTGCAGAATGGAAGAGGAAGTAGTTCGTTATATAAAAAATGTTAATACAAATTTAAATCAAATCGTTTTATTATTTCAAAGTATTTTTTTATTTTAGGAATCCGCCTTTTTAGTTTTAATTTAATTTTAATAACCAAAAGTCATTTTTCATCTTTCTTTTAATTCTTTTTTTTATTATAAGTTAACAAAAAGTTGTCATTTTTAGAATCAAGATTTTCAATAATATTTGTTAATGTTATTGTGGTGAACATGTTTTTTATCTTTTGCAAAACGTTCTAAAAAGCAAACTGTGTGCAATAGTTGAACAGTAACAAAGCATATGCAACAAGTAAGAAAATTATAGTCGGTCTAGACCGACTATACGATACCCTATACCATGCGTTTAGAGACCCTATCTCTCACGCCCAACTAACTGGATATAGAAAATAAGCATAAACCTAATTTGAGTGGGATTTTTATTTATTTTTTTAGCTGCAGGTAGGAAAAAGTTCATACGGATGCTATATCTATATGGGGACTAGGCCTAAAAATGGACCGATCCTGACCATGTTTGTTAAAGTCTTTTGTATTTTGCAAAATATATACAAACAAAATTTGAGAAGAATTAGTGCAATATTTTTGTTTTTTGATAGATTTAAGTGAAGATCGGGAAGCAGCTCTATATGGGGCCTATGACTAAAAGTTGTCCAATAGGGATCATTTTTGATTAATGGATGTAATATATACATACACACCCAATTTGACTAAGATTTGTTTGATAATTTGGATCTTATGGCAATTTATGTCGATTTCATAGGGGTCATTTGTATGGGGGCTAGGTCTGAACATGAACCGATTCTCACCAATTTCAATAGCGTTCATCCCATGGCCGACAAGAGATTAAATACCAAATTTCATCAAAATAAATTCGTATTTGCGACCTGCAGTTTGATTATAAGCTTTACATGGACACACAGACGGACGGACGGACGGACGGACATCGTTAAATCGAATCAGATGGTGATTCTGATTCGATCGGTATAATTAAAGATGGGCTTAGGTCAAATATTTTTGGTTGTTACAAACAGCAGCACAAAGTCATTATACCCAAACCACATAGTGGTATAGGGTATAACAACGGATCACGCATCAGCAACAAAAATTGGCATAACTGTCGCAATGATGCACAAATTTACTGCATTTACGAACTTACCCCTTTTCTCTGTGTTCTATTTTCCTACTTTCATTGTCTGAAAATGAAAATAATAATTGCGCATTATAAAGGGTATTTAAATTTTAAGGGCCGATGTTGAATGTGAACCACACCTAAACGTCAAGTTTTTTTCTGCATTTCATCTGACATTTCTCAATTGCAGACTAACATAATTTGAACCATGGAAAGATACACAATCGAGCAACGCGCTGAAGTTATTCAGGCTTATTATGAAAATGGGCGTACAAATCAAAATGCATATCGTGCACTTCGTGATTTTTTCGATCAATTTAATGTTCCAAACGTGCGTAAAATCGAAAAAATCGTGCAAAAATTTGAGCAAACCGGGTGTGTAGAAGATGTGAAAACACCAGTGCATGATCGTACAGCTCGTACTGCAGAAAATATTGCTGCTGTTCGCGATAGTGTGGCTGAAGAGCCATCCACCTCAACTCGCCGTCGTGCCCAACAATTGCACTTCTCACGCTTGTCGTTGATGGATATTATGCATAAAGACTTGCATTTACCCGCTTACAATGTGCAACTAACTCAAGAAATAAAGCCCCTTGACCATTCCAAACGTCGTCAGTGGTCAGAATGGTGGCAAGAAATGGCAGCAGTGGATGATCAATTTTCGAAGAAAATCATCTTCAGTGATGAGGAACGTTTTCACATCAGTGGATTCGTCAATAAGCAGAATTGCCGCATCTGGGCGAGTGATAATCCAAGAGTGATTGTCCAAAAACCAATGCACCCACAAAGAGTGACTGTTTGGTGCGGTTTATGGGCTGGCGACATCATCGGGCCGTATTTTTTTTTTCAAAATGAGCCCGGTCAGGCAGTTACTGTGAATGGTGTTCGCTATCATGAGATGATAACAAACTTTTTATGGTCCGAATTGGAAGATATGGATATGCACGATATGTGGTTTCAACAGGACGGTGCCACTTGCCACACAGCTAACGAAACATTGACTCTTTTGCGCGACAAATTCAATGGCCGTGTTACCTCACATAATGGCGATGTCAATTGACCGCCAAGAACCTGTAATTAAACACCGTTGGACTTCTTTCTTTGGGGTTATTTGAAGGAAAAGGTGTACGTCGATAAGCCAGCAACAATTCAAGTGCTAAAGGATGAGGTAATTCGGCACATTACGGTATAGAACCTCAATTATGCCTCAGCGTCATCGAAAATTTGGACCATTGGATGAAGGTGTGCCGCCGAGTTCGCGGCGGCTATTCCGATAATTTGTTCCATACATAATTGAACCATACCATGTTATCATAATAAAAAGAAATGACAATAATTTCCTAAATAATTTGTGTTTTATTCAAAATCAACATCGGCCCTTAAAATTGAACCACCCTTTATATCTGTGTTATCATTACACTGTGGAACAAATTCAGGTTAGCAAAAGTTAGGTCGATTCTGAGAGTGAGGGGTGAAAATAGAGGCTAAATTTTAAGACCCGTATCGCGGCGTTTGTTTATGTTATTTCGAATTTTTTTTTTAATCGACCTTCGAACTTTGCAGTCAAGTGCCGATTTTCAGCATATTGTTTATATGGTTTTTTGGCTATGACTCGTTGGCTGATTGATATTTTTTCAATCTATCAAACCCAAATTATTGCTAGAGACCTGTTTAACAATTAAAATTTTTTTAAATATTGATTTAGAAAATCTTTGTGGTGCTTATGAAGCAAAATGTTGGATAAATGACCTTTTTTCATGCTTTTTGAAAATATTTTCCACAATATTATCCGTCGCATTGGACGGAAATGGCCTAAAGACAATAGGCTACACGAAAGTCTTGTTCCTGAAATGAAAATTTTGTTGCCGTTGCTCCACATTAAACTTGGCATTGCTAAAAATTTTTTGAAATGTATCGCAAAAAGACCAGCAGTATTCAAACGCTTAAAAGATATTTTCCCAAGACTAAGAAACTCCAAAATTCAGGAAAGGTTTGCTAATGGTCCCGACATACGGAAACTAATGAGTCGTCAAGATTTTGACCAAGTTCTGACAGACCGAGAATTAAATGCATGGCTCGCATTGAAAGCAGTCATTAAAGGACTTTTGGGTAAAGAACGCAAAGACAACTACAGGCAATCTGTTGCAAACATGTTGGCAGCTTTCGATGAAATTGGGGTTAATATGTCGTACAAAATTCTTCTCTTGCATCAGCAGCTTGATCAAATCGCTCAACAGTTGCCAACTGAATCCGATGAGCAAGGCGAACGTTATCACCAAACTGCGCTTCCATTTGAAATAAGGTAACTATAGAGTGTGCATATTTTGAATTCCTAGATTTTTCTAATACCTTTGTCAGGGTGGACAATTTAAACATGTTAACGATTGAAAACTATTTTCGTTTCAGGTACAGAGGAGAGAAATCTCCAGATGCAATACTCGCTAAAATTTGTTGGTGATATAAAAACACCTTTGAAGAAGAGGAAGACGAGGAAAAAGAGGAAGAAGGGGAAGACAAAGATGAAATTCCAGAATATCTGTTGGACGAAATTATCGACCTTTCTGATGATGATGACGATGACCAAGATATTAGAGAGGGCAGTGATGTTGATCCACAGCCGCCTGCTAAACGGCAACTGGCCAAATCATTAATTTAATTAATTTAATTTTTTTACTTAAAACTTTTCATAACTAACATTTCAAAAATATATTTTTTTCCATATTTTTATAATTTTTTTTCAATGTTTCTTCAAAACCAACACTGAACAAAATTGGTACATAAAAAATGAGAAGCAAATTAATATTAAGCTGGAAAACGCAAGTTTTGTATTATGATTGTTTTCTTTTCAAATGAAATTTATTGAAAAAACTGAGAAGCATATTGCAGATCAAACAGGAAGCAAAAAAGTCTTAGTTTTGTGGAAAATATTTTCAAAAAGCATGAAAAAAAATAATTTTTCCAACATTTTGCTTTATAAGCACCACAAAAATTTATTAAATCAATTTTTTTTTTTAATTTTAATTGTTGCACAGGTCCCTAGCAATAATTTGGCTTTTACAGATTGAAAAAATATCAATTAGTCGACGAGTCATAGCCAAAAAACCATATAAACAATATGCTGAAAATCGGCATTTGACTGCAAAGCTCGAAGGCCGATTAAAAAAAAAATTGGAGCCAACTCGAACTATCGCTCTTATTCTCTATAAAAATAATTTAAAAGTTTGTTCGTATTTTAAATTTTGAGTCCCAAAATCGACGTATTTTTCTTTAATGTAACTACAACTACCCAAATTATTGTGAATGTTTTGACTTAAGGCAGTACTCAAATAATTATGGCTTCAAAAATCAAGGAAAACTCTTAACATATGGTTGTGAAATATTCACACACTGTGACAGTTCTGATAGACTGAAATTAAAAGCTCTCTCTAACAACACAGCAATATATGTTTTTAATGATGCATAAAATTATTCATACTAGGGAACTATTGATACAATCTAGATTTAAAAGTTAATTGTCCGAAAGGCAATTTTTCATTTATTCTACCCGTCTTTGGAACGACCTACCATCTACTATTCAATTGGAAAGCAACACTTCTGAGTTTAAAAAGGAACTGTTAAAATTATACTAAATTATACCAAAATTATAAAAAAAAATTATACTAAAATTATACTTTATTAAAAACTAGCAGATTCCAGCCCTCGACATTCGAGTGCAAGTCCTAGGAAGTTCTATTTTTTTCTCTAAATAAAAACCCTAAAAATATGCTAATCAAATATAGCCAATTTACAAATCAACACAAAAAAAAACAAACACATTTTTATTACAAACACATTATCAAATTTAATAAACACACACATAGCATTCTATAATTTTATGTATATATTAGTAGCAACTTTAAATGCAATTTACTCAAAATAAAGGAAAAATTTTAAAAATCGGTAAATCTGCAAAACGGCTAAAAAGAAATACCTTTCAAACAATATATGCTTGGTCAAAATCGGGAAAAAACAGTAGAACAAGACATCGGTCACAAGAAATCACCTAGCCTATTAATATTATAGACATCTCTAAATAATTGTAATATTACCAAGTTGTGAAATTTTTGTGTTCGTATATTATGAATTTTTAAGTAGTGCTAACGTATACTAAGCTATCACTGTAATTTATAAGATTTATTATTTATTTATTAATTATGCCGTTGAATATTTTCATATTCATAGTGTATTATCTACCTTTGACTTAATTTGCCAAACCATACATTTGAGAAAGCTTTTTCTGTTACACAATGTTGTGTAGGACTCACTTTTGGCTCTCCTGCAAAGTAATGGAACATCCGATAACCCATTATTTTTAGTCAACGACGATATGCATTTACTTTAGTTTGGTAAAGAAAAAAATTATAAATTGGCATAATCTGTATTTTATATATGGGGCATTTCATGTAGAGTGATCCAACTTTTGAAACCGATGTCTTCCGATCGGGATGAAATTTGCACCCAGCTTAGTACTATTTGATAGTAGTTTAGACACAATCTTTCAGCAAGATCGTTTCAAGACTCTCTGAGTTTTTTCTTATCCATGTAACTTTTTACCTATTGTTCGTAACAAAATTTGTCCCAAATAGTTTAGATAGCTATTTCTTCAATCGTTCGGAAAAAATATTTTAAAAAAATAAAAAAAATTTTTGTACCCTTTTTTTGCAAAATGAAAAATTTTTGTTGAGTTTTTTCAAAACAAGGCCCCTTTTTGCTAAAAAGAAAGCTTAGGTTTTTTTCCTTTCAGAGCCTTATGGTCGCGAGTGGGATATCTACCAAAAAAAAATGTTTTGTAACTCAAGACAACGGTTTTTCTATTTATGGCATATACACTAATTTGAATTTTTTCGTATTAGTGTGTGTTTCCAAAACCTTAAAAATAAAGCATACACTGAGAAACTAGATAAACTAACCTTTCCGACGGCATGTAACATACCTAACTAGAATTTCATACCTTTGATACTGTAATACCCGCAATATGTTAATCTCAGGAAAAAAATCACTTTTTTCTATAGAAATGTTGAAAAAATACTTTTTTAGAACTTCCGTCAAGCAGTATAATATTTTGACAAAAGATATTTGAAATATGAAAACACCAAAAACATGTAGCCTAAAGTTAAAAAAGTATGAAAATTCACATTTTTCATCTAATCCGCTGAAATAAAAACGCTGCCCTCGCCAAATTAAGAACAGGGTACCTACAATATTTGGCATTTCTAATGACATTTATTTTGTTAATAAGACCGTAATATATAATCGTTGATTTCGGTAAATTTCTTGAACAAAATTTTTGAAAAAGTAAAATTGGTGATTTTGAAATAGTGGCAAAAAGTACGTACCGTTTTGTAATTAATTGAGAACGGCATAACTATAGACGTGATGCAAACTACTTTACTTAAGATCATCGTGGGACCAGGAGAATGCAAAAATGTTATTGTTGCAAATTACTTCAATGTTTTTATAAATGTGAGCTCGATTTTGTTAATCAAGTGTTCTGCGGCGCATTTATTGCCAGGGGAATTTGAACCGATAATAGATTTTGTTATTTTACTAGAAAGATAATTTACTCTAGATTATGGATTATTGACTTATTTAATTGAAACGCAATTATTAATATCAAAACTTTTGTCAAAAATGTTCTTTTTTGATAATTTTTACATGCGTCCAGAAAGCAGATCCAGTGTCACAATAATCCGACTCGCACGTCTTAAAATTCAGAAAAAATGGCTGACGCCCTCTGATATTTAAGATAAGAAATTTTTGCATATTTTTTTCATACTTTACATATTTTTTGTATATTTTGCATATTTTGCCATATATTATGCATATGCATTTCATGCAAATATGCAAAAAAATGTTTAAATAAACATAATGTTTTCAACTCTTTTTTCAATGAAAAGAACCTTGGTGTCATTAGAATTAAGCTATCTTAATATGCAAATATGCAAAATGCTAGGTCTATGTATTAGTGGGCAATTATATATTTTTCAAAGAACTATTCGTTTAATTTTATAATTAATGCATTTTTCAAGTTTTCTTCGTTTAAATTTGTTCTTTGTGGCGACAAAATGAATTGCAAGGCTGAAAAGGACCACTCGCCGCTTACTTGCATAGCAAGAACTGGGTATAAAATCTGAGGTGCTTGATACAATTATGACGTTTCCATTTTATGTTGCTCCCAAAATAGTAAACGTTTTTTTCTTTTTCCAGTCTAGGATATTTTCAATATATATTTCAATTTAATTAATCATTTTTTGAGAGAATTTATGCGAACATATCTTCATCATTTTCTAAACATGATTCCCTCATAAAGTTCTCTTCTCTTTGTTATTTGTTATTGTTATTAAAATATGTTTTTTCAAAATTTTTAACTGAAATCTACTATCAAGATACACTGCTGCAATATTATTAATAAAGTGGTTTTCTCCTCTTATAATGTTTATATATAATTTTTTTGAAAATGTCTGTAATTTAAATCCAGATTCTTCTGTATTGCTCGGACTTTAATATATAAAGAGTGGAATTTAATTTTTCAATTTAATTCGTTTGCATATATTTTGCATATTTTTGGCATATTTTTGGCACTTTTTGCATATATTTTGCATATTTTCGATATTTGTTAAAATTTCTTATAATTAAGCGATAAAACGTCTAAATGTACACTTTGGTACTAATCTGATGAAAAATAAAAATATGCAAAATTCCGAGGTCTACTAATAAAATATTTGTACTTTATTTATACTTTGAGCTCGTACCCTGAACCGAATCTGAAACTTAACTTTTTATTTTGATTAACTCAAACCCGAACCTGAACCCATTTTTAGGATTTCAGTCCCTGGTTATATATTATAACCTATATTTATTACTATATTTTGCAACAAAAACTTTGATGAACACCTTATAATAGATTGCAAAAACGAGTTTACTATGCGTTTTAATTAATACTAGCAGATCCCAGCCCTCGAAATTCAATTGCAAATTTTTGGAAATTTTATTTTTTTATTTAAAAAATTATTTTATAAGACCATAAAAGTATGCTAATAAATTTTTGGCCACTTCAAAATTCAACACTTTTTATTGCCGTTAGTGGTTTGTGTCCAAAATTATCTTTGGTCGTTAATGTCATTATTGGTGTATTTCCAAAATTATTTTTCAATTCAGCACCGGGCCTCTTGCAAACACATTAACAAATTTAATACACACGCACACAGCACTGTATATTTTTATGTATGTGTTAATAGCTACTTTAAATGTATTTTAAATTAAAAAAATATGTAAAAATATAAAAATCTCTAAACCTGGTCGGCAGCTAAAAAGAAATACCTTCCAAATGAGGGATTCTTGATCAAATTAGAATTAAAACTGACAAACTTATATCGGTCACAAGATAGCGCCTTGCATATTAATTAAATAACAAGCAGATTCCAGCCCTCGAAATTCGAGTGCAAATTCTAGGAGATTTTATTTTTTCATTAAATAAAGACCCTAAAGGTATGCTAATCAATTATAGCCAATTCACAAATCACCACAAAAAACTCATTTTTATTACAAACACATTAACAAATTTAATAAACACACACATATCATTGTATATTTTATGTATGTGTTTGCAGCAACTTTAAATGCAATTAACTCAAAATAAAGGAAAAAATTTAAAAATCTGTATATCTGCAAAACGGTTAAAAAGAAATACCTTTTAAATAATATACGTTTGGTCAAAATCGGGATGAAACGGTAGAACAAAACATCGGTCACAAGAAATCTTCTTGCATATTAACTAAATAATATATGTCTTTGTGGCTCAATGTGTAATTCTTGAGATTGGTTATTCAAAGATCACTGATCCTCATTAAAGTTTTTATTTTGATTTTCTCAATTTCATAAGCTAACGAGTAAAAGCATAATTTTTTTTCTTTTTGGAACATGGCCATTAACTATGATAACCTGCTAAAAAAAACTCCAATATTTCCTTCCAATTTTTTGTTCAATATCACGTTTTTGAAATATGATATTTTGAACACCTACGATCTTAATATTACCCAACTATCAAAACCTTTTTTTGGTTCTGAAAACCACTGTGCCAGCAAACTACTTGAAACCTTTTTACTTTTTCTTATTGGGGGGGGGGAGGGGGGTAGAATATTATAAAATTGCTTATGTAAGCTCAATTCAAACGTTTTGAAATGTTTTCGTTTTTCTTCATTTATATCGATGCGGTCGTTTTTGTATACCCCAAAGCAATTTTCGTACAATCATACATCCAGTTATACACTCAAAGACATTTTAATTTTTTTACTTTTTTTACCTCAATACACAAACATGCAGTGGAAATATTGAGTAGATAAGAATACTTAAGGTGTTGGCTAGAGCAAAGAAACTAATTAAATTTTAAGTAATCCTTTAGTTGTATTTTTCTTTAGCATTGGTAATCATTGGAAATGAAGTCCTTACAATATTTTTAATACCAATTTGTTACAGCTCTTATGTGTACGAAATCTTCAATTAAGTGTTAAAAGTGCTAACCCAGCTGTTAAGGAGTTTCAACTTGGCAAATGGAGTAGGTGGTTTCCTAAGTTTTCCATTTGAAGATAATAAAAACTATCAAGTTTTTTGAAAGTTTCTCAATTACCAAAAAAAAAAAAAAATATTTTACATTTGTATGCATTTTTTAAGTTTGTTGGTTTGTTAAAGATGCTATAAAAAGGAAACGCCAACAATAAAATGCAATTAAGAAATTAAGTTTTTTCTTAAAAGTGGTCTTTAGTTGGACATAAATGTTTATTCAACTCATAAATACTTAAAAAAGTTTTTTCAGTTTTTTTTTTAATGTTACGATGACTGTGGCGTATGATTTTTTTTTTTTTTTTTTTTTGAACACTCATACGCCACTTTAACTGTTCAGTATTTTATTCGAGCTTCAAGAATGAAAAGCTATATTTATACCCTATACCACTATGTGGTTTGGGTATAATGACTTTGTGCTGCTGTTTGTAACAACCAAAAATATTTGACCTAGACCCATCTTTAATTATACCGATCGAATCAGAATCACTTTCTGAGTTGATTTAACAATGTCCGTCCGTCCGTCCGTCTGTGTGTCCATGTAAACCTTGTAATCAAAATGCAGGTCGCAAATATGAATATATTTTGATGAAATTTGGTATATAAGCTTCTATCGGCCATGGGATGAACGATATTGAAATTGGTGAGAATCGGTCCATGTTCAGACCTAGCCCCCATACAAATTACCCCTATGAAATCGACATAAATTGCCATAAGATCAAAATTGTCATATAGATCTTACTCAAATTGGGTTTGTATGCGTTCCTTACATCCACTAATGAGTAGTCCAAAAATGGTCCCTTTGGCCGCATATAGAGTTGCTTCCCGATTTTCACTTAAATCTATTAAAAAACAAAAAATATTGCACTGATTCTTCTCAAATTTTCTTTGTATATATTTTTGCAAAATACAAGAGACTTTACCAAACATGACCAGGATCGGTCCATTTTTGGACCTAGTCCCTATATAGATATAGCATCCGATATGAGCTTTTTCATATCTGCAGCCAAAAAAATTAATAAAAATCCCACTCAAATTTGGTTTTCGCTCATTTCTATGTCCAGTTAGTTGGGCCTAAGAGATAGGGTTTCTAAACGCATGTTATAGGGTATCGTATAGTCGGTCTAGACCGACTATAATTTTCTTACATGTTTTGAATGCTTTTAAATAGTGATTCCTAAAAGATGCTTCAAATTGTTGTCACATGTGAAATAAATATTCATAATTCAGGTTAAAAAAAGGACTATTAAATTAGTAAATAAATATCACTTTCTTCAGAAAGTTAAGCCTATTTCAGAGTTACATATTCATTTGGGTTCTTAATTAATTAATACAGAAACTTGTATCGAAGGGAGTTTTGTGTAATTTCATTTTAACCTACATCACCCTCAAAAAAAAAAAATACGTTGTTTACCCTCGTGTGTGCTTTTCCACACATACGGGATTTCTACGTATTTTGCACTAGCAAAATAATTTTTTTGTTGTCAAAATAATGATTTAGTATCAACAACATATTTATTTTATATTTTGCTATCTGTTACATCAAATTAGTTTATCTTTAACACATTTTACATAAACATTGTGATTATGAGTATGCTCAGCTACACCTTTTTGGCAGAAACAGCACATCGTTATATACACATTGTTCTTAGTTTTCAACTTCCCGCAATAACATATGTGACATCTAGCTTCTCCTTCGATATTCGAAGGAACACTTTTGAATCTTTTTGGAGGAATATCGCATGATACTGATGAGCGCTCTCTAGATTCTGAAGGTTGACGAAACATTGAGGATATAGACTGTGCTGTTGAGCAACTAAGATCTCGCACTGATTCATTTTGTAAATTGTTGCTAATGGCAGAAAACAAAGACACCGCTGGATCGGTTCGTGGCACACCTTTTCTCATTGTCATGTATGGTTTTGCAAGAGATATTCCAAGCTCACGTAAAAAAAATCTTCGCATGGTTGGTTTGTTTTGTTTGCCAATTTGGTTCCACATCTTTTAATAAATTCAAATCGTTTGGAGCTGTGATATCGATCACATTTGCGTAAACCGCAAATGGCCATCGCTTCGTCTTTCTTTTAGAACTGTAACAAGACAACTTTTTGTCAACTATATCCACGCAACCTATAATATAAAATATTTAATATCTGGTAATAAATGAAATAAAAATAAAAATAAAAATCACTGAAACGAGCTTTTGGTTTTATTATAATATTGAATAATTATTTTTCCATCAGATTCTAAATCATTCGAAGCATATATTGTGCTTTGCAGTACCACGCAATTGTCCTTTCTGCCGATGTAAAACACGAGTGTTGTGTCTTCAGAAAATGCAAACGCTGATTGAAATAACGGTACTTTTTTGCATTCTAAAAGTTCTGATGCTTCGTTTGTTTTTGCGCATTGTACCGACCATTGTTAGCCCTTGGGATAACAACTTTGGACCAAGTTCGTAAGATGAGAAAAAATGTTATGTCCGTTCAGTACTCGAACCAAATCCAAAATAATACGTTCACCTTGATTTTTTCAGCCAAACCACCAACTGGTTTTCTCAAATATGGTTAGATTTTCCAAACGTAGCAAGTTTCAGAGCAAACTAATAGCCAAAATTTAATTTCATATCGTACAGTCTTTGAAGGCATATATTGTCGAAACTTGCATCTTCCACGAAAACCAAGCAATTGCTCGTCAATAGTAACACATTTAGATGGATTGAAATAATCAGCCAATAGCTCAGACCATTTCGCGATTATTTCACGAATTGGAGCAAATTTGTTCTTAGAGCTTCTTTTACGTCTGGTCATAATGTCATTAAAGCGAATAACACGATTCATGTATTGAAATATCTTTTTTGATATTATTGCTCTAAATATGGGCCATCCAAATTCACCATCAAATAAATCCAACATTGTTTCATTCTTTAATTTAAATTATTGCAATTCATCTAAAACATTCGATTAATCACAAATATAGACATATAAACCTGAAACTCCAGCCAAAATGAGAACATCGATATATGCATGTAACAAGTTTGAGTCGATTTCGATATATGTAGCTGTCACCGCACTTTACCTTTGCATATGCGTTTGAACACTTCAGAATTACATTAGTTGCGGGTGGGAAAAACAAGATCGGTACGAGCTCTTGCATATCTTGTTGTGCGTGGACGCCAATTGATAAGATTTTTCGTTCGATCGTGAGCTGGTTGGGGATTCCAAACAATACCTTCTTTTGAAACAAGCGATGGATTTAACGTTCCATCTTCGGATGAGACTCCTATTGCGTCAACATCTTCATTTTGTTCCATTGTATTATTTCAGAAACAGCTTCACTTTCTTCCGTTTCATCATTTTCTTCCGGAGAGTAATTTTCACCACTATCGGAAAAATCCTCATCATCAGAAACATTTAAAATAACTTCAGGCTCTTCGTTGGTAAGATATTTTGGTCTAATCAACGAAAAATAAATTTCTGATCTTTTCACAATCGGAGCAAATTATCTACTTCTTAATTGTTTGTAGCAATGAGCCATAATTTCTGCAGCCATTCGGTGTTGATCGTTGTGAAAACGCAGTATGTAGACATGTAAGAACATGTTTATATTTTATAATACGAATAAAGTTTGTCAGACTATCAGTAGACATGGAAATATGATGAAAATAAATTATGTTGCTAGTGCAAAGTATATAGAAATTACATATGTGTGGAAAAGCATACACAAGGGTCAGCAACGTCAGTTTATAAATATCTCGTTATAAAAAAATTTTTTTTTGAATCAATTTATGCGTTTTCTGTACTAATTTGAAGCGACATGAAAAGTCAAGAAATTTCATGAACATCGCTTAATTTATTTTTATGTACAAAATATTTTCATATTTCATACAAAGGCTGAGACGAAGGTTAAAACAAAAAACAATCAAAATACATTGACCAATGCCGATCGACTTTTAACCAATTTCTGTGTTGATTTAGTGATTTCGGTCCTTCCCTCTTTCATGTTGTTTATTTGAATGTATATTTAAACCCGTATTCATCTAGGTGAAAATAAATACAAACATCGCCCTTGAACTTAAATTGGGGCAAGTCCCAATTTTATATTAGATTAGATTTATTAATTTTTGGCAAATAAAATACTTAAAATTACAGTAACGAAAATTTTTTAAATGATTAAATTATAGGAAGACATAACATTAAATGTTGTGTGTCTGATAGGCATAATAAAATATTTTACATTATAATTAGAATAATATTTATAAAAGTACTATTATTACTAGCAGAGCCCAGCCCGCGAAATTTGAGTGCAAATTCTAGAAAATGTTATTTTTTTCATTCAATTTATTTCTTTCAAAATTTTGTAACGTAACCACCCATTGGGTTGAGTTATTTTAATCTCATATTACACAACAATGTAAACCGTCAATTAAAGTGTTCGAAAAAATTCTTAGCAAAGGGGACTGAGGGAGCCATTGGGCTGCTGGCTTCAGTTGGTTGGGGAGTTCGGGCCCTCTCCTATTAACTATTTACCAGTCACTACAAAAATTATTGTGGGCTCCCTTTTTTATATTTAAAATGTATGGAATGGACCAGATGACTACAATAACTACTTCATTAAGTAAACCCCATTGCAGTCATAAATGATAATAAAATTTAAATAAAATTTGCAATCGAATTTGTATTTTATTTAACTCTTAGATATATATAGAGCTCGGCGCATCTTTTATAGGCAACCTAACACAAAGTTACTCACATTTATTTATTTATTTAAGGATTTATATTCCACAATTCATTATTTATTCAACCCATATATGTATATATATATTGCGGCGGGTCGATTTGTATTTTTGCAAAATCGTATATGCGAAAAATAAACCAGGGATCATTCTAAGCAACTTTGCTCAAGAAACTATGGTTCTATAATAAATTTCGATCCAGCGATTTTTAAGGGTGATGTTTGATTTTTATGGGAGGTATGCCTTATTCTTAATCGATTTTGATAAAAATTGGTAAGGACATTAGGGCGGGTCGATTTTTTTTATTCGCAATATCGTATATGAGGAAAGAAAAAATAATTAAAACAAAAGTATTTTCAAAAAACAAAAAACAAAAACCCATAGTTTATCGCGCAAATATACCCTAAATATGTGTCCGATCAGGCTCATTTTCGGTATACTTTATTTGTTTTTCATACACTATGAGCACACCAATTGTCATTAAAATCGAGTAAAAATTAGGCAAACTTCCCATACAAAGTCAAATTTCCCCATAAAAATTGTTGGATCGAAATACATTTTAGATCCACAGTTTTTTCAGCAAAGTTGCTCAGTATGATCCCTAGTTTTTTTTCCGCATACACGATTTTTCCATTTTTTCCGTGCCCCACAAATCGACCCCCCTAATTTATATATATTACTGAAATATTTATAAAATATAAAAAAAAAATTAAATATTTTTACATAAAACATATTTAAAAAAAAGATTGCAACAACACTTATATACAATTAATAAAGAAAATTTCATATCAGAAATGACAGTGCATTATGAGGTTACTTTTTTTATTTTACGCGGTTTTTTAATTAAAAAAAATATTATTAAACTCTGTTGATGCAAGCAAAAGCTTAAAAAAGTATAAGCGATTAAAGAAGGCATCAAAAATAATTAGCAGGAAATTAGTTGTTGCCTGTCAAAAAATCAAATGCAATGACAAGTTATATATATGCAAGAGATAATATTAAATGTTAAATTTGTTCCTCATTTTTTATTTTTATATTTTTAACTCACCCAAACAAACGAAGTTTGATGAAGGCTTCCAAGAAGTTCGAGGCTTACGCGTTAATGCTGTTGATGTTTGCTGGGAACATAATAATTAATATTGTTCTTGTATGGTTATTACTAAAGTGATTATTTAAGTCCATTGGAGGTCAAAACAAAGACCCAAAATTAAAAGATTTTGTTTGTAACTTTTTTTATAGATTTATAATTTTTGGTTACTATTTAGTTAGATAATTATATTCTTATTTGAATTCATATTTAAGTATCTGCGATAGTAGTTTGTAAGCGGTGAAAATTTATATATGTACATTTTTTTGTACTTTTTTTCTATTTTAATAAAAAAATTCTTAAAAAATTGTCTTTTAATTTTTTTTTTTTTTTTTTGGATTTACACGTTAATTTCTACATGGACTCAAATTTATTATTTATCTGTTGGGCTTCAACACATTTACCGATTTTAACCCTGCCTTCATAACCCTATTGGAAGTTGCTGATATGATAAACATACGTCTGTGGGACGTATCATAGTTTTTCTGTATGGTGACAGCATTTTGACAACTATTTTATAACTTTTTTGTACTCACATGATTCTTTATATATTTCCTTATTATTTAAATGCATTTTCTTACAAATTTTTTTTATTCAAATAACTAAAAATTAACAATCTCAGTCTTCTTATAAAATCAACAAAAAGAAATCTTAGTAAAAACAATACGTCTCTCGGACGTAGGTTATCCAAGCAGGGTTAAAAAAATTACTTTGTAAAGATTTTAGGGTGCATGGAGGTACTTATTTTTACAATGCTTCCTCGTTGTCTATTTAAGACTATTTTTGTGTTTTTTATGTTTTTTTTTTGCTCTATTAAGTTGTTGTTTTTTGTACCAGTAGTGCGATTATGTAAATTTTAACGATCCGACAATCGCAAAATATATCGACAGCTATTGTTGTTTGCACTAACAATTAAGTGTTTCACTAAGTACTCCTTAACGACAGTCGACAAATCTATTTTTCTAGTTATTTACATTGTAAATGAGTGGCATCTCTGGCAACGAAAGCGGGAAACACAAAGAAGAATATAAAAAAAAACAAATCACTTCGTGTTTGATTTTATGTTTATGTTTAATTTCTTTATTTTTTATTAATATTTTTGTTTATTTATTTGAAAATAAAATAATGAATTGAATACGCTATTTAATTTTTTTATCTATATATAAAGTTTTAATAATAATAACAAAATATTTTCACTATTTTATGATTTTTAAAATTGAACTTTTTATCGTCTAAATAAACAACACCAAAATGGTTGTCGTTAGATAACAAGAACAGCTAACTTTAACGATAGCGTATATCGTTTAAAAATTTTACTGAATACCAAAATCGACAATTTTGTTGTTTTCTTTTTTTAGCGATGTGGTTATCGGTTAAAGAAGTTACTGGATCGCGCTACAGATCGAATATAATAATGAAGTTGGTCGAGAGTTAGTGTTTTTTTTTTTTCTTAATATTTTAATATTATTCCCTCTAAACTAGTTTGGTCGATTTGTGGAGATGGTGAAGCGAAGGGAAAAACTTTGAGTATCCGTTTCAAATTAATCCACTTTGCCTATGTTGACTTATAAGAAATCACTTATGAAGAAATCACTAGATAGTTTTAAAAAGAATTGTTATCAAGTTATTGTTGTCTTATATAAAATGGTCTTATATGATGTTATATGGAAGAGTGAAGCGTAGGTAAACCCTCTAGTATCCAATTGAAATTATTCCTCTTTTTTCTATGCCTCTCAGTTCCAAATTAAATAAAATGATTTACACCTATAAATCTCTACAATATTTCAAAAAAATAATTATAAATTAAAATTTTCCTTCTTTTTTTCCTGTAAATAAACTGTTTTTTAATTTTACAATTTAATAAGTTTTGCGACTGGAGCATTGTACGTTTCAACGTTCCAGCACAGAAAAAAATAAAACTTAATACGTGAATATTGGTATATCTTTTGGCATATCTTTTTTTCAGTAAATGTTGAAACCTCCGAATTTATGAAATGTCTATAATTAAACTACTTATTTTTAAGTTGCAAAAAGTGCCGTTTCACAATACTATATAACAATGACAAAAACCCTAAACACATATAAAACAAGTCAAAACGCTTTAACCTGCCAAATGAAAAAATACATTACAATGTGCCAAAAAAATATTTTATTGTATTCTTTTGTTGTTTAGAAAACAAACTGATTTTGTAAAATAAATTGCTAAGTTACAGTGGTAAAATTGGTACATGTCGAAGTAATTCTTTACAGCTTTTTAATATATTTAATTAATTAAATTTATTTCATTTTACACACAAATAATAGTCTAAAGGGAACCACTTTGTATACCACCTAAATATATGCTAATACTAGGCAATTCACAATCCAACACAGGGCATATGATATGCAATTATTATAGTGGAATTCGATTGAGTTATCGTCGTTATTGGTTTATGTCAACAATAATTTTTTAATTTATATAAAATTTTTACAAACACATTAACAAATTTAATAAACACACACATAGCATTGTATAATTTTATGTATGTGTTAGTAGCAAATTTAAATGAATTTTACTCAAAACAATGTTCCACACGATGCAAATCTGCAAATCTCGTGGACAGCTAAATAGAAATACCTTTCAAAGGTGGTATGTTTGGTCAAAATCGGTTTAAAGCTGACAAAGTAATATCGGTCACAAAAAATAGCCTTGGCTATTAATATTACAGATCTAGTATTGAGATTCCTTTAGCTTTCGAAATTATGAAATAATTAATTTTCTATATTTTAAACAATTTTATATAAATTTGTGTAAAAGCATGTAATTCTCACTGTTCAGTATATTCGAAACTTCATCTTTTTCCAAAAAAGGAGGAACGGTACCCCGGTAAAGTTTTTCTAAAAACCATACAAGGAACTGCCTATGGCGCAGTCTTTATCATGGATTTTAATTGCATCCACGTAGGGAGTACATGTGCCTGATATAGGAAAAATTGATTAAAATTGTCAACGTAATTAAAGAAGATTAAATGGTGCGTGGTAAAGAAGAAGAAGAAAGCATATATTTCAAAAATTCATAACTGCACTGTATTCTTAATTGGACCGGTTTCTGGCATTTCAGCCTTCATCAGCGATTTATTGAACATTGTGATAATTGTTATGTTTAAACTGAATAGATTGTTTCCATATGAAATTTTTCTACTTAGGGCGGCCGTGAGGTTTGAACCATGTAGCTTCACATACACTCGTACTTGCACTTTTTGGTCAGCGCTTTAACACACTCACCTAAAGTCAGGCCTACTAGCAGTGTGGTTAGATTGAGTTTTCGTACCATACAGCTTTACTTTGTATTAATTTCAGAAGATACAACTCTGTCCAAATAAACAATCGTTATTTTTTTTTTGGAATTTTTGAATATTTTTTGCATTTATACTTCTAATTTCCACTATTCTCAGTTTTCGTAAGAGTTACAAATTTTAGCTTACTATTTAAGTCAGAAACATAATATGAAACTAATCGACACGTTTCTAATTGCTAATTTGACTTAGAAGCATTAGGAATGGGTCTTCGGTAGTCTTTCACCATATTATTACAATCAAAATTCACTTCTTTCCCGCAATGATTTTCTCGCCACTACCGGAAAACGGTTATCAAAGTAATGACGATCCCCATATAGACCTTTGGCGTTATCTCCTTGTTTCACATTTTTACCTCACTGGCGTAAAATGAACCTATCGTCAGCTGTGGAATCTTTACCAATAAAAACTCTAGTCCCAACGAGATACCGCCTTTTAGATAGTACGGAAGTAACTTTCATAGAGGTATAGAGGGTGAAGAGAAGTGACTTTCTAGAAGCAATTTTCGGACTTCAACCACAATGACGGAGACTTTCAGGGTGCCAGTTATATTTTATTAAATTCATCGAGTGCCTGTGTCACAAGTTCCAGTCTACCCTTAACCCTTTGCATTTCCTTGAGTGCAGTGTTTTCAAGACGCAATTATTGGACGTATGTTGAAATGGGAACAAGATCGTCTTTTCTTAAAACCGCTTTTAATTTGGGGTCGAGTGACATGTTAAGTTTTTCAACAACACGTCCCAAGGAAAGTAATTAATATTGGCGAGCAGAATAACAGCTGGTCTGGTAGATGAGCAATTTATTAATATGGCAGTTGAAGATGTGGTTGCTGTGTCTCCATCATTTCGGTGCATTTTGTTGTAACCGGAATGTTTTTTTTTTTGAGTATTAACAGTAAAAATATCTGGCGACATTTGCTGCAGACTTCTTTTTGGCGCACTCATAAAATTTATTGTTAAGGTAAACTGTAAAAAATTTGTATAACTTGATTTCCTTTCGTCTTATTTTTATGCCAGGTTAACATAAACAGTATTAAAATTAGTACCAAAATTATTTTGCTTATGTTTTACATTTATTTAGAAAGAGCGCGTTTAAGTGCAGGGCTGCCAATCCATAAGTCCCTTTGAAATACACTGTGGAACATTTTGGGGATTATTGTCTGGGAGGGTGAGAAATTCCAAGTCAGGATGAAATTACTAGACCGGTATAGTAATACCTCCAAAGGGCGTTCTCAGATTAATTTTTTTTTTGGCTTGGAATTTCTCACCTCCGCAGAATGGTTGTTGCACTGCATTATGTCCATCTTAATCAAAATTTGTTTAATGTATCGAGTAGTCAATCTTAAACAATTATAGCATTCCATTTTTTTTTTTAATTAAGGTGCATGTTGTTAATTTCTCTTATTTCAGTTTATTTAGAAATTTTGTAACATTTTATTTTTATGTATTTCTCTGAAAGTATAATAACACTTAACCTAAATTCTTTTCCAGATGTCAGATTAATATGTTGCCATTGTAATTTAACAAATTATTTTTTATGTTCTGTTGATTTGAAACAAAAACCCATATTTCTTTTTTTTAATATTCATTCATAAAAACATTCGGTCATCAATCAACATTAGCAACAATGACGTTTGTGTTGTAACAATTTGCTGTTGATCATGATGGACAATGTGAGTTTATTAAATGGTCAAAAGCATATTTTGTTTTTCTTTTACGGCATTTCATAGAAAATGGTGGATATCTTTCACTTGTCATGTCATTGGCAACAATTAGGTAGATATAAAAGGCCTGGAGAAATTTTAACTCAATGTTTAAGGTTGCGTACATGTTTCCTGTATTAAAATAACTGCAAATTTGGTCTTAGTCATTCAAATTAATCCGCTTTTAGTATTTTTTGTTTCTTTATTAATTTTTCTATTTGTTCATTTTGGAGTGCAGTTGGCTACAAATTTTTTGTTTCAGAATTGATCATTCAAATGTGTTTATTTTCTGATTTTATTAATTTAATTATTGAGGTCACATAACTTTAAAAAAGTTTGCTGTATATTTTTTCTCTTGATGGAAATAGTTTTGTTGTGAAAGAGTTAAGCATCTTCTTGGATCCCATTATATTACGAGTGGTTCTACTAATTCGATAATATCTACAAATACTATTTCTGTTTAAGATAAAAATTGAGATCTCGATTATGAGCCAATAATAGAACATTTGTAGTTCAACATGGTTCGTTCATAAGTCTATCAAAGCTCAACCATCAAATTTCACACATGATCAATAGATTTGTGGATATCAATTAGAGAATTGCAACGGGCGATTGCAAAAACATCTATTAAATTCGGCTGTGCCGAATCTTTGATACCCTCCACCTCGGTTTGAGTATTGATAATAAATAAATAAACAAAATATTTCAGCAAATTCTTTGGCTTGATCTGGATTTTTGTTTATTCCAAGAGTTGGTATATAGAGCCCTCTCACATAAGTAATTCGCGTTCCGGCGAGGAAAGATGGTTTTCGTCTCTTCCATTATTTCGGATAAAAGAAAACACGTTTCGGTGTATTCCAATTTTTAGAACTCAATGTTTTGGGTTCTACCTTGCCTACCAAACGCAAAAAATCAAATGTCCTAATAAATTTAAATATAATAATTTGATATCCTTATTTTCTGAAAAACTTAAAATTTTCATCCAAAAAAATTGTGAAACATAATATATGTATATATATAAAACATTCTCATCAAATTGCGCTTTATTTATGTAAAAAATTTTTTGTGCGCAACTCTTAAATATCATTTGAGGTTTTCTAAACATCATTGAACTTAAATTAATATTTTCTTATCCTGTAATGCTAATAATGTCTCCTCAATCGCAATATTTTTTTTTTAATTTCAGTTGAATTTTTAAATGTGTTTTCTGAATTTCAATTTGTCTTTAAAGAATAAAATTTATATTTTAAAATTTCAATTGATGTCTTCTAAATTTCAGGTTATTATATCCGACGTTCTAATCTGATTTCTGAAATTCAATTGATATTTTCTAATTTATAATTGGAAATTTGAATTCCAATTTTTAGAATTGATATTTTCTCTAATTTGAATGGTAAATTTAGAAGGCGCAATTTTGTATTTATGTCAATAGTAATGCTTTAGTAATTATAAACAATTTTTAAAAAATATATATAATCGCAATCAGCTATTTTGTAGGTAAAGCAGAATAATAATTTTATATAGCTATGTAGAACTGGTTTGAAAGCAAAAAAAACTCATTGATAAACTCGGTAACTCTATTTTGTAAACACAACAAAAAGTTAATATACCAAACTTATGGTCATAGTTGTAAAAGGATAATGGAAAAACATATGAAATAAAAAACCAGCCCTGTGTATACTCTTAACATTGTTGTGTTTGATATCTAATTGAAAATGTTGACATTTATGTTAAAATAGAAATAACGGTTGCAAAGCTAAATAGAACAAAATTTGCAGCGCCATCTACTGTGGCATAGCAACACTGAAATAAATGAAGTGACACTCTGTTTGTTAATACAAAAGAAATGTATTTTCTCTAAAACAATTTATTGGAGAATTTTATATAAATAACATAATATACCGATTTATTTTTAACATGCGGTTATTATGAATATACATGTATGGAATATGTGTATGTATATTATTTTGTTATTTAATATATATATATATATGTATGTAAATATTACCCATTATTTTCGTGTTTTCCTTTAAATAAATTAATACATAAAATTTTGTTTGGTAAATTTAAATTGCTTTTTTTTATTAACAACTATGTAGCTAGTTTAACATTATTTACTTTAGATGTTGGTGAATTTTTACTCCCTTCATATTAACTCGTAGTGTCTGCTCGTCGAAAAAATTTTGGATTGATTTTTAACCCCTTTTCCGTGACCCAATCGATCTGAAACTTCGCAGGCAGGCTCGTGGCGATGACAAAAATAATCTAACAAATTTTTTTAGTGATGCCAAAACAATGGAAACTTTAAAATTTATCTACCATAGTTGATAAAAAAAAAATTACAAAGGGTTAGTTTTTATAATATTATTACCACAACGACCATAAAAACAACAAGTTTAGCTATGACGTTTAGAATAATAACAAGAAAAATATAGAAACATCATATTATTATTTTTTTTAATTTTTCAGAGATTTCCCTGGACCTGTTCCACCGATTTTAATGAGTCTTGAAAGAGAAAACTTCGCATGATCTTGGTGAATCATTCTCAATAAAAATGATCACCCTAGCTGTCCTATTGAGGCCGAGATCGTGACAAGAACAACACAGATAATCATATTTTTTCAAGATTTTTTTTAGTTCTTCATTCAGAACTCGGACGATTTTAAACAGCAAACTTTTCAGAAAGTCAGTGAATTATCTTTTAAATAAACGAGCACCGTAGCTGCCCGATTGAAGTTCTCATCGTGATTTCTACAGATGGACAGACGGACGGACGGACACCGCTATATCCACTCTGCTTGTTTATGGGGTCCAGAATTTTTTTTCCGAATTATAACCCTCTGCATACTGGGGTGGAGGGTATAAAAATTAGGTAGGCTTGTGAATGCAGATCATCAACAATGTATGGTACATTAGGGTGGCCCTTAATAAAAAAAGTGTCCAAACTGTCGGTCTCACCCCCTAGAAATATGCGAATAGCAAAAAAACTGAGAAATACAAAGTTTTGGGCCAATCAGAAAACGTTTAGTCGTGGCGCAAAGCGATTGAAAATTTCAAATGTGTTTACATGGGGAAAATATGAATTTTTTTTCAGATTTTATGAAAGTTTCGTTCTACAGTTCCATTTTTCCGACAAGCTGTTATATAATTCAGGATGAGCATTAACTTATCCCTTCAAAAGGCTCTAAAACTTCAAAATCGAATAAATCCTCGCCAAGAAAGAGCAAATGCCCCAGACCACTTTTGTGCCAAAAAACTAGGTCATGAAATTTGATGGCATTTTTTTCAACTTTGAGAAATTGATTAAAGCCATCATCCTTTTTTAGTCTTTATACTTATAAGTACTCAGATATGAAGTATTGTTTTATTACCACGTTGTTAACGCATTGAGAACTAAAATTGGAAATTTTTTTGATAAATTTTTAAAACTCCTTTTTCAAGTTTGAAAAAATTTTCTGAAACAAAATTTAAAAAGATAAATCTGTCACTTTAAGGTTTTATGAAACACATGTTGCAAATTAACTGTGTGAATTTTTAAGTAAATCCCTCTACCAGAATTTTTTTAACAAGGATTTCATTTTTGCGGATTTCGAGAAAAATTGGATTTTTGTGAAATATTCTGTAAATGTACTCTTTCTAAATATTTTGTATCTAAAATTCATCATTTTTCTACTTTTTAATATTATATTTTATCTTAATAGCCTAGGGTTTCGGAAAAAAATAATATGACTGCATTAGCCCTTTTGGAATTGGGCTCACATATGACCCCAAACTAATAAAAGACAATTTATGCAAAAAATTCAAATATTTTGTAAGTGCTGCCCAAACGCCCCAATTCCAAAAGGGTTAATGGAGTCATATTACTGTTTTCCGAAACCCTAGGCTATTAAGATAAAATATAATATTTAAAAGTAGAAAAGTGATGAATTTTTGATACAAAGTATGTGGAAAGAGTACATTTACAGAATATTTCACAAAAATCCAATTTTTCTCGAAATCCGCGAAAATAAAATCCTTGTCAAAAAAGTTCTGGCAGAGGGATTTACTTGAAAATTAATGCAGTCAATCTGCAACATGTATTTAATAAAACCATAAAGTGATAGATTCATTTTTTTAAATTTTGTTTAAGAAAATTTTTTCATACTTGAAAAAGGAGTTTTAAAAATTTATCAAAAAAAATTTCCAATTTTAAGTCTCAATGCGTTAACAACGTGGTAATAAAAGAATACTTCATATCTGAGTACTTATAAGTACAGAGACCAAAAAGGAATGATGGCTTTAATCAATTTCTCAAAAGTTGAAAAAAATGCCATCAAATTTCATGACCTAGTTTTTTTTTGGCACAAAAGTGGTCTGGGGCATTTGCTATTTCTTGGCGAGGTTTTATTCGATTTTAAAGTTTTATAGCCTTTTGAAGTGATAATTTAATACTGATCCTGAATTGTATAACAGCTTCTCGGAAAAATTAAACTATAGAACGAAAGTTTCGTAAAATCTGAAAAAAAGTCATATTTTCCCCATATAAACACACTTGAAATTTTCAATGGCTTTGCGCCACGACTAAACGTTTTTTGATTGGCCCAAAACTTTGTATTTCCCACTTTTTTTGCTATTTGAATATTTCTAGGGGGTGAGACCGACAGTTTGAACACTTTTTTTTCTCTCCATATAACGAAGGGCCACCCTAATGGTACATGGCATACAACTTGCGTTTATTTGCGTGTTAGAAAATATTGAACAGGAAATTCCTGTTGTGGATATGAATATGATGGAAAGAATCCAACAAAATAAACGCGATAATGATATATATTCGAAAAAAATCGGTTAAGGATCTCACCAAAGTTATTCGAAGGAAAATCATATATTTTTGGAATCTGAAAATATGAAAGGAAGTTTTTTGCAAAATGTGTATTATTTCCTTATGACAGTTCATCCTATAAGTGTAGAATCTGAGCATGCAATACCTGCTTTTCATTTAGATATTTTTATTACATAAATTTTATTCCATAAATAATACCGAAAATACTGGTAATACCGGTATCGAGATTTCTTTGTGAAAAGCCGAAATACCGAGAGGCTTTCGGTATTAAAATCGCTTATTATTATCTATTCTCATTTAGCACATTGGACTATTGGTGGTAAAAAAAATAGATAACGCCTAAAATGAAAGCATCTAGTAATATTGTGGGATTTTCAATTATGATCACTGCAAGGCCAATAACATAAACACTCCCGTACTTTGAAACATACTTAAACAATGATTTTTCCTGAGTTCCTTTATTTCTTAGTTCTTGAAACAAAATATTTTATAATATTTAAACGCCAAAAAAATTATGTACACCATATCTTTTTTTCCTCAAAATCTCATCCACTTTTCTTTAACCTTACTTTCAAGTACAAGAGTTTCTTAGTCATTTCTTCATTTTCATTCCTTTTAATGCTCAGACAAATATTTCTTACAAAAGTTATGACTCGTTCCTAGTTTTGTTTATAGCTTGTTTGGAAAAAAAAACAACCACTTTTCACAGAAAAATGTATGTCAAAATTAATTAAAATTCTGATTTATATGAAAAACTTTCGACACTTTTGTTTCCTTCCCTTAATATCTATAATGTTTACTTCGTTAAGTAAAAATCTGTGTAAAATCTGCACAACTACTTCGAAAGACAAACACTCAAACAAATGCACACACACTGTTTTCAGCAACTCGGCCGCAAGCAAAACATTCAGTAACAAAAAGGTTGAGGTCAGCAAATTTGACTTAAACATTTTAAGTATAAACCAAATTAAGTTATGTTTTGATTTAATGATGAAGTTTTTACAGGCTGTTAATATATTGCTGTTTTAAAGATGATTTATACATTAAAAATAAAAGAAAAAAAATTTATTTGGGTACTTTTGCTGTATACAGAATGTAGTTATGATCATCATTGATTCACTGACTGAATATGGAACGGTTGGCTAACACTAAATTTCATAAAAAATATTTTTCTTAAAAATTAGCTGTTGAAAATTTAAACTTTTTTTAAAGTTCCTTGTCTTAAAAATTTAACTTTTCTTAAAAAATTATATTTACTTAAAAAAGGCCCTTTTCTTAAAAATTAAAGTTTTCTTAAAAAGTACCTTTTCTTATAATAGTACATTTCCTTAGAATATTACCTTATAGGAGTACCTTTGTTTAAAAAAGCGCCTTTGTTTATAAAAGTTATTTCTATTATGAAAGTATTGTTTTCCTTAAAAAGGCATTTTTCTTAAATAAATAGCTTATTTTAAAAAAGTACATTTTCTTTAAAAGCATCTCATCGTAAAAATTACCTTTTCTTAGCAATCACTTTTTCTTAAAAAAGTACTTTTTCTTAAAAAAAGCACCTTTTCTTAAAAGAGTTACTTTACTTAGAAAAGTACATTTACTTAAATATCACATTTGAGTAAACAAAACAAGTAAGTAAATTATAGTCGGTTTAGATCGACTATGCGATACCCTGTACCATGCGTTTAGAGAATTTATCTTAGATCCAACTAATTGGGTATAGCAATTAAGTACAAACTAAATCTATGTGGAATTTTCATAAATTTTTTCCCGCAGATTTGAAATATCTTATATCGGATACTAAATCTATAGGGGTATAGGTCTAAAAATGGACTGCCAAATGGACAATCTAAATTTGAGAAAAATTTGTGCAATATTTTAGTTTTGTTAGCTTTAAGTTAGGGTCGGTTTGCAGCTTTATATGGCAGCTATTACTAAGAAGTGTCCTACAGAATAATAAATACAAACGAAATTTGACCAACATCTGTACGATAAGTTGGATAATATGGCAATGTAAGTCGATCTCAAAGGGGTCCAATAGCGTTTGTCCTATGACCGATATACCAAATTTCATTCAAATACATTCAAATTTGCGACCTTTAGTTTGATTACAAGATTTACATGGATATACAAACGGACATACGGCCATCGCTTAATCAACTCAGAAAGTGATTCTGAGTAGATTGAGATGGGTCCAGGTCAAATATTGTTGGTAGTTACATACTTCAGCACAAAGTCATTATACCCTGACCACGTAGCGTTATAGGGTATAAAAATTCGCTTTCTTAAAATTTCCGTTTTCTTAAAATAAGTACTCATATTTTTTTTAATAACTTTTTTTAAGAAAGTATCTTTTCGTAGAAAATATTTTTTTTTATAAAGTACGTCAAAAAGTACCTTTCCTTAAAAAACTACCTTTTCTTAAAAAAGTACATTTACTGAAAAAGGTACTTGCTTTATAAAATAATCGTTGTTTAAAAAGTACTTCTTCTTAAAAAATATATATTTCCTTATAAAATTACTTTTTTCTTAAAATAAAGAATTCTTCTTAAAAATGTGTCTTTTCTTAAAAAAAAAAGTAAATTTTCTAAAAAACGTATTTTTCTTTAAAAAAAAAAAGTACCTTTCCTTAAAAACCTACTGCTCCTAAAAACTTACTTTTCTTAAAAACTACCTATTCGTAAAAAGTAATTTTTTTTATATAGTACCCTTTTTCAATAAAAACATTTTCCCAATAAAGTCGCTTTTCTTAAAAAAGTACCTTTTATAAATAAATTACCTTTTCACAAATATCCACTTTTTTTTTTAAAAAAATTCCTCTTCTTAAAAATATATTTTTCTTAGAAAGTACCTATTAACAATAAAGTGCCTTTTCTTGGAAGAGAATATTTTCTTATAAAAGTATTTACCTTTTCCTAAAGAAGAACCTTTTTCCTACCAAATTACAGTTTCTTTGAAAAGTACATTTTCCTAGTAAAGTACCTTTTTTTAAATAAGCTGATTTCTTAAAAAGATTTTTTAAAAGTTATTTTTTTAGTAAAAATTATACTTTTTCTTAAAAAGTACTCTCTCTAAAAAAAAGTATATTTTCCTTAAAAGTGCCTTGCATTATAAAAGTACCTTTAATAAAAAAGGGCCTTTCACTGAAAATGTGCCTTTTTATAAACAAGTTTCATTTCCTAAAAAAGTTTGTTTTCTTAAAAATTCGCTTTTCTCGAAAAAATTAATTTTCTTTAAAAATACCTTTCCTTAAAAAAGTACCTTTTCGCAAAAGCTATTTTTTTTTCTCAGAAAGTTCCTTTTCTCCAAAAAGTACTTTTTCAAAAAAAAATTATCTTTCCTTGAAAACAACACTTTTTCTTACAAAAATTTCTTTCTTAAAAAAGTATATTTCCTTAAAAAGTACCTTATGCACTATCTGCAGTACCTTTGCATAAAAAAAAACAATTTCTTAAAAATTACTTTTTCTTTAAATAAATTACTTTTCTTAAATAAATATCTTATCTTAAGAAATGACTTTCCTTATAAAAGTACCTTTTCTAAAAAAGTATCTCTTTTTAAATACTTACTTTTCTCAAAAAAGTACCTTTCGTAAAAAGTGCTTTTTTAAGTACCTTTTCTCAAAAACGTTCCTTTTCTTAAAAAAAAAATCCCTGTTCTTAAAAAAGTACCTCTTCTAAATGAATAACCTCTATTTAAAGATTGCATTTCGTTAAAAAGCCATTTTTCTTAGAAAGAACATATTTGAAATAAAGTACTTTTGCGTGAATGAAAACATTTTCTTTTAAAAGTATCTTCCCTTTTCTTGAAAAAGTTACTTTCCGTACAAAATACCTTTCCCAGAATACCTTTCCCCAATTTCTACCAAACTTCTTCAAAAAGTACTTTTCCTTAAAAAACTCCTTTTTTCTAAAAAAAAAAAAGTACATTTCCTTAAAAAGGTACTTGTGTTATAAAAGTAGGTTTTCCTAAAAGAGTATTTTTTCTTAAATAACTTGACTTCTTAAAATCACTTTTTATTCAAAAATAATTTTTTCATAAAAAAAAATAGTTTTTCTTAAAAAGTACGTACCCTTACTTAAAAAAGTATATTTTCTTTAAAAGTACTTTTCTTATAAAAGCACCTTTCCTACAGAAATGTCTTTCTTCAAAAGGAACCTTTTCTTAAACAAGATTCATTTTTGAAAATGTTTTCTTAAAATTACCTTTTCTTTAAAAAAAAATACCTTATTTTAAAAAGTACCTTATTGCTAAAAAATATTTTTAATTCAAAAAGTCCTTTCTTAAAAAGCGTCATTGTCAAAATTAGTACCTTTTCTTCAAAAAGTTCCTTATCTTAAATTAAAAAAAAAAAAAAATCTTAAAAAGTACATTTTCCCAAAAAAAAGAGTCTTCTTAAAAAAAAACTACCTTTTATTGAATAAACAACTTTTCTTAAAAAGTATCTTGTCTTAAAAAATTAAGTTTTCTTAGTACGTTTACTTTAAAAAGTAAATTTTTGATATATGTTCCTTTTCCTTAGAAATTACCTTTCCTTTTCCTTAGAATTACCTTTCTTAAAGTTGTACATTTACTTAAAATAGTACATTTTAATAAATTAGTTCCTTGTATTAAAAAATTATCTTTTCTTAAAATAGTACCTTTTATTAAAAAAATACTTTTTCTTTAAAAAAATCCTTTCCTTAAAAAAGTCCCTTTTTATACAAAAGTCCCTTTTCTTAAAAAGTACCTTCATAAATAAAATTATCAAAATCTACTTTTTCTTAAAAAAGTAACTTTTCTTCAAAAGTATCTATTCGCAATATATAAATATAAAAGAGTGCCCTACCTTTTCTTAAAAAATTAACTTTTCTTATCAAAATACAGCTGCTGGGAAAAGTACATTTTCCTAATAATGTAGCTTTTCTTAAATAAGTTGATTTCTTAAAAACCAACTTATCTTTAAAAGTATTTTTTTTTAACAAAAATTTTACTTTTCCTTAAAAAAGCACTGTTTCTTAAAAAAGTATATTTTCTTTAAAAGTACCTTGTCTTACAAAACTGCCTTTAATAGAAAGACCTTTCCTTAAAAAAGTGATTTTTGTTAAACAAGTTTCATTTCTTAAAAAAGTTTATTTCTTAAAAACTCTCTTCTCAAAAATTTTACTTTTCCTTTAAAACACCACTTCTTAAAAAAGTATATTTTCTCAAAAGGTACCTTTTCCCAAAAAGTTAAATTTCTTCAAAAAGTGTCTCTTCTAAAAAAAACTATATTTCCTTAAAAACTACTTAAAAAAATGCCTTTCTTAAAAAAATACATTTCCTTAAAAAGTATCCTGTCTAGTAAAAGTTCCTTTGTTTCAAAAAAACATTTCCTTAAAATTACTTTTCTCTCAAAATAAAGTATTTTTCTTAAAAAAATATCTTACCTTCAAAAATGCCTTTTCTTGCAAAAGTACCTTTTCTAAAAAAAGTGTATCTTCTAAAAAAAGTATCTCTTCTTAAAAACATACTTTTCTCAAAAAAGTACCTTTCGTAAAAAAGTGCTTTTTGCAGTACTTTCTCTTCAAAAAGTAGCTTTTTTCAAAAACGTTCCTTTTCTAAAAAAGAAACGTTTTATTAAAAAATAACATCTTCTTAATAAATTGCCTCAACTTTTTCTTAACAAATGTCTTTTCTTTAAAAAATCCATTTTTCTTAGAAAGTACCTCTTCCCAGTAAAGTACTTTTGCATGAATGATAATATTTTCTTATAAAAGTATCTTCCCTTTTCTTGAAAAAGCAACTTTGCGTAAAAAATACCTTTCCCCAAAATAGTATCCCTCTCTTTCAAAAAGTACCTTTCCTTGAAAAAACTACTTGTTCCTAAAAAAAAGTACATTTCCTTAAAAATGTACTTGTCTTATGAAAGTAACTTTTCCTAAAAAAGTACTTTTTCTTAAATAACTTGACTTCTTAAAAGCACCTTTTATTTAAAAATAATTTTTTCAAAAAAAATACTTTTTCTTAAAAAGTACTCTCACTTAAAAAGTACATTTTCTTTAAAAGTACTTTTCTTATAAAAGAACCTTTCCTATAAAAGTGTCTTTCTTTAAAAGGTACATTTTCGTAAATAAATTTCATTTTTTAAAAATGTTTATTTTCTTAAAAAATGACTTTTTCCTTAAAAAGTACCTTTTCTTAAAAAAAAAGTACCTTATTTAAATCAAATATATCTTACTTTAAAAAAATAACTTTTTTTAAAAAAAATACATTTAATTCATAAAGTCCTTTCTTAAAAAGCGTCATTTCCAAAATTAGTACCTTTTCTTCAAAAAGCGTCTCTTCTTAAAATTAAGAAAAAATTCTTAAAAAGTACATTTTCCTAAAAAAGCGTCTTTAGTTAAAAAAAACTACCATTTTTGAATAAATAACTTACTTAAATAGTACCTTCTTTAAGAAAATTAAAAAAGTACCTTTTCTTAAAAAAGTTCCTTTCCTTCAAAAAGTACTTTTTCTTTCAAAAGTACCTTTTCGATATATGTTATTTTTCCTTAAAAATTACCTGTCTTAAAAAATTACCTTTCCTTAAAATAGTACATCTTCTTAAAATAGTACCTTTTCTTAAAGTAGTACTTTTTCTTAAAAAGTACGTTTTATTAAAAAAAGTTCCTTGTGCTAAAAAATTATTTTTTCGAAAAAAATTCCTTTCCTTAAAAAAGTTAATTTCCTTAAAAACTTTCATTTCCTTAAAAAAGTACTTTTTCTTTAATGTTTTTTCTATAAAAAGTAACTTTTTTCTAAAATGTTCCTTTCCCTTAAAGAGTACCTTTCTCAAAAAAATAACCTTTTCTTAAAATAGTGCCTACATCTTCTTAAAATAGTACCTTTTCTTAAATAGTACCTTTTATTAAAACAAACCCTTGTTAAAAAATTATTCTTTCGTAAAAAATTCCTTTTCGTAAAAAAGTTCATTTCCTTAAATAAGTTCATTTCCTTAAAAAAGTACTTTTTCTTTAAAAAGTCTTTTTTCTTTAAAAAAAGTACCTTTTTTCCAAAATGTTCCTTACCCTTAAAAAGTACCTCTCTCAAAAAATAATCTTTTTATTAAAATAGTACATCTTCCTAAAATAGTATATTTTCTTAAAATAGTACCTTTTCTTAATATAGAACATTTTTTTTAGAAAAAAGTACATTTTCTTAAAAAGAACATTTCCTTACAAATATTACCTTTTTTTCTAAATAAGTATAGTTTCTGAGAGAACTATAATTTCGTTTACCACAATATTCTGCCTTATTTTATGGAAACATCCTTTATTAAAAGTTTATTTTAAGTTTGCTTTTACAACTGTTCTTCTAAATTGCCATTTTTATGCAAAAGAAAAACTGGAATTTGGTACGAAAAGGAAAAAAAACACCGAAACTAACGAAAATCCTTTATCTACAAAACAAATATTTTTGGAAAAACTTTAGCAACACATGCAAAATAAATCACAAATGCAACAAATCGAATCAACATTAAAGTTTTACGTTTCTTATTTTTATATTTTGAATAGAAAAAAAATAAAGCTGAAAATATGGTCGTGGTTATGGCGAAAATTGAGGTGAAGCGATTTAAAAAGTTTCAAAAGCTGAAATAATAGGAGAACACACAAAGTATCTTAACAAATTTTTTCTTTAGATTTTGAACTGAACCAACTAAAACCATGATGAATAAGACTTAATAAATTAATGAATAATGTTTTAATGACGTGTTTCTAAGAACATTTTATAATAGATTGAATTACATTTGACCTAACTTTTCAATCTCATTCTTACAAAATTTGTTTTTTTTTATTGTTGTCGTTCTAAATCAACATTAAAATTTCCTATCCCTTCCTTTTGAATTATCAATACTACTCATCTGAAAGAACAAATTCCAGATTTAGCTATATTGTACATATCATTCATGCTTGTTGTATTCTCTTCTTAAAAACTAAATAAGTTACCATCGATGTTATGTAAAAAAATCAAAAACTTAAACTCTAGTTTAGAGTAGGAAATATCTCAATACTGAACCACAGTTGTTAGAGACTAACACCAACATTGAAATGTGTAAACAAATTTATAAGTATTAGAAAAAATATGTTCTCAAAACAACTAAAACACATGTGAAACAAACATTAGGAAAATATTATTTACAGGAAATGGATAAAGTTAATCGACAATATTTGAAATAAAAAGTCAAAGCAAATTTGTTTCAAAAATTGCATGGCTTAAATGAAAATTTAGTATAAGTACAAGATAGCATATGGTCTCCACCAACATTTGTTTGATGCATCCAAAAAAGCTTCGTAAGGATAACTAAAGTAAATCCAAAACTGACAAGCCACACACTTGAACAGAAAGCCATATACTTTTACTAATAATTGCACCACTTTATCGGCATCCTGTTCTTTACACTCTATTTGAGTAAAGTATTTATATATTTCTTTAACATAAAAAAAACAAATTTTTATTAATTCATTTTCTTATAAAACTTTCAAATTTTTCTCAAAACTTTCTAAACTTTATTCAGCATAGAAACATGTACCATGTGGTCTTTTCTACTTATCCAAGAAAGTTTTAAGATTTTAAAATAATATTCAGATTTGCGATAAGTAAATTTGCTGTACCGTGGTAGATCTGAACCACTATTAAAAGCAAATTCATTAAACTAAGAATTTCTTGGACTTTTAAAAGAACCAAACCGATTTTTAGTATTAGGCATGGATTTGAATGGAAATCTATAATATTAATAGGCTATGCGATTTCTTGTGACCGACGTTTTGTTCTACCGTTTTATCCCGATTTTGACCAAACGTATCTTATTTGAAAGGTATTACTTTTTAGCCGTTTTTCAGATTTACAGATTTTTTAATTTTTTTCTTTATTTTGAGTAAATTGCTTTTAAAATTGCTACTGGCACATACATAAAATTATACAATGCTATGTGTGTGTTTTTTAAATTTGTCAATGTGTTTGTAATAAAAATGAGCAATGAGCTTGTAATAAAAATGATTAGGGCCCTTATTTAATGAAAAAATTAGATTTCATAAAATCAACACTCGAATTTCGAGGGCTGGGATCTGCTAGTTTATATTAATCTCTTAAGAAAAGAGAATTTTGAAATATTTTTTTTTTTTTATTAAAAATTAGATAAAGTTAATGATAACTGAGAGTAACAGCCCTTGTAGAAGGAAAGAGGAATTCGAAGTCAGGGTGAAAATACTAGATCACTTTAGTAAAGCCTCCAAAGCCTCACCAAATATTTTTACCACATAAAGTTGGAGTAATTTTATCAACTTGAATCTTCAAAAAATAAATTGTATTTTTCCCTTTATTTCATAAATTTTTTTAATAACATAACATATACAGAGCATATGATTGTTACATATTAATATAATAGAATTGAGCCAAGGCAATTTCTAATGACCCCTTTTACGATTTTAGTTATCACCGGATTTTGACAAAAAATATACCACTTAAAAAGTATTTCTTTGCAGATGTGCACTATATTCACAGATATGGACACTCCGGTACATCTTTTTGGAGTAATAATCATTTAAAGTTGCTACTGTATAACACACATATTTCAGCTTCAAATAAAAAACTATACAATGCCATGTGTGTGTTTATGAATTGGCTAAAATTGATTAGCATACATTTAGGCTCTTATAAAATTATTTAATAAAAAATCCATTTATATATCTTCTGTGTGTTCAATAAATATTTATAATGAAATTTAATTAATTTTATTTAAAAAGCGATGAATTGCGAATTGGTTTAAATTGCTCAGCATACATTTATGCTTTTATAAAACTATTTATCGAAAAAAACCTTTACATATCTTCCGTATGTTTAACAAATATTTATAATGTAATTTAATGAATTTTATTTGAAAGAAAAAAATTTAATGAAAATATTTAATTTCCTAGAATTTGCACTCGAGCTTCGAGTGCTGGGCTAGTTTTTAATATTAAATCAAACATACATATATATGTATACCTATATGTATACCACTATGTGGTCAGGGTATAATCACTTTGTGCAACAAACAAAAATATTTGACCTAAACCCATCTTTTATTATACCGTCTATCCGTTCGTCCGTCCGTTCGTCTGTGTGTTCATGTAAACCTTGTTAATATTCACAACTAGTCCCCATGCAAATGACCACTATGAGATCGATTGAAATTAACATAATATCCCAATTATCATATTGATCTCGGTGAACTTGGTTTTGTAAATGTTTATGTACATTACGGTGGCCTTTAATAAAAAAAGTATTCAAACTTTCGGTCTCACCACCTAGAAATATGCGAATAGCAATAAAACTCAGAAATACACAGTTTTGTCAACCAAAAAAAGTTAGAGGTGCCTCAACACGACTGAAAATTTCAACTGTGTTTATATGGGGAAAATATGACTTTATTCAGATCTTACGAAAATTTCGTTCCAAAGTTTAATTTTCTTTGGCGAGCTGTTATATGAATCGATGTCAGTATTTAATTATCCTTTCAAAAAGCTATATAACATATAATCGAATAAAAACTCGCCAAGAAATATCAAATGCCCCAGACCACTTTTGAGCCCAAAAAACTAGGTCGTGAAATTTGAGGGAAATTTTTAAAACTTTAAGAAATTAATTAAATCCATAACTTTTTTTTTTTTTGTCTCATAAGCACTAACATATGAAGTATTGTTTTATTACCACTTTTTTAACCTTTTTCGCAATGAGACCAAATTTGGAAAAATTTTTTGATAAAATTTTGCAAACTCCTTTTTTAAGTTTTAAAAAAATTTTCTTAAACAAAGCTTAAGGAAATGAATATAGCACTTTAAACTTTTGTTAAATATATGTCGGAGATTAACCGTGTGAATTTTTAAATAAACTCCTCTGCCAGAAATTGTTTTTACAAGGAATTTTTTTTTGCGGATTTCGAGAATAATTGGTTTTTTTGTGAAAAATTCTAAACACTTTGTATCAAAAATTTATCAGCTTTCTACTTTTAAATGTTATTCTTTATCACAATAGCCTAGGGTTTCGGAAAAAAATTATATTTAAGCTTTATTTAAGCTTTAGCTAAGCTTTATTAAAATAAAGCTGAAGAATGTAATCTGAAACCCTGAATGGTTCTTGAGGTATAGCTGAAAAACTAAACAAAAAACATCAAGATAAGGAAATTATAAAATGTTATAAAGAAAAAAGTTTGACCTGATAATATCAAAGCCATGGTACAGTGTTCGATTTGCTATTTTTTACGATGAAAATTAATAACTTTTGAACGGCTCATCGGACTTAAAAAAAATTTGAATTATAACCTTGTTTTTTACAGTTGAACTTAATTTTTTTTTAATTTGTTTAATTTTTAATAAAATTAATAACTCCTGAGCTAGTCGTCGCACAGTGGACCATATTTTGAGAAGTCGGCCAAAAATCATTTTTTTTTTTTTTTGTTCCCGATTTTAAAATTATGTTATTCATTTGAAAGTAAATACTAGTTAACCTCGGGAGCCAAAAAATTGCGGCTCTACCTCACCTATATCACAGCGAACAGGGTCTTCGAAAATGGGCTTTCTCAGTATTTTGCTAAAATTAAATATTTCTTTGTAAATTTTTAATTTTGAATTACTGTAACTTTTTTGATTTAAAAGATTTTGAAGTGAAATAAATTATCTATAATTTTGTGGCTTCCATACTATTAATGTTAAAAATGTAAAATCTTTGAGTCATTCAGAAATTCAAAAAAAAAAATTTTTTAAAAAAGGTCCAAATTTTCCGAAAATCTCCTACTTAATAGAGCATAACTCCAGCCAGTCAAAAGCAGTCAAAAAATGTCTTGCACTCTTCTATAGTCCGAACCCTCCCCTATACTCCTATACCCCGCTAAACACCCGCCAGTTTCCGCCCGTGTGCACCTGAACAATTTTTCTGACCCAAGGTTAGATATTTTGTGCAAAATTTATGAATACAAAAGTTGTCCACTATGTGGTTAGGATATATTAAGTTTGAGGTGATGTTTGTAACTGCCAAAAATATTGGACCTTTATCCATCTTTTATTGTACGGATCGACTCAAAAACACTTTCTGAGTCGATTAAACGATGTCCGTCCGTCCGTCTGAGTGTTATGAATACAAAAGTTGGTCGTACCGGTGCACCGCGGTGTATTTTTTTGCGTGTCGGTAGAGTTGTCAGGAGTTGTTATATACTTATAACAAAGGGTTGAGATATAATGCGCTTAATTGTTACAGGTACATTTACATAGGTATCTTTCAAAAACATTAATAGTCTGAAATAGACTATATATAGTTTAAATACCTGACAAAATGGGAAACAATTTAAATAACAGGCAAATGGTAAAAAAAAACTATTGCGACATAGCCCTTTAAGATATGAGCACGTATGCTTCATCTTTTAAAAGGGGTTAAGGTGTGGGTTTTTTATGCTTCTAAAAGTGGTAATGGATGATAAAAATTTTTATTTTACATGCTAGAATACGTTTCATGGAGCATATTCTTAAATTGGGTTATGATTTGGAATTTGGTCCGTCAGGCAAAACAGTGAGAAAAAGCAAAGAAAATGAAGAAAAAAGAAAGCAAAAAAGACACAAATTCAACAAAAATATCTACAGCTAGGCCTCGTAATCGACCAACCAAAACAAGGGGAAGGAAACACAAATGATGGAAATACTGCAAGGAAATTTTTTTCCGATCCGGAAACTGCAGCATCTATCACAGGTGTAGATCATGAATTAATAACACGATTCAAAATCATATTACAACTTCTAGCATGCAGCAGAAAGATAAATGCAAAAAAAATTGGAGAATACGGCAATAAAACAACTATACTTTATAATGAAAAATACTCTTGGAGTTATATGCCATCTACAGTTCATAAAATTTTGTACCATGGGGAACAAATAATTCAAAACAATATGCTACCAATAGGAGATCTATCTGAAGAAGCGCAAGAAAAAAGGAACAAAGACTACAGATTCTTTCGCGAGCACAACACAAGGAAAATGTCCAGATGTTGTACTAATGAAGACTTTATCACTATTTTGTTGTGCACTTCAGATCCATATATGTCCAGCATTCGTCAAAAATGGAAAACTACCTCTATTGAATTAGACGAAGAAGCTAAACAGCTTCTAGAAGATGAAAATCAAGGCTATTTAGAAGAAATTTTTACTAAACTTGGTTGATTTAAAGTAATTTTTCATTACACTAACAATAAGTTACACTTTTTTTTTATATAGTTAACAATTTTTGTTGATTTAAAAATTTATATATTTTGTAAATTTACAATAAAATTGTTATATTTCATAAATTTACCATAAAAATTGATATAGAAATATTTAAAAAGACAATAAAAAAAAATTTAACTAAAGCAAAAACATACGAAACTTCTCTATCTTGAACCAATATAAGGTAACTTTTACGTTTGCTGCTTAATAAATTATATTTTAACTCGGGATCTTTCAAAAAAAAACAACCTTTGGCCCTTGTGCACATTAATTAGGACTAAAAAGTTTACGGGGGCCAAAGTTTGGCATTTTCTGAAAAAATTAACTTAAAAAATTGTTAAAAATTATTACTCGTAAAATTGATTGAAAAAATAAGACACTATATTAAAAAAAACCTTTTTTTTACCTTTAACACTTCACTTTTGTACTAAAATTCAACTACAAATGAAAATGTATTTTAAACCCTCCGTAACTTTTTTTATTTTCAGTCGAGAATTACGTTTTATAGCAAAGCTTGAAGGCTAAAGTCTCACCTACCAAAAAAAAAACCGCATATCCAAATTTCAATCCAATCAAAAGTTATAGATTTTTGACCGCCTTCTCGTCAAATGGTCCACTGTGCGTCGGAATAAGACGTTTAATGGCTTTTTTGGAAGAAAACAAATAATATTTAATTAACTTATCAAGAAATTTTAAAAGGTAAATTTATAGCCTCACTTTTTTAACTAAAAATAAAAAAAATTAATTAAAAATATTTTTTTTAGTTTAAATTTATTTTTAACAATTTTTATTAAAATATTTTTGCATTTGAATGTTTAACTATTCATAAATACTTGATTACATGGTCAGATTAAGCATTTCTGTTGGAAATTCGTCAACATGATCTATTTTCAATTTATCACCTCTACGTAGACTTGAAATAACTGGATCAGATGATACTAGGAACATGTGTAATAGATCTTCACTGGTATGTTGTCTAGATGTCTTCCTGGTGTGATATTCACGATACTCCTTGGGATTTTTGTTTCGGCTTTCTTGAGCTTCTTCTGAAAGCAGGCCAATTGGAATCATCAGTTCTGACAAAACGCGAGGACTGTGTATCAGGAATTTGTGAACAGATACTGGAGGATAATACCAAGGATATTTGTTGATCAGGAATCGCGCTGTCTCTAAACAATATTCCTCAAAGGATTCAATGTTTATTGAATATACACTTGACAGAACTCTTAAAATCGTTGCGGAGCGTTGTAAAACTGTAACATCCAATGCTGTAATGTTAGCTGAAACTTCGACATTCTGGAAAAATCTTCTAGCGGTATTTCCATCATTGGAAATACCAGCACCTCCTGGTCGTACTTAATCCACATTGAGTCCCAATCTCGAAATGAAGGCATCCTGCATTTGTTTTTTCTCTTTCATTGTTGCTACTTGTTCAGATTTTCGCACGCTCCAAGTCTTGAATTCGAGCCGGTAAGCAATATGCAGTAAATATTCAAGGAATATAATCCAAGTATGAAGCGTTGAAAGACCATACGCCAAAGAAGACTCCTCCTGTGCTGCCATCGAAATCCCATTTATATGTCATAGTCATATTAATCAATTCGTCATTGGTACACTCTTCTAGATTATTGTTGTTTATTAACAATCGTGAAACAGTGTGGTCCAAGAGATGTTGAAGTTTTACTTCTGCCATTGTTTCTGTGATAATGATTCCATTCTTTTCAGGATAACAGTCTTTTTCCGCTTCTGGAATTGCTGTGGATGATGGATACATATCATGTTTTAAATTCAAGAAAAGTGCTTGCATGTGTTTGTAACTAGAGACGGTCGTGTCGGTGTCGACGATCATTGCCAATGCCCCATCTTTGGTCATTGCTCCCTGTGTGTCGGAAAGAGACTTTTTATATGCCTTTAGCATTTTTGTTGCTGTTGTAGGTGATGATCTAGTTATAATCATTATAACCTTTGATGCATCCTTGCTTACCCGTCTGGTATGTACTGCAGGAGCATACGATATTTGTGCAACTCCCAAATACTTTAGATCAGCAACTTGTCTCCGTTTTTGCGGAGATCTAAGATCTTCAAAATTTTTTAAAGGCCTTCCTGATCCCGATCTCCTTCCTCCAGATGTTGAAGGTACATATGTATTGGTGAAGGTTTTCTGGTAAAATCAAATCCCTACCAAAATATTGGGAATGTCGTTGAAAAAATGGGGTTAGATCATTTCTGTATCTTCGAATGACGTTTGGAGTCCATATATTTGCAAAGTTTTTGCAGATTTTGTGTACCTCACATTGAAATGCAGCAACAGTGTTGTTTGGCAACGTAGAACCATCTGTTCGATAATATTTGCACACTTCTTCCAGAACAGCCTTCGAACATTTTCCATTTTTCCAAAACAAAAATAATTCTTTTTTATTGAAGGTATTTGAGATGGTGCTGACTAAAAATAAAAAGAAAACATAATTTAGTTTAGTATAATTTTCATAATTATGGACAAAAGTATTGAAAATTAGAAAAAAAAAATCTAATTTTGGAGGAGGTTTCAGTCAAGTCCATGTTTTATACTTTTCCCATTGTCTCCCGATATGTATTCATACCTTAAAATGTTCATAAGAAAGTAAACTAAAATTCATGGAAGAACAATATAGTAGGCACAACATGGGCAAATATCGTTTCAGTCCACGCAGTAATTAAAAACTCATTGAAAAATCTGGAAAAACCCTCCTCCAAAACATTTTAAATAACTAACAATAAAATGTTAATTGTATTTATTTTTTTTTTTTTATATAAAGTTTATACATACCTCGTTCTAGTTTCATAACGATTTCTGGACTAACCAGATCGTTTCTAATTACACTTACTTTAACTTTTGATTTAAATAAAAAAAACTATCTCACTTTGTTATGTTTACACAACCACTGACTTTGAAGTATTAATAAATTATTAACAAAATGCCCGGTATTTATACCAATTATTGTTTTGACGTCGTGAACCTATCTAAATTTTGATTTTTAACGATAAAAAATTTTGATTTTCATCGGTTTTTTATTAAAATCGAACACTGTGCATTAGAGGTTTTACTGTATTGTCCTAGTACTTTCACCATGACTTGGAATTTGACACTCCCCAGATAACAACCTCGAAAATATTTCGCAGTATAATGAGTTAAAACAACAGTGAAAAATAAACAAAATATGAGTACAGGAAATATTTAGAAAACCTCTCTAAAAATACGATTTTTTCTATTTTTAGATTCCACAAGATTATAAAAAACAATTTGAAAAACAATATTCAAACGAAAAGAATTTACAAGTTGTTGTCTAAAAAATAACTAGATGCTTTTATCGATATTTAGTTATTTGCGGGCAACTGTTTTCATTCCATGTTAAAAAATGAATTTTTTATTTGAAAATATGCACTTATCATTTTTTAAATATCCTACTTGTAATGGTAGGTTTCGCTGGGTTGTTATTGTTTTAATTATAATTTATTCTCTATATATTTTAGTAATTCCCTTCATTGATCCATCGATAATCTTAATAATATATTAATAACTATGGTACAATATGTATTCTTAAAATGAAATTTTATTTAAAGATATTTAATTTCACTAGATTTTTCAGTTCTACTTTTTTCTTAAACTTCTTAACTTAAATTTTTTTAACCTGTTCAAAGAATAAAGTAGATTTATATTCCTATTAATCTCCATTTTCAACCCGATCATGTAACACACTCATTGAATCCAATCCCATTAACTTTATCCCAAAAAATATATACGTATTTAATTTAAGTACCGTTATTTTCGTATTCATGTATTGAAGTATTGAATTAAGCAAAAAAAAAAAATATTTAACCACTATTGAAAAAGTTTTAAATATCATTACGGTCTGCTTCATTTGAATACAGGGAATTGAAATATATTGGCAAATTGAAAACATCAGCAAAACAAGGAAATGAAAACAATTCAACTGTACTTGCGAAATGATGACTTAAAAGTTACCTGAACCACAAGGCTTTGTGTTTTTTTTTTTCTCATATTGCCAAAAAAAATTGCAAGTAAAAGTGGTACACAAATTACAAAACCTTCGTAATGCACAACGATTCTTTTGGAAGGACATACTTATAATCGAACTATCGTAAATATATGAGCACCGATAATTGCGAACAAAAAAAAGTTAACTATTACGATTTATATTTTAGGACTAATATACATATTATATATAAAATTTATCTTTAATTTTTAAACTTTGCACAAATATTGTCAAAATGAATTTGCGATTATAAAACTTAAGTAAATCAGTTCCGATCAGTTTCGATTTTTGATACACTCTTCTTCAGTCTAACGAAAATGTGAAAGCAACTAAGACTCAAACATAAATTTTGCGATAAATATTTAAAAAAAGAACATAGGAACATCTAAAAAATAGTTAGTTGTAAGCCGGGTTGTGGAGTCTGAGTAAGAGCTGTGGAGTCGGATTCGGATCACGGTGTTTGAACCGCAGTTGGAGTCGAAGTTTATAAAAAAAACTATCGACTCCGACTCCAAAATTTTTGTTATTGCACTCGCTGAATGAAAAATTCAAAGTATTTTTAAAATATCTGTTAATTTAGAAATTCTTCGAAATTGCTTACTATGAATAAGTGGATTTTAATTTATTTATTCAGCGCAAGTTCATTCAAGTACTTAAATTAAATAATACAAAAGTGTGTAATAATAATACCCCATACCACTATGTGGTTAAGGTAAATGACCCTGTGCTGATGTTTGTAACTACTAAAAATAATTGACCTAGACCCATCTTTTATTATACCGATCGACTCTGAATCACTTTCTGAGTCGATTAAGCGATGTGCATCCGTCCGTCTGCCTGTTTGTCCTTTCAAGCTTTGTAATCAAGCTACAAGTTGTAAACATTTTGATAAAATTTGGTATATAATCATCTACCGGCCATAGGATGAAATTGGTGAAAATTGGTTCATGTTCATACGTAGTCCCTATGCAAATAACACCTATGAGATCAACTTAAATGATCATAATATCGAATTTATCATAGAGATCTTGGTAATATTGGGTCTATATATGTTTATTGCATCCATTAATCAGTAGTCCAAAAATAAACCCTATACGACTATTCTTAGTCATAGCCCCCATATAAAGCTGTTTCCTGATCTTCTTAAATCTATCAAAAACCAAAAGAATTGCACAGATTCTTCTTTGATGGCATTGATGAAGCCAGATATTATTGAGGCTATCTTATTTCTAAAGACAAACCTTAGATTTGTTTTCTTGTTTTTTAACTTCCGATCTTATAGTATTTTGTGAATTATTAAAAGAATTATTAAAACTAAACAAAATTTTTCAAAAATAAAATTTTATATTGATTCATTTGCATACACAGAATTATCACTGTTTTGATAAATATGTCCATATACATTTAGCAGCAGAGTAAAATTTCGAGTCATAGTCGGACTTTAAAAACTTTAGCAGATGAAGTCGCAGGCGGAGTTGGAACTTCTTTTAGAAGTTACTGTTGTAAGACGACTCAGGTGCACGTTGACTCGTGAAGCATAAAATACGTTTAAAAATTTCTTATCAAAAATCTCTTTTACCCTCTGATATATAACTTAACTCCATCTTTAAGCAATAAAAGTTACTTTTTAAGGAAAAAGTACTTTTAAGAAAATTCACGTTTTCTAAAATTTACTTTTGAAGAAGATAAAATTTTTTCAAAATATGTCGTTTTTATACCCTCCACTCCAGTGTGCAGAGGGTATATATAAGTTTGTCATTCCGTTTGTAATAATAAGAAAAAAATTTTGAACCCCATAAAATATATATATTTGTGATCCTTATAACAAGCGGTGTTGATAATGCGATGTCCGTCTGTCCGTCTGTGGAAATCACGATGACGGCTTCAATCGGGCAACTAGGATGCTCGTTGGCATAATAAATAATTCAATAACATCCTGAGAAGTAAAAAAGTCTTGAAAAAAGACGATGACGCCCTCCATAGGATAACTGGGGAGCTCTTTATAACAAGAATTATTGACCAACATCATGAGAAGGTTTCTGTTTGAAAAATCACGAAAATCGGTTTAACAGGTCCCGAGAATTCACTGAAAAATTAAAAAAAAAATTTTAAAAAATATATGTTTCTGTATTATTCTTGTTGTTATTCTAAATGCTATTGTTTTCATAGCTGGACTTGTTATTTTCTGGTCGTTGTGGTAATAATACAATAAATACTAACCCTTTGTACATTTTTTGTTTTATCAACTCTGGTAGAAAAATTTAAAAATTTCCATTATTTAAACATCACAGAAAAAGTTTTGTAAGATTATTTTCGTCATCGCCAAGAACCCGCCTGCAAAATGTCGATCGATTGGTCATGGTAAATTTTTTCAATTAGATATCAAACACAACAATGATAAAAGTATACACAGATCTGAGTTAAGAAGAAGCAATGTATTTTTTTGCTTTAAAAATAGTTCTACATAGTTATATAAAATTATTATTCTGCTTTCCCTACAAATATCTGATTGCGATTACATACAATTTTTAAAAATTGTTTATAATTACTAAAGCATTACACTATGTCACAAAATAGAAAAAATTGCATGCACTTTTGAAGAGACCTAGTGTAGGTTGTAGGCCTTGTTGAGTATATCACTTATCCATTTTTAGAATTTTGAATACACCCTCAAAATCTGAAGTTATGTCCAAAAAACGTTTTTTTTAGGACTTTATGGACTTAAATATTTTTAACTTTTTCAGTTGTGGGTCGATTTTAAATTTTTTAACGGTTTTGGAAAGATGACTACCCAAGCTTTCCAAATATATATATATGTTTATATTTTCAACAAACCCATGTGGAAATAATACCCCAAATATTTCAAATTTCCAGTTTTTTGGTGAGCTTGTTCAACTTAGGCGCCTTCTTTTTCCTAGACATTGTTTGGGAACATATGTTTTTATTATTTTTATTTGAAAGCACATTTAGTAATAACTAAATTGACACCTTGTTTTTTAAAATTGGTTAATAATTGTTAGTGGTACAAAATTTTTATTTAAATATACAGATATAATTTTTCCTAGTATATGCTATGTATATAAACTGTTTTATATGCAAACATTTTTACAGTTATTTTTTACTTAAAAAAACACGTGGTATAGTTAAATATAAAGAAATTTTAAAAATGTGTAAAATATTAAAAATGTGTAAATTATAAAAAAAAACAAGGTGTCAATTTACTCATTACTAAATGTGCTTTCAAATAAAAATAATAAAAACATATGTTCCCAAACAATGTTTAGGAAAAAAAAGGCGCCAAAGTTGAAAAAGCTCACGAAAAAACTGGAAATTTGAAATAGTTGGGGTGTTTTTTCCACATGGGTTTTTTACAAGTGTAAACATATATATATATTTGGAAAGCTTAGTTAGTCATCTTTCCAAAACCGTTAAAAAATTTAAAATCGACCCACAACTGAAAAAGTTAAAAATATTTAAGTCCATAAAGTCCTAAAAAAACGTTTTTTGGACATAACTTCAGATTTTGAGGGTGTATTGAAAATTCAAAAAATGGACAAATGATCTACTCAACAAGGCCTACAACCTACACTAGGTCTCTTCAAAAGTGCATATTGACTGTAACACCGTGTTATTATTCACATAAATGCAAAATTGCACCTTTTAAATTTTCCATTCAAATTAAAGAAAATATAAACATAAAAACTAGTATTCAGATTACCAATTACAAATTAGAAAATATTTATTGAATTTCAGAAACTCATATTATAACGTCGGAAATAATAACTCGAAATAGAAGACATCAATTGAATTTTAAAAAAATAAATTTTGTTATTTGAACACAAAATTAAATTCAAACAAGTAAGAAAATTATAGTCGGTCTAGACCGACTATACGATACCCTATACCATGCGTTTAGAAACCCTATCTCTTAGGCCCAACTAACTGGACATAGAAAATAAGCAAAAACCAAATTTGAGAGGGATTTTTATTAATTTTTTTGGCTGCAGATATAAAAAAGTTCATATCGGATGCTATATCTATAAAGGGGCTAGGTCCAAAAATGGACCGATCCTGATCATGTTTGGTAAAGTCTCTTGTATTTTGCAAAAATATGTACAAACAAAATTTGAGAAGAATCAGTGCAATATTTTTGTTTTTTAATAGATTTAACTGAAGATCGGGAAGCAGCTCTATATGGGGGCAAAGGCATCATTTTTGGACTACTCATTAGTGGATGTAATGAACGCATACAAACCCAATTTGAGTAAGATCTATATGACAATTTGGATCTTATGGCAATTTATGTCGATTTCATATGGGTAATTTGTATGGGGGCTAGGTCTGAACATGGACCGATTCTCACCCGCCCGATAAAAGCTTATATACCAAATTTCGTCAAAATATATTCATATTTGCGACCTGCAGTTTGATTACAAGCTTTACATGGACACACAGACGGACGGACGGACGGACGGACATTGTTAAATCAACTCAGAAAGTGATTCTGATTCGATCGGTATAATTAAAGATGGGTCTAGGTCAAATATTTTTGGTTGTTACAAACAGCAGCACAAAGTCATTATACCCAAACCACATAGTGGTATAGGGTATAAAAATACTTATATACGCATGATGATTTGAAAAATATTTAGACGAGCAGGAGCAGTTCAAACGTCGCCGCTTAAATTTAGTAGAGAAATTTGAGCCCTTCTTCAAATTTAGCAATAAAAGATGCAATTCCACGATTATGTCGCCACGGCACACAGTGGTATTTTGTTGGCAAAAAAAACAATTTTTCGACAATTACTTTTCAAAAAGCAAATGATGCAGTTTTATAGACAAGTGTTTCATTAAGAAGAATCAATAAAATTTCTCAGTAAAAAGTAATATTTTAACTTAGAAACAATCTAGTGAAAACACTTAAATATTGTAAAATGAAAATTGATGAAAATTTTCATGCAACTAAGTAGCTTATGCATGTAAGATATATTACCTGCCAAAATTTTAATGTCGTTTTTATTAAATCATAGCATCTTCTGTTTATTTTACAAAAAAGTTATATGGATTGCATTAGCAGTTTAGTAGATATGAGTAAATTAAAATGGCTTTATAAAATTCAGTATTTGCGCTATTCCTTGGAAAAAAAAAGAAGTTAGCTTCGGCTACCTTCGTCTTCATACTACAACAGAATGAAGGGTGAGAGTCTATTCTTTGAATTTCCCCAAAAAAAAATCCACCGACACTCACCGATCGGTTAACAAACTTATAAATTTTCTGTAAAAGGTCACGAATTTTGCAGCGTAAGTTTGTAACAAAATGTGTTGCGTACACTTTGGCTTAAACTTTGTAATGATATTGAAATTATCAATTACAAGAAAATGTTCAACTAATTGAGACCAATTCCAAAAAAGTGCATAACGAAATAGGAAAAACAAAACCATATGATTCGATTAACGTACGCAACTATTCTTGATTTATAAAATAGTCAAATATAATTAATAAAATGAGTTCATTTTTTATACCATATAGTGAATTGTGTAAGATAATTATTAATTGCGGTAATAATGTTGATTTATTTATCGATTTTATAACAGCAAAAACTCGATGCTTACGATTAATGAAATCTAAATAGTGAAAAAAGCAATTCAGAAGCGATTTCTTAGTCACTTTTCTAAACGGTGGGAGGAATCGCACCAAAAAATACGTATTTCTTAAAGAAAAATGATGCTTGGTTAAAAAGTGTGTTCCGAAAAAAATTTCTTATTGTGAATTTTGAATACCATAACAATTTTTTTTTACATATATTTGAAGTACATGGATTTGGTACTTCGAACGATAGAAATACATCAAGGCGTTTCTTTTCCAACCCTGCACTTGTTGCTGATATAACATGTATTAATGAAGGACTTATAGATCGCTTCCGAATTGTTCTTCAAATAATGAGCCATAAAATACTAATACACGGAAAAGACATAATTGATGCAGCAGTACTCCCTATGGGTATGCTCTCCGAAGAAGCAGAATAAGCACGTAATAAAGATTACAAGAAGTATAGATTAATGTTTTCTAGAAATTACAATAGAATTTCAACAAATCCTGATGTTTTCACCGTTTGCTTGAATCATCTGATCCATACATAAGTAGTATAAGACGTCAACCTCAAAAACAGCTTTTAGAGCTAAATGATGTAGTTAAAGAAATGATAGTTGATGAATAAAAAGTTTGATTATTTTGGATTCAGTTTGATTATACTTATTAACGAATATTTTTATGTGTATATATGAATATTCAGAAATTTGGATATTCATCTTTTGTTTATTCTAGAAAGTGTGTGTATATTTAAAGATTTTCGCTTGGATAGGAACAATTTTATGCAAAACAAGTAAGAAAATTATAGTCGGTCTAGCCCGACTATACGATACCATATACCATGGTTATCCAACTAATTGGATATAGCAAATATGCATAAACCAAATTTGAATGGCATTTTTATTAATTTTTTTCGCTGCAGATATGAAAAAGTTCATATCGGATACTATATTTAAACGGGGACTAGGTCGAAAAATGGACCGATCCTGACCATATTTGGAAAGTCACTTATACTTTGAAAAAATATATGCAAACCAAATTTGAGAAAAATCTGTGCAATATTTTTGTTTTTTGATAGATTTAAGTGAAGATCGGGAAGCAGCTCTATATGGGGCCTTTGACTAAGAGTTATCCAACAGGGATCATTTTTGGACTACTGCACAGTGGGGCCAAATGCATGAAAAGTGGCGATTAATTCATAGAAGTCATAATTTAAAAAAAAAAAATATTTTTTATTAATGGATATTTATAAATACATAAAAACCCAACATTTAAAAAAAAAAACAGAGTGAAAAAACATATTTTTTAACCCTTTATGGGCCATTTTGTGTTCTGTAAAAAATCCTCTTTTTTCACATTTTTTGCTGTAACTTTGGAACGGTGCGCTATAAATTATTCAATTAAATTGCAAAAGCATACTAAATGTACTGTAAGAAAAATAAGTAATATTTTTAAAAATAATAAGGAATAAATATTTTATATGTATTTTTATTAGAAAATTTTTAAATTAAAATCATACCTTTTTTCTCGAAATTTTAAAATTTTGCTCAAAAATTAAACATTTGAGAATCTAATTGTTTTTTTTATTGATAAATAACCATAAACACACTATTTAAAAAAAATTTAATTAAATTCGGTTATTCTATTTTTTTTTTTTTTTTTTGAAAACAACAATTTTTTATTATAATCATTATTACCTTCAATGTTAGTATTTACTTCACATTCAATTTCATAATCATAAATTAATTCGTTACAATAATCTTAATCTTCATCTCCATCTTCATCTTCATCTTCATCTCCATCTTCATCTCCATCTTCATCTCCATCTTCATCATTGTTATTTTGATTGCTGGGAACTACAAGCAACTCCAATGCAGATTTTGGCATTAGCTCTTTTTTCTTTTTAGAACTATTGTTCATGCTTGTTATAAACGGATCTGAACTTAAGAGAAATCTATTAAAGATATCTTCCATTGTTTTTTCTCGACTGCATTTACGGGCAAAATTCTCCCTATAACTTTTAAAATCTTTATTTCTGGCTTCCTGAGACTCTTCGGTTAGCTGACCAATTGGCAATGGCGATAATGATATAATTTCAGGCCCATGAATGAAATATTTGTGAAGAGTAGGAGGCATATAGTACCATGGATATTTTTTCACAAATAGCCTGGCAGTGTTATTGGCGAAGTTTGTAAATTTTTCAATGTTGACCTCAATACCACTAGAAACTACAATTAATATTGTGTGCATATTTTTGATCAACTCTAAATCAATATAAGTAATTTCAGCAGATACTTCTGCATTCTTAAAAAAACGTCTTGCAGTATTCCCGTCATTAGAGTTACCAAAACCAGGTTTTGGTTGATCAATGATCAATCCCGTTCTCTTTTTAAATTCGCGTTGAATACGACTTTTAGTTTCAGCAATAATTTTTTTTTCTTCGTCACTTCTTGCCTGCCATTTTTGAATTGGAAGTTTATATGCCAAGTGAATAAGACATTCAAAAAATCTTATCCAGCCATGTAGGACAGACAAACCGAACTCCATGAAGTCTACGTTGGAATCTCTAGAAATCATTTGTTCAATATTGTTGAACTCCTTGCTGGTAGCGCCACATATGTAGCACTTTTGTGTGGACTTTGTGTCTGTAATCGCGTTACACACTTTACCGTCAATCATAACGAGAATTAGTTTGTGGTTCACTTTTATCTTTCTTTCTCCAACTGATATCACTGTATCGATAAGAGCATTTTTTTCTGTCTCCACTCTTTCTCTTTCTGTTTTAATACTGTTGACCGTTTCTTTCATAAATTCAATTTTTAATGGCCTGCAAAACCTAGTTGAAGACGGTCGAGGATTATGCCAAATGATTTTGTTTTTACAAACTAATTTTAATGGTACAATTGACGTAATAAATACAGAAGAATCAGATGCATTACTGTCATGAAAGGCTTGTTTGTAAGAACTATGCCCTGAACTTCCGTCAAAGCCCCACTTAGTGTATAAAGTAATTTTTTCGATTTATTCGTTGTCTAACGAATTTAAATCTGCATTTTTAACCGACAAAAGGCGTTCAGTGGTATGATCCAATATTCCTTGTAGGCTAACTTGCGCTGATGTTTCAGAAATTTTCATTTGTTCTCCCTTTGGGTAACATTTTTTCTTAGCACTTTGGACCAATTTATATGATGGAAATTTCTCAGGTGCAACCTTTCTAATAACATTATATTGGTGGCGACTTAGCTTCGCTTCTACCAAAACGGACAGAGCTTCATCCGGAGTTAACTGCTGTGGTGGTACCTGTTCTATACTTTTTCGGTATTTTTGGGCTTTTGTTGGAGATGATATTATTTCCTTAACAATTTTCGACTCATCTATTTTTCCAACAGCTCTCAAGCTCATTTGTGTGGCGTAAGCCAAAACAGGCAAAGAAATTTGATCTCTTATGTCTTTACATTTCTTAACTTTTGTTTTTTCTTTGCACTCTTCAAATGAGAGATCATTGCGACCTCTTTTTTGTTGTGGTTCTGGTGGTGGACTGAATGAGATTGAGGCATCCAGCCAATTCTTATTATTTTTTACAAAAATTTCATTCTTTCTATGACATTTTTGCCACCGAATCTCATAGCTAGAGCAAAAATTATGAAACCTTGTCATAAAATCTACCATATCCGAAGGGTCGACACGTTTTATTACTTCCCATCTCAAAAGTTTAAATTTATCCTGAAGTGATTTAGGTTCTGCACTCCTCATAAAATTATGCAACTCATGACGAGGAATGAAAATTGTTTTGGGACATGTTCCTAAAATTAATAAGATTTCTATTCGTTTAAAATTTGCAAAAAGTAATTCCTTTAACCCTGTACCGAATAATTTACACTTTCACAACACTTTAAATGTGTAACATCACATCACAAAACATTGACAACTAAAACAATAAATAAACGTGTCAGTACCGAATCAATAATACCCTACGGATGGATAGAAATTCTTAAAAATGTATTATCATTATATTAGTAGATTGATATCACCAGCTTAAAACAAAATTAAAACTTTACTCGTATGATGCATGTATATGACCAACAGTTATTATGTAGGACTCAAATAAATGACAATAATAAATAGGGATGGGAGCGTGACCTCCTTCAATTTTTCAAAATAGTGCACTTGTGCCATATACAATTTTCTAATAATTTAAAATTAACAAATGTTTAAGTAAAATTCATTGAAATATCATAAACACATGTAAAATAATTTAATTAGTTTTATTCATAGTAAATAAACCCAACATACGCAATCACGTGAGCATGTGTGAATTAAAGTTACTCACGCCCCCATCTCTAATTAACAACACATTTTTTAGCTACAATAACAACTACTATAACGAAAATAATGACAAAACAAAGTAAAAACAACTTGATGTTTTGTTTTGTTTTTTTTTTTTTTCATATTTGTGGATTTTTAGCATCTTGAGTTATTTCACAAAAACAAGCATAACTCAAAAATCGCAAAAAATCGCAAAAAAATATTTTGGGGTTTATTAGTTGAGATCTGATATTATAACACTATTTAGACGATTTTACGCAAGCTCACGAACAAAGTTGTTGAAACTCCATATATAAATCAAAAATAGCCCATTTTTGGGCTAATTTTATTTTATTAACAGTTAATATTTTTAAAACATTTATTTAAACAAAAAAACATGCACTATATAGCAAACTACCTGAAGTTGACGGTTCCATTATAAAAATTTAACTTTTAGAAGTATTAATAGAAAAAATTATCAATTGAAATATCAAAATTTTCACTTTTTTTCAATATACACAAAAAAAATAACAATTATTCAACTTTAAGTGCTCACTTCAACTAAAGCAAACAACTTAAAAGTATAATTTTTGCAATTAGTGATGCAGAATTTTATCCACTTTCACCCGGTACCAAACACGATCATGAATTTTAAAGTTCATATTTTGAATTAATCGCCACTTTTCATTCATTTGGCCCCAATGTGTACTGATTAATGGATGTAATATATACATGCAAACCCAATTTGACTAAGATATGTATAATAGTTTGGATCTTATGGCAATATATGTTGATTTCATAGGGGTCATTTGTATGGGGGCTAGGTCTGAACATGGGCCGATTCTCACCAATTTCAACAGCGTTCATCCCATGGCCGAGAAAAAATCAAATACCAAATTTCATCAAATTATATTCATATTTGCGACCTGCACTTTGATTACAAGCTTTACATGGACACACAGACGGACGGACGGACGGACATCGTTAAATCGAATCAGATAGTGATTCTGATTCGATCGGTATAATTAAAGATGGGTGTAGGTCAAATATTTTTGGTTGTTACAAACAGCAGCACAAAGTCATTATACCCAAACCACATAGTGGTATAGGGTATAAAAATCAATTTGGACTGTTCGGCCGGTGGGCGTTGGGCGTGGGCGTGGACGTTTAGGTGAAATTCCATTTTTTCTTCATTTAGTTAACATAACGTTTATTGCCAACTTTTAATGATCTTGGACTACTCCTTATATTTTTTGCACAAAAATATATGAAGCCATCTCACTGTGCGGCATTGCCACTGACACAAGCCTCCGCAGAAATATTAGTTTCTGCACTCAGAATCAAGAGATCCGATTTGACAGCATCAATGAAGCCAGTTATTATGGAAGCTATCCTAGTTAAAAAGACAAACTTTAGATTTGTTTTTTTTTGTTTTTTTTTTTTAAGCTTATAGTATTTTGTGAATTATTAAAAGAATTATTAAAATAAATAAAATATTTCAAAAATAAAATTTTATATTGATTCAGTTACATAATTACATACAGCAGAATTTTCATTGTTTTGATAAATATTTTCATATTATATATTTAGCAGCAGAGTCAGATTTCGAGTAGTAGTCGGCTTTAAAAATTCCACCATATGAAATCGCAGTCGGAGTTGGAACTTCTTATTGAAGTTCCTGTTGCAAGAGGGCTTAGGTGCCTGTTGACTCTTGAAACACAAAATATGATTATAAATTTCTTATCAAAAATTCCTTTTACTCTCTGATAACTCCATTTTTAAGTAAATAAAGGAAAAAGTACTTTTAAGAAAATTCACTCGTTCAAAAAAATTTATTTTTAAAGAAAATGCACTTTTTTATAAATATGTAGTTTTTTTAAGAATATTTTCTTTTTAGAAAACGTAAATTTTTACGAAAAGCTACTTTTTTTATGAATAGGTACAGTCCTACGAAAATTTACTTTTTTACGAAAAGGTATTTTTTTAGGAAAATTTACTTTTTTTAGGAAAATTCACTTTTTTGGGAAAACATATTTTTGGGTAAAACTCCTTTTGTGGGAAAAGCTGTTTTGTTCAAAAAATTTACTTAGTTAGTAAGTTATGTGATACAAATTTAAAAAATTAAATTAAAATATTAAATATGCATACGCACTTAAATAAATTTAAACAAATAAATGAATGAATAAATAAATACAAGAACATACGACTAAGACATTTCGTTGTCAGGTACTTTTTAAAAAGATTTACTTTTTAATGAAAGGTACTTTATAAAAAGAGGTACTTTTTAACGAAAGGTACTTTATAAAAAGAGGTACTTTTTAAAAAAAATATTTTCGACAAAAGGTATTTTTTTAAGAAAAAGTGCTTTTTAAGAAAAAGTACTTTAAAGAAGAGCTATTTTTTTTTTTTTTTTAATATATTAAGGCAAAGTCATTTTCAAGCAAAAATACTTTTTAATGAAATGTACTTTTTCAAAAAATATACTTTTTTAAAAAAATTTTTTCAAAAAAACTTGCATTGTTAAAAAAGTATAAAAATATTAAATGTGCTTTTCATGAAATGTAGATTTAAAACAAACACTTTTTTATAGTCTTTTTTTAAACTCTGTGGCAACCCAATTTCCCTTATCCAATTGATCTGAAACTTGGCCAATAGTCTTGTTGTGACTACAGACTATTTTGGGGTAGTCACGCATAATCACGCATAGTTACCGCGTGATCTAAATATCAGTTCCCCTTATCCGATAGATCTGAAACTTGGTACATACATTTGCTGTGGAAAAAAAGATTAACTTTGACTTAGTCACGCACAGTCACGCATGGTCTGACACAGTCACTGAGAGATTTAAAACGGATTTCCCTCATCCAATTAATCTGAAACTTGATTCATAGACTTCTTGTGACCAAAGATTAATTTTAAAATAGTCACGAAATGTCACGCACAATCACGGAGAGATTCAAAACTCATATGCATAAGGAAAGAAAGAGTTTTAACAAAAACTTTGTTTTTTTGGGTGAGATTATTAAAATAAGATACTTTCTTGGGATACGATAAGATATTTTTTTTAAGGAAAGTTCATATTTTAAAAAAATGTACAGTTTTAAGAACAGATAACTATAGCATAAGGAACTTTTTTGGAGAAAAAAATGCTTTTTTCAGAAAAGGTACTCTTTAAACTTTTTAAGAAAATATGCTTTTAAAGAAAAGTCACGTTTTACGAAAAAGTACTATTTAAGAAAAAGCACTATTTAAGAAAATGTACTGTTTAAGAAAAGCTACTCTTTAGGAAAATGTACTATTTAGGAAAAAGTTTTTTTTAATGTACTTTCAAATATTAGGTACTTTTTAAGAAAAGTGACTTTTTAGGAAAATTTTTTTAAGAAAGAGTATTCAAAAAAAGGCAATTTTAAAGAAAAGCTACCTCTTAGCAAAAATAATTTTTTAAGAAAAAATACTTTTCTACGTAAAAATTAATTATAAGGGAAGGTCGTTTTCAGAAAATGTATTTTTTAAGAAAAGTTATATAAAAAAACTTACATTTTTAAAAATATATATATACCTTATTAGAAAATATAATGTTTTTATAAAATGTACTTTTTACGATCAGTTGCCTTTTTAAGAAAATTTACCCTTGTATGAAATGGACCTTTTAAAAGAAAAATTACTCATTTAGAAAAGGTTGTTTTTTAAAGAAAATTTACTTTTTATGAAAAGGTACTTCGTTATGATGAGGAAAGGGTACTTTTTAGGAGAAGGTATTTTTTAGAAAAAGTAATTTTTGAAGATGGCAAGATGTGTTTTTAATAAAAACTCTTTTTTGAGAAAATGTGCCTTTTTAAGAAAAGGCTCTTTTTTAAGGAAAGGTTCTTTTTTTTTTAAATTTGCTTGTTTAAGGGCAGATATTTTTAGAAAAAGGTACATTTTTAAGAAAAATATATTACTTTAAGGAGAAGTACTTTAAAAAAAACTATTTTTTAAGAAAATGTACCTTTTTAGTTATAAGAAAAATACAATTTTTAAGAAAAGTTATTTTTAAAGGAAATATCATTTTGAAAAGAAAGTTCTTTTTATGAAAACGTATTTTTTAAAGAAAATTACTTTTCTAAGCAAAGGTACTTTCAAAAAAATAGTTTTTAAAGAAATGTACCTTTTAAGAAAATATCGTTTTGTCAAAAAAAGTTACTATTTTAGGAAACTGTACTTTTTTAAAAGGTTTTTTTAAGGAAAATACTTCTTAAGAAAAAAACTTTATATGAAAAGGTACTCTTTAAGAAAAAGTACTTTTTACGAACAGGTACTTTTGAAGAGAAGGTATTGTTTAAGAAAAAGTATTTTTTAAACAGATGTGCATCTTAAGAAAACTTATTCTTTTTTTAATAATTTATTATTTTAAGCTAGTTGGGCCTAACTTCGTAAATGTAAAATAAAACTCAGTTTTATCACATATTTCCCCGACGTTTCGTAACTTTTTTGGTTACTTTTTCAAGGGTCGTCTATTTAAATAAAATAAAATAAAGACACAACATTAACACACAATAATTGCACAAATATGAACAATAAAAACTTACAATAATAAGAATTTTAAACTTTATCACATTACAACATTATTAATATAAATCACAGCAAACATAAAAACACAAAATTGTATAATTAGAAACATAAAACACAAATTTGTATAATTACATTTAGCTTAAAATTAATATCACAGAATGTTTCTAAACTATTGCGACTCTGTAACTAGTACTAATATTTTGCGTGTCCTCTTTGTGGTTCATGGTTGTATTTATATTCTTTTGAATTCGTAAGCTTTCAATTGTGTACCGCTTTTTTTCTATTTTTTCTACATCCAGTATTTTCGTATTATTGAAATTTATTTTGTGTCCAGTTGTAATTACATGTTTTGACAACGCTGTGCTTTCTCTCTCTTTTATGATGTCCATTTGATGTTCTCCTAATCTCTTTTCTAATGTTCTTTTAGTTGTTCCTATATAAATAAGATCACAGCTGTTGTTTTGATCACCCTCACACTTGACTTCGTATACAACATTACTTTTTTGTAGCTTTTCTATTGGAGTTTTTGTTTTTGAAAAAATTGTATTTATTGTTGTGTGTGGTTTGTATGCAAATCTGATGTTTTTTGTTTCCATTGTTGTTCTAATACTTTTATTATCTGTCAAACCCGGGATAAATTGTACACTGTAAAAACTCTTTGTGTCTTTTTCTTTAATGTTTTGATGTTTAAGATTAGAGTTGTGGTTTAATAGTTTTTGTGTATCATTTAAAATAGTATTTGTAATTTTCCTCGGGAAGCTGTTGTTTATTAATATTTTGGTGATTTTTTGTATATTATTTGTGTGATATTTTTTGTCGCTAATATTTAGTACTCTATAAATAAGGTTTTTTGCGGTGTTTATTATTTGATTTTTCGGCTGAGTTGCGTTATAATTCATTATTCTGCCTGAACACGTTTCTTTGGTGTACCAATCAAAAGAAATATTGTTGGTAGTTCGTCGAAGTTTCATGTCCAAATATGCGATTTCCCCTTTTGATTCAATTTCAACAGTAAATTGAATTTTTGGATGTTGAAGGTTTAAAGTTTTTAAGATTTCATCTTTTTCGTCTAATCTGATTACGGCTAGAATATCATCTACATATTTCGATATGTATTTTATGTGAATACTTTTATTTTCTAATTCTGTAAGTGCATCGTCAAGTAGGTTGTCTAAAACAATATCTGCTATAGTCGGGGAGAGTGGGTTTCCCATCGGCATTCCGAAAATCTGATTACATAATTTATCATCATATATGAAATAGTTGTTGTCTATCAAACAAAAGTTAAGAATTTTCAAAAAGATGTTTTTCGGTATACTCGTCAATTCCTTAACTTTGCTCCATTGTCCCATAATATTACGTATTGCTGTGTGAACTGGTATATTCGTGAAGAGAGAAACTACGTCAAATGACACTAATATTTCATTTTCATCAAGTTTCACATTTTTCAAACTATCTTTCACCTGAATTGAGTTTTTTACATTGCATTTTTCGGATATAAGATTTTTCAGTATCTGGCCAACATATTTTGATAATTCGTAACAAGGGACTTGTACCGATGAAACTATTGGTCTAAGGGGAATATCTTGCTTATGGGTTTTGGGCAACCCGTATATTCTTGGTGCCGTTGAGGCGGAGCTTAGCAATTGGTGTTTTTTCCACGAATCAATGTGATTATTTTTGAATAAATCCAATATAATATTGTTGTTTTCTTTTTGAAGTTTTTTTGTAGGGTCTGTTCTTAATGTACGGTAGGTTGCCTTAGCCTCTAATAATTTTTCCATTTTTTCCTTGTATTCATGTTTGTACATAATAACGGTCTTGTTGCCTTTGTCCGCTTGAATAATGAGAATGTCTTCGTGTTTTTTTATAAATTTCTTGGTTTTTTCAAAAATCGTTAGTATGAATTTTTCTTTCGGTGTGTTTTTTAATTTTCTTTTAAAATTAGTGATTACATTGGCTAATTTTGTCCTGGCTGTTTCTTTTTCCTTATCTATATTAGTTCCCATATCCTGAATGCATTGCTCCACATCTGCAATGACGTGAAGTGGCGAAAAATTCTGTTTTTGAATTGGTAGTGCAAACTTTTTACCCAGGGAGAGCATCCATTTGCATTCTATTGGAATTTCTAAAGAGGTTTTGTTTTCAACCCAATTTTCATTAAATGCTGACAGAACTTATTTATTTTTTCTTTATTTTTTTTTTAAAGAAAATGTAGTTTCGAACAAACGATTCGGTTTAGCAAAAATATTTTTTAAGACAAAAGTACTTTTTTAAGTAAATATACTTTTTAACCCTTTTGTACGCACCTAGGTACGTACGTACGTGGCGTTTTCAACCAAAATTTTTTCATTGAAATTGATAACCTGCATGTCTGAAACTTCTTGAGAACTACTAACTTTCAAACACATTAGTATTTTTGCATCCGTATAGCTAAAATTATTTTTGTAGTTTGCGTAAGAGACCAATTTACTCTTAACACTCTTAACTGCGCATTAAGGTACCAGGCTACCTCAACGTGTTTTATATGGGAATGCGGCCATTATAAGTATATTTTTTTAAGTTGTTAGTACTTCTGCATACGTATAATAATAAAAGTCTATATAAAATATGAACGTAAACAACTTATTTCATAAAATAAGAAAACAGAAACATAACAAAAAATAAGAATTCAATAAAAAAAAACAGAAGAAATAATATGTTAGTGCAGATCTTTCGAGCAGTTTGTCCGCGTTGGACGATTAATGGAATATTCATTGCATATTGGCTTGGAACAGCCGATACAAGCTTTACGAGTTTTTCTCTGCTTCATACGTAGTTGCGAGCACACGTGACAACTTCCTATTACGGGAATACGACCGCTTTTGTCCTTTGTTTGTAAACTGGATATGGGCGCTGATACAGTTTCAAAGTCTTTTGTATAAAATATTTTTATTGCGGATGCCGTCGATGACTGTGAACTAATTTTTGTAGTTTTAGCGCGTTGTTTTATATTTTTTTAAGCATTGACACAACTCAATGCTTTAATCTTTTAAAAATTTTCTACGATGATCAGTAGGCTTATGTTGGGTATTAAATTCCATATATATTATATAGGATGCTAATGCTGCTATATCAATAGCATTAAAAAATAGTGACAACGGCCATCGACTAGTTCTGCGTTTGCACGTATATGCACCCAATAATTTATCCATATTATCAACCCCTCCTTTACTTTTGTTGTAATATGTTATAATTTCCGGTTTCGCAAACGTATTCGATTTCATATTGGATTTGGCATGCATAGTTGATAACATAACTAGTGCCTTTTTCTTTTTTGGCACGTAGGAACATAAAGTTGCCTCTTTGCTAAAGGCGAAATTTGTAGAGTATAATGATCTGAAACATATTTCAAACCATGTATCAAAACATTTACAATTAGATAAAGTTTATCTTGGATAATGTAACCCAATCATTAATATACTATATGTATGTATGTTGTGTTCAAATATGTACATATGTATATTTAGAATAATACTAACCTTTCCTTATGTGCCAGCATATTAGGTGGTAAAAATCTTTTGTTTTTTTCGCACTGTGCCGACGAGTGTCAGGTTCCATGAACTCAAAGCTCTTGCTAGTTCTAAAGACGTAAAAAAATTGTCTGTAGTTACGTTTCTTCCAGAGTTTTTATACGTAAAAACCAGATCCAAAACTGTTTTTCGCCTATTTTGCTTTGATGCTCGCCTTCTGGTTGTTTACTGGTATACAATTGGCCATGTAAAGGGTAAGAGTTACGTGCATCGCATGCCCAAAATATTTTAATGCCATATTTTTCAGGCTTTGACGGCATGTACTGCTTAAAACGGGTACGGCCGCGGTATCCATACAGCTGCTCATCAATAGTTATGCATTCACTAGGCTTATAACTTTGACGTAAATTGGCGTTAAGCATCATCCAAATGTCTCGAAAAGCAGCTGCTTTATCAGACTTTGCACGTATTTCCCGAGTTCGATTATTATCAAAACGTATACACCGTAAAAGCATTCTGAATCTGTTGTATGACATTGCTGCCCGATACAATGGCATATTATTGGGTTTCCACAATTCAGATACATGTTCTCTGTATGATTTGTGAACACCAGAGTAAATCAAAATACCAAGAAAAGCATTGAGTTCTTCTTCCCTAAAAGGCCGAATATTTTTTTCGTTTCGTTTTTTGTATTATATTCTGTTGAAATTTTCTGTCCTTTACGATTTGTTTCCCTAAGTATTATGTCACACATTTCATTTGACAAAATACTTCTAAATATTACCTTCGCTGTTAATAACTTATATTTTTGGGCTGTACCCGCACGTTGTCGTAATATATTTTTTTTTACAGTCTGTGATTCTGGAAATGGGCTAAGTTGCCAGCAGGTTCCATCTTTACCACAAAGTGCACTTCTTGTCTGAACGTCATCATTTTCATAATCATCGCTTTCTTCCGAGTCAAAAGAATCTTCATTTACTTATATAGTGCCTGCCATTTCAGTGTCTGAAGCTTCCAGTGTTATTTGGTTTAGCGGTGGAATATATTCTTCATCGCCATCGGAGTGGAAATCTTCTTCACTGCTTTCCAATTCACTTAATATATTATTTATGTCAGTAGAATTAAATCTTTTAGAACAAACTCTTGTGTTTGAATTCATTTCGTTTGTTTTACGTAAAAATGTCACCTTCACACTCAGGAGATAAGTCGAACTGAAAATAATAACCACAACACTAAATGAAGTTTTGTATATATTCTCAAAGGGGAATCACCAACTTTATATTCGTACTAAATATGTATTGTAAACGTCAGCTTTTATATACCTACAGGAGAGAAGCTGTTAAAATTCATCTTACATAAAAATTAAAATATGTATGTGAAATTTTTAATAAGATATGTTGCATAGCTTAACGTGTTATGAAAAATTATTTACAATATCCGTTGCCAATGCCATATATATTTTACAACATCTTAACTGGATATTTAGTGCGAAAATGTTTGTTTTGTATGTAACTTCCATATAGGTACCCGGGTACCTTGCAGCGCAATAGTAGCTGTTTTTTTTTTTTTTTTTTGCCGCGCACATAAGGGTTAAGGAGAGATAATTTTACTGATATATTTTTTTTAAGAATAGATATTTATATATTTTGAAAATATGTGCTTTATAGAAAAAGGTTTTTTGAAGATTTTGAAAATAAGGAAATTTTTTAAAAGGCAGTTCTTTCTTAACAAAATTATATACATACGACTACGTACATACTATATATATCATTTTCTATGAAAATTTTATAGGCTTCTGAATATTTACCAAAAAAAAAAAAAAAAACAAAGGACTATTAAAAACTTAAACCTATCTATACTATTCATTATTCGCTTTTATGGTCTCATCATTGTCGACTTAAACTCAAACAGTGCTTCAACGATACGTGCAGTTGTACGAGTATTGTGTGCTCAAGCAGAATGCAAAAAAAAACACATCAATAAAATGCTGATGTTAGCTAAAAATTTAACATTCATTTATTTTGTGTTTGCAGCTTTCTTTGTTAAACTTTAACATTCGAGAATACACATGCTCAGACATGAAACAAAATAAACTGATGAATAACTTGACTCTTTTTTATTTTAAATTATTTTTTTTTTTCTTTTGCTTTTGCTTTGATGGGAATTTGCAAAAGAAAAACTGTTGTATGACACAAAAGAGTATGACATTAAAGTATTCAGCAATTGTCTATTTTTTAGAAATAATAACAACCTAGATAATAATATAAATGTTAAAAGTTGCAAAATTTTTTATCATAGTATGCAAGAGCTTATTAGCAGATACTTTTGAATGGATTTGCATACAAAAATGATATCAAATGTGGTACGAGTATATCTGTCATCGGCCAACTTGAGAGATATAATTAAAGATTGAAAATATGTAGAAGGAAACATAAACAGATAGAATGTTTGGCATTTAGCATTGAAATATCTGACTGTGCTATAAAAATATTTTCTTAATAAAAACCAATTCCACATAAAAGCCAAACGAAAAGTTAATTAAGAATGCTTAGAAAGATATAAGCACTTTATTTTATGAATAATAAAAAATATTTTTTTTAAATTCATATCACAAATGCAGAACAAAATTGAACATTCTTAGAATATAAAAAATTTTAAGACACATGCTTTAAAATAATAGTCTAATCATGTGATAGATGTTCTAATAAAAAACTGTCATCTGCTTTATGGAAATAGTGAAAGTTTCAGGGCTATGGAAATATGGAAAAAAATTTTAATTGCAACAATTTAAAAACAAATAAATCGACAAAAACTGTCGGTCGACGATTTCCTTGTTTCCTATTTTTACGAAATTGAATCAAGATTTGAAACAATAAAATTTATGTTTTACTATGTATTTTTACGAGCAAATCAAATAGGAGCAAAAGAAATAAAATCCTAATTTGGATTCAGATGTTATGAGAAATTTAGCACAGGCTTTATATAAGATGCAAGTTATGTTTTACGGACCACGAACAAATCCAAAAAAAGGTGAGTTCATGATATTTGACACACTAGATGGGTTTCTTAGGCAGGGTCACATATACCATTACTTTCTATTTTCAAACAAATTTATTGTTTTTTGTATATTTATGTCTGGTTTTCATTATGTCATTCTCAATGGCAATTGTTGTCAATTATTTTCAGTTGTATGAAAACGGGTTTTAATGTTTTGTCATTTACAACCCCTGGCAACATTTGACATCTGAAATGAAATTGCCAGCATGTTGGCAATTTGGTTGTGTTTGACAGCCGGATTTTTTGTTCCATTATAAGATGTAATGAATACGTAACGAATAGAAAATTACGAGGTGTCAGTTGAGAAAACCAGGCATTAAACTCTTTCTTTAACTCATACTCTCTGCCTGTCTGTCTGTTTGTCTGTCATGGGATAACCCCGTTTCCCCTTATTCAATTGATCTGAAACTTGGCCCATAGTCTTGTTGTGACTAAATATTAAATTTGGGGTAGTCACGCATAGTTACTCATAGTCACGCACTGTCACGGAGTGATCTAAATGTCATGTCCCCTCATCCGATCGATCTGAAACTTGGTCCATACACTTGCTGTGAAAAAAGATTAACTTTGACTTAGTCACGCACAGGCACGCATGGTCACGCACAGTCACGGAATGGATTTCACCTCGTCCAATCAATCTGAAACTTGGTCGATATACTTGCTGTTAAGAAAGATTAACTTCGACATAGTCACGCACAGTCATGCATTGTCATGGAGAGATTCAAACCTCACTTCCCCTTATTCGATCGATCTGAAACTGTGACCAAAGATTATTTTTAAAATAGTCACTCAAAGTCATGCACAGTCACGGAGATTTTCAAAAATCGTATGCATAAGGAAAGAAAGAGTTATAAAAAACTTTGTTTTTATGGGTTAGCTTATTTTAAACCCTATACCAGCTATGGCCAAATACACATACTTTAATGTTTTGAAAGCTCTTACAATTGTATTGTATTGAAAAGTACACCCAAAAAAATTTTATTTGCGAAGCTTTTATTTAATCCTCCTGAAAACTCATAACTTCATCTAAGTTTATTTCTCCATCATAAATTTTTATGCGTAAGAGATCTGAAATATGATTATCTGATAAATTGTGCCGGTTTTTATTTAAAATTAATTAAAATTATGACTCACAATTATACGTGGAACCAAACATTGAGTACAATTTAAATATCTAATATTTTATTTTGGGGTACTTTTCATTACAAATTTGCTTCTAAAATGTCTCTCCTTCTGGCAGTGGAATTGAGAAATCTTCCTCATAAGTTTTAATTCTTCTTTACTACTATATTTTGTTCACTTATACTACATATAAGCGGAAAGTAATGGAAATCTAAAATATTTTTAATAGAATTAAAGTCTTCGAATCTTTTTTCATAATTTTCATACAATCTTTCAATAATTCCAACATAGCTATTAATTTTGTCTGTATTTGGATTTTCTGCAGAAACTTCAGCAGTTTTTTCTAAATTGGAAAAGTTTATCTCTTTTATGTTGCCAATAAGTATTTTTAATTTTCTTCCAAAATGATCGACTATTGAAACTAGTTTACATATATTTTTATTTTTCCCTTGTAGATTTAAGTTTAGCTCATTGAGCAGTCTAGTTACGTCACAGAAAAAAACCTAAATCAATATTAAACTCTTTACTTTTCAGGGCCAAAATAAACTCGTCATCAGTTGGAGTGGAATTATCTTCAAGAATTTCGAGAACCTCATTCCTTAAATTAAAAAATCTTTCCAGGCATTTACCTCTGCTTAACCATCGCACTTCCGTAAATAAAAGCAAATCTCCGAAATCAGCTTCTAATTCCTGAAGGAAAGCTTTAAATTTACGGCGTGTCAATGCGTTATGACCTCCTTTTATCCTATTTATTATTTTGACTGCGATTTCCATTGCATAATTCATACCCAATTCTTAAGAAAAAAGCGATTGTAGATGAATTATGCAATGGAAAGGAGGAACGTTTATGCCACTTCTATTAAGGAATCCCACCAAACCCTTATTTTTACCTTAGCTCCGTCGGTGCAAATGGCGCTTAATTTATTTTGGTCAAATAAATTCAGGACGTTGCTTTTAACTATATCATACAACGTTTCCCCTCTGACATAACCATGAAAGATTACCACTGAAAGAATTTCTTCGAATGTTTGGAGATGCTTTTCTACTGATTTTGCACATATGTATGATTAGTTGACACATATTATTTATGTCTGTGCTGTCATCCAAACTACTCGAAAAATATTTACAGTTAAGCAACCTTTCTTTTGAGAGATCTTTGAAAAAAATCCCTTCCTCAAAAGGTCTGCATCGTTTTGCTACGCAACAACAGAAGAAATTTTTTTATTGAAATTTGTATCATATTGGAGCTGACGTATTGGGATATTTTTCTGTTGAAAATTCAATTTTAGATCATTTACTTATTTCGGTCTATCAGAATTATTATTTAAAAATTTTTTCTGGCATATATAATAATGCCTTGCAATATTAAATTTATGATTGCGATTAGCGTTGGAATCACAAACCATGCATATCGTTTCGCCGTTTAAATTTTCAGCAAATAGAAAATTTTGTTGCCACGATTTATTACATATATTTTTTGAGTGTTCATTCTGATTAATGCGTAGCGTAGTCTTACTTGCATGAAGTTACAATATCGACTATTCATTGTTTTCTTAGCTAAGTGAGAAAGCAAGCATTGTTTGCGCGATCTGATTGGCTGATAGAATCATGATGATGAGGCATAACTATAGTCGGTGTGAAAGCACAAAAGCTCTTTTGTAAAAGTTTGCTCAATGAGCATATGGCTTGGACGTAGCTGCCCTATACCAATATGTGGACAGCGTATAATAAATTTTTGCTGATGTTTATAACTACCAAAAGTTTCGTCCGTCCGTTCGTCCATCCGTCTGTCCGTCTGTGTGTACATGTAAGCCTTGTAATCAAACTACATATCGCAAATATATAATATTTCGATGAAATTTGGTATATAAGCTTCTAACGGTCATAGGATGTACGCTATTGAAACTTGTGAATATCGACATATGTCCAGACCTAGTTCCCATATAAATGACCCCTATGAAATCGACTTAAATGGCCATAAGATCAAAATTATCCTACAGATCTCGGTCAAATTAAGTTTATGTGTGTTTATTACATCCATTTATGAGTCGTCCTAAAATAAACATATTGGAAAATTGTTAGCCATAGCCCCCATATAAAGCTGCTTCCCGATTTTCACTTATATCTATCAAAGGAAATATTATACACAGATTTTTCTCAAATTTGATATGTATATGGGGCAGTCTGTTTTCCTCCTACAGCTGAAACAAAACAAACAAAAAAAAAAAACGCGGCTTTGCCTATTCTGTTTTAGCGATGGCAGGCGCTGTCAATCGACGCCCAAACGGCGTCAATGTAGCTGTGGAAAAATAAAGAAAAGAACAAACAAAACCAGATTCCGTACCAGACAGTGCGGCCTCTAGTTTTCATCTGCTGCCGTTATGCACTGTCTATTCTTTATTTATACAAAAATCTTATACCTAAGCTTGAATTATGAAATTAAAATTAATTGAAAAAATAAACAAACATACAAACAAACAAGAAAATAAAATCTCAGCAATAATATAATATACATAAAAAAAACAAACATTGACCATATCGCAATGCAGTTCATGGCCTACTTAAACTAACTTAACCAATAACAAAAAAAAAACAAATAATAAATAAAAATAACATAAACATACCAGCGGCTTTTCAAGGCCACTACCTATATTAAATCATTTCGCTTGCAAGTGCTTGACAACGCACCCGGAACTTACTAAAAGAAAAAAGAAGTAATCAAAACTAAGTCAATGAATGCATTGTAATAACAACAACAAAAAAAAAAAACAGAACGCTAAAAACAAAAACACAACTGAGTTACTCTAATTACACAAGCGTTCATACAAGCCAAAAAACAAAAACGACTTAGCATATACAAATTAAATTAACAAAAACAAAACTAAAATCGTTACCCTCCACAACATTTAGTTAGGGCAAATATATGAAACCATGGTACATTGTCAAACACTTGAACATTATAGATTATATTATACTATTCATATTATGAATATTATGTTATATTATATTCTAATATTTTTATTATTATTATTACTATTATTGTTATTATTATTATTATTATTATTATTATTATTATTATTACTATTATTGTTATTATTATTATTATTATTATTATTATTATTATTATTACTATTATTGTTATTATTATTATTATTATTATTATTATTATTATTATTATTATTACTATTATTGTTATTATTGTTATTATTATTATTATTATTATTATTATTACTATAATTATTATTTTTATACACGTTGTTATATTCTCTATATTAAATTTAAACGGATCTTATACTATTCTTGTACAATTGTACTCTACACCCTATACGTGTGAAACCATGTTTCACAACAAGTCCAAGTGAAAAAAATTCTTTTTGAGCACTATATCTCCGATTCAGATGAAATTCAGTGAAGAAAGACCTTATGCTTAGGAAAGCTTGCAGAAATAATTTGAGCTTGATCGGACCTCCTTTGTCGATTTTATAAGCTTTTAATGGTGAAAATCACATTTTTTTTCAAAGTAAAAAATTTTGAAAACGGTAAAAGCTAGAAATGTGAAATTTTTTTTCCAATATTTGGGACTTGAATCTCTTTAGAAAAAAAATATATTGGAAAAAAAATTCAAAGATTTTAAAAGATGTTTTTCTAAAAAAAATACCATTCTTCAAAAATTTTCCCAAAAATATGTGTTAAAAAAAATTTCCTAAAACTTTCGAGTGGTTGAGCAAGTTGATGGGGCAAAAAAGGCCGGAGTTGTAGCCATTTTTGTAAGACAACCTCTACAATTTTTTAAAGGAACGAAGCAAAAAAAATTTTTTTTTAATATCAGAGCACTGTAGAAAACTTAATTGTTTTTTTTTTTTTTTTTTGATATACTAAATAATCGCTGCAGAAAAAAAACTTAAATAAAACCATATTTTCGGCTTGAGCAATGTCGCTATTGAAGCTGTTAAGCTGAAATTTTGTTTCCAGTTAATTTTAGCTATGTCCTTTCAGAATTTGACTGGATACCGTAAATCGAAGTCGAAAAAAATTTTGAAGCCATCTTACGTTTATATTTTTATGACTTTTATTTTTAAGTTTTTTGAAGTTGTTTTAACTTTTAATGAGTTTTAATTCGCAAGGGACACAAAATGAAGTTTTAGTGTCCCTTTGATAGCTTTACAAATTTCAAACCTTGCCTTCAAATATTCCGCAGACTCTTCATATTCGCTGAATGGGCAAAAAAAAACGTTAAGGTTTTTAAGATTTTCTTTTGCCCATTCAAATTATTGTTTTGCCATCAAAATTTTGCTTCTTCTTTCCTGTTAGAGGCAATATCGTCTAGCCAATCGCTTCAAACTACCGCCTACACCGTCACAGGCACCTTTCCCACGAGCTGTGGCAAAAAAGTGCCACTCTGATGCAACGCCAAAATCTTTCAAATGGTTTAGCCGGTTTAAAAAATTTTTTTTGTTCTTGTACTGCTGTGGGGCTCCATCAGAAAAATATTTTATTTCTTTCACTACAGCAAATTTTTCCTTAAAAAAGGCGATCAGTCTCCGTTGGAACATGTTAACGGCTATAGTGTCATGATCCAAACGGTCGGAAATTCCAACCAACGATACGTGGTCAACTTTTATGTTACAGAATTTCGAAAATATATCTCTATCGGGTGAATTGTGCCTGGTCGTTATTCCAGTGGAAGCCTTGAGCGGCTTCTTAGACAACAAACGCGAAATTTTCCGAGAAGTCTGAAGTCACAAAAAAAAACTCCATCTGTTAAGGTTTCCTTCGCCGTTTTGAAATACTTTGATTGCTCTGTGTAAATAAAGTCATGAAGCAAGCGTTTCGCCAGCTTATCCATTAAAGAAGAACAAAATTCCTCTTTACTTTCAATCAAAGTTTTCAGTGTGCACTTAAACATAATAAATAAAAATAAAATTTAAAAACTAATGAAAAATCAAAGAGTAAAAGAAAAAATATTAACCTATCAATGGAGATCCACTGTTTAAATGTAACTTCATTAGCGTCCTCCAGAGCTTCAAGCAGTTCGAATTGCATAATTTTCTTGTCAGGGCAAGATGAGCGCACTCCTTCAAAACATTTTTCATTTGGAGTAGGGCATGTTAACTGCTGGAGCATTGCTTTATAAGCATTTCTTTCGCCATTGTGGCTATCGTGCGATGCGAAAGCTTGCGTCAAATTAGCTCCTAAAAGCAAATAATTTTATTCGCAATGGAAATCTTAAAATCATTACTTTCAATCATAAGCTTGACATTTTGGTGGCTAACGCAAACGCAAACTGTATGAGTGCCAGATGCTCCCGCCAAAATGCATTGTTCAGGACGAAACTCAGCATCGTCGCTAATTTAAAATATCTACTATTAAATCTTATCATATGCGTTAAGCTTTGAAAAATTACCGTGAAGTGCTTAAATTTCGACTTAAATTTTTCTTCAAGTTTTGTCATGATTTCATCAAAACCATTGACCTTTTCTTCGTCAGGGGCAGAAATTTTGATATCGGATACCATTTCGAATTTGCGCTTAATAACAAATTGTGCAGTTGTGACCATTTCACTCAAATATTTTTTTAGATGAAGTCTAAATCAGGGATTATGACAAGACTTAAAAAGACGCTAAGAATCCTTTTTATTAAACGTACCTTCTGTTGTCGACTTTAGTTTCACCCAAAGCAGTAAGTGCTACATTAAGCTTTTCTTTTTTATCGTCAATGCTAAATTCTTCACTACTTCCCTTATCACGTTATATTTGGCAATTTGCATTCGACAGTTGAGGCACACTCTGCATCTTCCGGGACAAAGTTAAACTTTTTTTGTGTTCATCGGAGGTTTCTCTCAAATCAGTTGTACCTTTTGAAGCATAAAAATGTTAAGAAGATAGCTCAGCTAGTGAAAAAAATCGCATACTCTTTTTGCAAGCGCCAAAAGGATTCCAGCTCTTTTTATCAGTGATCCCTAAAAACGAGCTTTTGAAAACATGCTTAAAAAATTGTCTGTAGTAATTCCGACTGCACCTTATACGCTCGCTGCTGCATTTGTTCAGAACTTTCGATCACTTTAATTATTGAACACTTAATCACTGCTTCAAACACTGTTGAACTAATTTAAGCTTTAAGCAATAAGTAATAAATTTCGAACGCAATGTTAGAGACGAAAAACTAAACAATGGACTAGTTTAGCGTAAAAAACTCAAAACAAACAAAATTTCAGCACCGATTGTTTAGTTTATAAAAAAAAAAAAACAATTACGTTTTCTACCGTGCTTTGATATTAAAAAAAAAAAAATTTTTTTATTTCGTTCCTTTAAAAAATTTTAGAGGTTGCCTTACAAAAATGGCTATAACTCCGGTGGTTTTTGCCCGCTTACTTGCACCACCCCTCAAAATTTTTAGGAAAGACGCAGCTTTAAGATAAATTTTTTGGAAAATTTTTGAATAATGGTATTTTTTGCTAGAATAAGTTTAAAAAAAAACAGCGTTTTTAAAAAAAAAATTTTTTAAATTTAAAAATTTTTTTTTTTCAAAATATTTTTTTGGTAAAGCGATTCAAGTTCCAAATATTAGTAAAAAAAATTTCATATTTCTAACTTTTACCGTTTTCAAAATTTTTGACTTTGAAAAAAAAACCCGATTTTCACCATTAAAAACTTATAAAACCGACAAAGGAGGTCCGATCAAGCTCAAAATTTTTTCCAAGCTTTTCTAAGCATAAGGTCTCTCTCCACTGAATTTCATGCGAATCGGAGATATAGTGCTCAAAAAGTATTTTTTTCACTTGGACTGCCCCATATACACAATTCACAACTAAAACACAAATATGTATATCAAACATTCTTCCATCTAGATGTTGACCATAAATGTATAATTAAATACAATTTAAACGAGAGTAAGACCTCATATATTTGTAATTTATACGGCGACACAGCCGAAAACAAGTTAACTTCGAAATAATCATTATATTTTGAAGATTTATCTTACTGGAGTTAAACCTATCTTTACGGCGTATAATTAGAAACTATATCAATGAGATCTAGAACATATTTTTTTTAAGTAGCTAATTTTAGCAAAACAGCTTATTTCTTTGACAATCTAAAGTCACTCAGCCAAATTGGAATTACAACTACATTTCTGCAATGAAATTTCATTGCTGCTTGGTTAATTCAAATCATCACGAATTCCTGAAATATAAATAAAACTTTAACTCTGATTTAATAACGGTATTATAAATAACACCCGCACTACAATAATCCTACAAGGAGAAAAGTAACTTCAACAACAACTAAAAAAATAATAAAAGAGCAACAAAAAAGTCTTTAAGTAAGGATCATCATGAATGACTGTACTCAGTCAAACCAAAAAAAAAAAAAATATTATATATGAATGAACGTACGGTTTTATTTCTTTCTGGAAAAATTGTGTCCTTTTGATGATGATAAGGTAAAGTCCTCTTTATAAACAACGACACTTTCGTGTTGTCACAGTCACAGTCATTGTCGCTGTTACATAGTCCTGTACTTTAAGCTCCAAAGGGTAGCATATGTTGCGTGTATGCGAATTTTATGGGGAAAAAAAATATTAAAAAAAAGACACAAACAAACACTTGCTGAAGTACGTGAATAAAAAGCAGATGAAAAGAACGTAATTAAGTGGCATTAAAATAAAAATGTCCAAAGAGATTTGTATTGTTACCAAGAATGGTTGGTAGCATGGTGTTTATTTGTTATGTGTATACACTCAAAGAAATTATTAAGTTTTGAAATTGATTATTTGATATAAAACAAACTAAGAAACAGCCAATTTTGATTTGCGGCACATTTTCTAATATATTCTAGCACTTGTCTTAAACTTCAACAAAATTATTTAACAAAACGCACATTCCACAAATTTTCTGTAAATTCGTAAAGCCCGCTTTTTTCTAAGTGTACAGTTCTTTATTTTTGTTTGTTTACATATAAGTGCGTTGTACAGTTTTAAGTGTTTGTGGGAAATTCATTAATACCAGAAATGTCATGGTTACAAAAGTTTATTTTTTGTTTTCTTTTCTACCTTAAGTACGAAATTTTGATGATGGCATATAACCTTTATTAACAGAGACATTGTTTATATACTCGTGCATATTTCAGAAGTTTATTAAGATATTTTTTAACGTTTTAACAAAAACCATAACGAAGTGGACCTAATCACTTTTAAATACACTTTTCTAGTTAAACTAAAACAAATTCTTCTATTTAGAAATCGTTTAAAATGAAATATGGAAATGAATTTGCTTTGTAACATCCTTCAATAATATCAGAAAATGGTGGAAAACTCATAATCGTTAATAAGAGGAATAGAGGATTAATATAATATGATATGATCCATCGACAGATTTTTTAAAGGTGTTTAATTAAATTCTTCTTAATCTCGAACAAAAGTCCCTATCCCGGCGTAAAAATCTATTAAGAAGGGAGTTTTGGGATAATCAAATGTAGAATTAGCCACAAATGGAAAAACATGGGGCTTATCGTCGCATTCGTTATCGAAATTTTTCGATTGAAATTATTTTTTTATTTTCCAAACTAAAATACTAAGAATAATTTACTCTGTCACAGTTAACTATTAAAAGTGAAACGATGGCTGATGTTTGGGATTTCTTCATACAGTAAACCAAAATATGGCATTTTGACTGCTTTTGCTCGATATTGAGTGCGATGTTTGACCCCTGTAATTTGGTATCGTCTAAAAAATCAACTCAAAGCACACGAAACCAAAATCAGCGAACAGAAAATTGTTTTAAATTCGACCGTATATGGGCTTAAAGCGGTCAATAACAATTAAATTTGAAATATGAAATTTTGCATATTGATTCCACCAAATACAAAAATACCTAACATAAGGTGTTCTTATTTTTTTTTTTTAAATAGAACGTTAAGGGAAGAGACACCGCCAGGAGGGGAAAAATGTACCAGTTGTAACTTCCAGATATAATAATCTAGAAAAATTAATTCTAATAACTAGATTCTAACAAAGAATTAATAATCTAACCCATAAAAACAAAGTTTTTATTAAAACTCTTTTTTTCCTTATGCATATGAGCAGTGTTGCCATAATTTGAAATTGTAAAGATGCTAAATTGCAAAAAAAAATGCTTAAACGTACTGGATTCAAAAAAAAAAGATGCTAATTTTTTTTTCAAATTTCATAACATTTATATTGAAAAATTATTAATAAATTCTTTGGTTTTCAAATCGAAAAATTAATATAAAACATAAGTTTCAATTTATATTTTTTAAATTTTTATTAAAATTATTTTGGATTTTATCTGTAATTTTTTTTAACATCAAATTGAGTTTTTTTAATTTTAAATTAAATATTTTGAATTTTAGAGGGATTTTTTTTAATTTCACATACAACAGAATTTATTATAATAATTAGTTTATGGAATCCAATATTTCTGTGATGTCATCATCTTCAAGTTCTTCTTGGCTCTGATATTTTTCTGACGATCGACTTTTATCAACGACATCGCTCGATATATTCTGTTCAAAATTTGCTTTTAACTAAACTTCGGCTTTTGAGAAAGATAAAACTAATAAAGACAATACAAATTTTGATAACTCTTTAAATGGATTTTCGCCAATACAATTTTTGTTAACTTCATTCCATAAGGAGGTTGTATTCAGTGTTGTATCCCAATATTGTTCTGTGATATAAATCCATTGGATTTGAATTTTTTCTGTTTCAGATGATCTAAGTTTAAACTCTTCTAATATATTGGTTATCGGTTCTTTTACCCGGTTTAATGTTTTGTATTGGAAATTTGGGCATTTCTTTAATACAATAATATTTTTTGGCAATCGACTTTTTAAATCATTAAAAACTGTTGTTGGTGTTTACATTATTCTATTTCAAAATATTTTGTTATATTTGTTGAAAGAAACGAGCAGAGTGGTAAAAAGAATAGTACACAAAATTCTCGTATTATACTTTGAGAAATTAAAACATATCAATACCATTAAAATTAAAATTGTATATTCAACAATAATGAAAAAATCAAAAAAAAAAGATGCTAAAAGCAACTTTTTATTAATAAAAGACGCTAAGTTAGCATCTAGCATCTTTTCGTAAATTTTGGATGCTAAACGAAAAAAAAAGTTGGTAAATCTAGCAACTAAAATGCTAAAATGGCAACACTGCATATGAGTTTTGAATATCTACGTGACTGTGTGTGACTGTGTGTGCATGACTATGCGTGACTGCGAGTGACTATGTCGAAGTTGATCTTTCTTTACAGCAAGTATATCGACCAAGTTTCAGATCGGTCGGATGAGGGTAAATGACATTTAGATCACTCCGTGACTGTGCGTGATAATGTGTGACTGCGCGTGACAAAGTCAAAGTTAATCTTTTTTCACAGGAAGTGTATGGGCCAAATTTGAGATCGATCTGATGAGGGGAAATGATATTTAGATAATTCCGTGACTGTGAGCGACTAAATCAAAGTTAATCTTTTTTTCACAGCAAGTGTATGGGACAAGTTTGAGATCGATCGAATGAGGGGAAATGATATTTAGATGACTCCGTGACTGTGCGTGACCACACGTGACTGTGCTTGACTACCCCAAAATTAGTCTGTAGTCACGACAAGACTATGGGCCAAGTTTCAGATCAATTGGATAAGGGGGAATGGGGTCACCCTTGGCAGACAGACAGACAGATAGACAGACAGACAGACACAGAGTATGAATTAAAAGAAAGAGTTTAAAAAGTAAAATTGTTTCCCCTTCTTAATAAACTACCTGTTTTTAAAACTATTTTTCTTATAATAGTACCTTTTTAAAAATACCATTTCTCTCTGAGTCAACTTAGCGATTTCCGTCCGTCCGTCCGTCTGTCCGGCTGTGTGTGCATGTAAACCTTGTTATCAAACTACAGGTCGCAAATAGGAATATGTTTTAATAAAATTAGGTATATAAGCTTTTATTGGCCATAGGATGACCGCTATTAAAATTGATGAAATTCGGTCCATGCTCAGTCCCCATACAAATGACCCCTATGAAATCGACTTAAACTGCCATAAGCTCCAAATCATCATATAGATCTCGGTCAAATTCGGTTTGTGTGTGTTTATTAAATCCATTTATCAGTTGTCTAATAATAAACCCCATATGGCAATTCTTTGTCATAGCCCCCATATGAAGCTGTTACCCGATTTTCACTTAAATCTATCAAAAAACAAAAATAGTGCACAGTTTTTTCTCAAATTTGGTTTATATACATTTCTTCAAAATATAAGTGACTTTACCAGATATGGTCAGGATCGGTCCTAGTCCCCATATAAATATAGCTTCCAATATGAACTTTTTTATATCTGCAGCCAAAAAAAAAAATTAATAACAATGCTCACATTTGATTTATGCTTATTTTCTATATCCACTTAGTTGGACTGAAGAGGTAGAATTTCTAAGCCATTATATAGGGTATCGTATAGTCGGTTTATATCGACTATAATTTTCTTACTTGTTTAAAAATACCTTTCCTCCAAAAAAGTACTTTCTTCAAAAAGATCCTTTTCTGAACATGTACGTTCTCTTCAGAAGTTATTTTACTTAAAGCGAACCTTTTCCAAATAAGTGTTTATTTTACAAAAAGTACCTTTTCTTCAAAAGTGCCTTTTCCTAATAATAATTTTTTCTTAAAAAGTACTTTTTCGTAAAAGGTGCTTTACTTAAAAACTAAATTTTCTTAAAAATTCTTGTTTCTTCTAAAGTCCTTTTTTTAAAGTACCTTTTCCTAAAAATACTTTTATTTAAAAAGCACCTTTTTAAAAAGGAAAAAGTCCCTTTATAAAAAGTACCATTTTTTATGGTACATTTTCTTCCAAAGTAGGTTTGTTTTAAAAACATGTTTTCTTAGAAAGTACATTTTCTTAAAAAGTACCTTTCGTCAAAAAGTACCTTTATTTGAAAAAGTGCAATTTCTTAAAAACAAACTTTTCTTAATAAATAATATTTTTTTTAAAAGTACCTTGTTTAAAAAAGTACCTTTTTAAAAATATGTTTTCTAAAGAAATTACCTTTTCTTAAAAAGCCTTGTCCTAAAAAGGTACATTTTCTTTAAAAATCTTTTCCTTAAAAAATATTTTTTTAATTACCTTTTCAAGTACCTTATCTTAGCAAAAATCTTTTCTTAAAAAGTGATTTTTCTTAAAAGCCCATTTTATCAAAGCTGTACCTTTTCCTAAATAGTATCACTTGTTTAAAGTCCTATTCTTAAAAAAACTTTTTGAAAAAGTCCTTTCCTGAAAAACTTGTTTTTTCTTACATAGTTCTTTCCCTAAACAGTACCTTTTCTTAAAAATTACTTTTCAAGTACCTTTTCTTAGCAGATGCCTTTTGTTAAAAAGTACGTTTTCTTAAAAATGGCTCTATTTTAAAAAGAAGCTTTGCGTGAAAAGTACCTCCTCTTAGAATTTACCTTTTTAAAAGTAGCTTTCTATGAAAATTTATTGTTTTTTTTAAATACGTTTTCTGAAGAAGCACTTTTCTTAAGAAAGTTATTTTTCTTAAATACTTCAATTTTCTTAAAAAGGTACCCCTCCTTTAACAAGTTAACTTTTCTTAATAAAAATTCTTAAATAAGAATTTATTTATTTATTTGTTTTAATATATATTTTGCAAAGAATAATTTATAAAACACTTATAGGAAAAATAATGTGGGCTAATGGGCCATGACAATATTAAAGAAAATAATTTTTTCTTAAAAAAGTACCTTCTCTTAAAGCCAGTATCCTCTTTAAAAAGAAGTACCTTTTCTTAAAAAAAACTACATTTTCTCTTTAAAAAATTTACTTTTCTTAAGAAGGTATTTTCTTAAAAAAATACTTTTTCTTAAAAAAGCCTATTAAAAAAAGGAGTGCCTGTTGATTTTGTTGGCACCACTGTATGATTTTACTTAATTTTTAATTTTAGTTTTTTATTTTTTAAAAATCCTTTTCGTACAAAATAATATGTTTTCCTAAAAAGTACGTAAAGGAATGCCTTTTCTTATAACTTTTATTAAAGAGGCCCTCTTTTTGAAAGTAATCTTTATTTAGAAAGGACCTTTCTCTTCCTTAAAAACTTAACTTTTCTTTAAAAAAAAATACGTTTTCACAAACAACTATTTCTATTACTGTTTCTGAAAACAGTATCTTTTCTTAAAAAAGCACCTTTGTACATATAAAAAAGTAACTTTCTATCAAAAAGTTCCCCTACATAAAATAGTACCTATATATAAAAAAGTACATTTATATAAAAAGTACCTTTATATAAAAAAGTACCTATATATAAAAAGTAGCTTTATATAAAAAAGTACCTTTATGTAAAAAAAATAACTTTATATAAAAAAGTACATTTATATAACAAGTACCTTTATATAAAAAAGTACCTTTATATAAAAAAGTACCTTTATATAAAAAAGTACCTTTATATAAAAAGTACCTTTATATAAAAAAGTACCTATATATAAAAAAGTACCTTTATATAAAAAAGTACCTTTATATAAAAAAGTACATTTATATAAAAAGCACCTTTATATAAAAAAGTACCTTTATATAAAAAGTACCTTTATATACAAAAGTACCTTTATATAAAAAAGTACCTTTAAGAAAGTACATTTGATAAAAAGTGCCTTTCTTAAAAAGTGCCTTTTATTAAAAAGTTCATTTTCCAAAAAAAGGAAATTTTCTTTAAAAAAGTGTTTCTTCTAAAAAAAAGTAGCTTTTCATTAAATATGCCGTTTCGTAGCAAAGTAACTTTTCCGAATAAAAGGTACCTTATTCTCAAAAAAGTGCTTTTCTTAAAAGAGAACCTTTCTTTTCCTTAAAAACTAAATTTTTCTTTAAAAAAATACTTTTTCACAAAAACTGCCATTTCTGAAAACAGTATCTTTTTTAAAAATGCACTTTTATACAAAAAAATAAAGTTTATATAAAAAAAGCACATTTTCTAAAAGGTACCTATTCTAAAAACTACCTTTTCTAAAAAGTACCTTTTCTAAAAAAAAAATTTCTTAAAACAGAACTTTTACTTATACTTAAATTTTTAATGAAAAATTACATAAAAAAGTAAATTTTCTTAAAAAATTATATCTATAATATTATTAGGCTAGACGATTTCTTGTGACTGATGTTTGGTTCTACCGTTTTATTCCGATTTTGACCAAACGTATATTATTTGAAAGCTATTTCTTCTTAGCCGATTTGCAGATTTACAGATTTTTATATTATTTTTTTTTTTTTTATTTTGAGTAAATCACATTTAAAGTTGCTACTAACACATACATAAAATTATACAATGCTATGTGTGTTCTTATTAAATTTGTTAATGTGTTTGTAATAAAAATGAGTTTGTTTTGTGTTGATTTATGAATTGACTATAATTGATTAACACACTTTTAGGGTCTTTATTTAATGAAAAAATAAAAAATAGAATTTCCACTCGAATGTCTAGGGCTGGAATCTGCTAGTTCTCTTAAAAAGTAGCCTTTCTTAACAAAGTAGCTTTTCTTAAAAAGGAAAAAGAAGTTAATTTTCGCAAAAAAAAAGAAGGTACATTTCCTTAAAAAAGTCAATTTTCTAAAAAAAAAAAGTATCTTTTCTCAAAATATACCTTATTTAAAAAAATTCATTTTCTTTCTTAACAAAGTAACTTTTCTTAAAAAAGCACCTTTTCTTTAAAAAATACTTTTCCACAAAAAACTGCCATTTCTGAACACAGTATCTTTTCTCAAAAAAGTACCTTTATACAAAAAGAAACTTTATATAAAAAAGTACGTTTTCTAAAAAAGTACCTTTTCTCAAAAAAGTTAACTTTCAAAAAAAAAAAACGGAGTTTTTCTAAAAACTATATTTTCTTAAAAAAGAAAAAGTACATTTTCTTAAAAAGTAGCCTTTGTTAAGAAAGTAACTTTTCTTTAAAAGGACGTTTTCAAAACAGAAATAAATGTTCTAAAAAAAGAAAGTACATTTCCTTAAAAAAGTAAATTTTCTAAAAAAAAAAGTACCCTTTCTCAAAATATGCGGTTTCATACCTTATCTAAAAAGTACTTTTTCATAATAAACTGCCATTTCGGAATACAGTATCTTTTCTTAAAGGAGTACCTTTATATAAAAAAGAAACTTTATATAAAATCATACCTCTTCTAAAAAAGTACCTTTTCAAAAAAAGTATATTTTCTAAAAAACGTAGAAAAACGTAAATTTTCTAAAAATCGCATTTTCTTAAAAAAGAAAATTTTCTTAAAATAACATCTTTTCTTAAAATTAAAAATTTTTAAATCAGTCAATTTTCATAAAAAAAACAGTTTTCTTAAAAAAGTATATTTTCTTAAAGTGTAACCTTTGTTAACAAAGTAGCTTTTCTTAAAAAGGGCTTTTACTAAAAAGAAGTAAAATTTCAAAAAAAAAAAAAAAAGAAGGCACATTTCCTTAAAAAAGTAAATTTTCTAAAATAAAGTACCTTTTCTCAAAATATGCGGTCCCATACCTTATTTACAAAAATACATTTTCTTAAAAAGTACCCTTTTTTAACAAAGTAACTTTTCTTAAAAAAAAAATACTTTTTCATAATAAACTGCCATTTTTGAATACAGTATATTTTCTTGAAAAGGTACCTTTATACAAATAAGAAACTTTTTAAAAAAAAAAAAGTATCTTTTCTAAAAAACGTAAAAAAGTATATTTTCTAAAAAGTACATTTTCTTAAAAAAGAAAATTTTCTTAAAAAAAAATTTTTAAATAACTAGATTTTCATAAAAAAAGTAAGTTTCCTTAAAAAGTATCGTTTCTTAAAACGTACCATTTATTAACAAAGTAACTACTTTAGAAAAGTATCTCTTCCAAAAAGAAGTAAATTTTCTAAAAAAAAAAAAAGCACATTTTCTTAAAAAAGTAAATTTTCTAAAGATATTACCTTTTCATAAAATGTGCCGTTTCGTAACAAAATGACTTTTGCTAAAAAAATTCCTTACCTAAAAAAATACATTTTCTTAAAAAGTACCCTTTCTTAGCAAAATAACCTTTTCTACAAAAAGTACCTATTCTAATAAAGTAAACTTTCCAAAAAAAAAAAAATAAATTTTCTTTACAAAATATCTTTTCCTAAAGTGCCATTTCGCAATAAAGTTACTTTTCTGAAGAAAATTTACTATTTTCTCAAAAAAGTACTTTTTCTTAAAAAAGTACTTTTTCTTAAAAAAGTACTTTTCTTAAAAAAGTACTTTTTTTAAATGTACTTTTTCTTAGAAAAGTACTTTTTTTAAATGTACTTTTTCTTAGAAAAGTACTTTTTCTTAAAAAAATACATTTAAAAAAAGTACATTTTCTCAAAAAAGTACTTTTTCTTAAAAAAAGTACTTTTCTTAAAAAAGCACTTTTTTTAAATGTACTTTTTCTTAAAAAAGTACTTCTTCTTAAAAACATTCAAAAAAAGTACTTTTTTGAGAATATAGTAAATTTTCTTAAAAAAGTACTTTTTCTTAAAAAAGTACTTTTTCTTAAAAGAGTACCTTTATATAAAAAAATATCTTTATAATAAAAAGTTCCTTTACTTAAAAAAAGTACTTTTCTTAAAAAACACTTTTTCTTAAAAAAATATTTTAATGATAGAATACTGACGTATTGTGAAAAAAAATCATATTTTCTATTTCAAACATTTACCGTTTGTATGCGCGCTTAAGGAGCCTTACCTCTAACTGCTTCGGAATAATCATTATATATATAAAACCGCCATCACTCTATGTATCAGGTATAATGAGATAATGCTAATATTTGCAAGTTCCCAAATTACTGGCCGCAGATTTATTTGTATTTTATCGATCGACTCTGAATAACTTAATGAATTGATTTCTTTCTACCCTGCCATCCGTCTGTCCGTATGTTCAAATTAACCCTGTACGCACAACTTGTGGTATGATCCGCTTAAGAATAAATGCTTAAGTAGTGAGTGCATATTCAGCATTTTGATTTTAAATAACTAAATAACTCTGTTAATTGAAAAAAATACCAACCATACCAAAAATTCCCTTAAATATGAAAAAACCATAAATATTTGATTTATTGTGATGCCCCCACTATTATGATGGCTTTTATTAAAAATACTTAAGAAACCCTTGTATCAGTAATTATTCACGTTCACATGTCTAGACATAAAGAGCCTTAAATACACATAAATACTTTACTGTTTTTTTTTTTTTTTTTTTTTGTTTTCGTTAATACAATTTGTTTTGGGTCTTCCGTAGACAATACCATAAAACCTAACAGGAAAATGGAAAAAAAAAACTTATAATAAAAACTCATATCATAAACTAAATTCATTTGGGAAGCTAAAAAATACATGGCTGCAGTAGAACGTACTTGAGTGTTTGAGTGAGCAAATAAATTATCCAAAAATTTTCACAACAATAAGACAAACAAGCAACATGGGTTGGCAAATAAGTTGCTCTAACATTTATGGTTTCTCACAGACCTGACTGGAAATGCATTTTCCCAAATGAACCATAATGAAATGTTTCATAAACAGAAATTGTCTTCAAAGTCGTCGGTGACTGGTAAAAAAATTAAAAAAAAAAAATAAAATGAAATGTAATATGTTCGTGGCTGTTGTCGCGCTAGTAAAAAAAAATTAGTAAATATAAAGTTTATGTTTTTTACTATTATTTATACTGCCACAATTTTAAGTGCTGTTGTTAAAAAAAATATTACATCTGCTAACGTTTCGTTATGGTAGACCTTAATAAGTAAAAGGATTGTGCAGCACATATGTTTCCGTTTATATGTAAGTATATATGGCAAATATTGCGACAACAGTAAAACAGTTCTGAGAAATTTTCAAAAATAATATATTTCACTGCATTTATAGCAAAAAAATACTACTTTAATCGTTTCAAAACTAGGAAATCTCAAGAAATATGCACTCAAAAAAAGCAATAAAAAGATTCATTAAAACTAAAAATTTGATCACAAAAATGTTTAATGGTTACAACTCATTAAAATCGAACTTTATTTTAACAGATAAATAGAAAACGTTATAGTTTCAGAAAGGGTCCTACATGGAGAGTTTCCGGGGTGGTTTCCGCAAAATGCTCTGCAGTTTAGATATATGATAGACGAAAAAATTTAAATCGACTCGTATTTTGTTGATACTGTCGAATTCTTACATTTAGGGGAGGGGGGGGGGGGTTGTGAATTAGGCTCTTTTAATTTTTCAACACTTTAGAATTTTGATGGAAAATAACCTATACCAAATTTAGTATTATTCGAACCATGTTCTGTGGTCCTATAATACGCTTCCAATCACACCTTGCTTTGTATCACGGCTGCAGCTCGGAGTGGAAAACATAAACGAAACGTATATTAAAATGCTTCAATTGATGAAAAAAGATGCGAGGCTGGGCGGTTTTACGTGATTTTTTTCGATTTTTTCCAACGGTTCTCCAAATGTTTCATCTCTTACAAAAAAAGAGTATTTCCGAATGTCCTCCAAATAGACAATTGTTTGGTTATGATTCTAACGCCATTTCTTTAGGTTTAGAAATCCAAAATAGTCACTGTGGTCTAAATCTGGCGGTCGAGGTAGCAATTCGTAGCAAAGTTCATGGAATTTTTCCACGGCGACTATAAAGTGTTTGCGGTCAATTGTGTACAAAAGCGGCCCCCATCTTGCGGAATGATTTCAATAACTCAAATTATCTATTCAAGTATAAGTCACAACATAATGTAAATTCAACATTATTTAAAACAAATATTTATTGATCGGGTTTCATCTAATGAGTTTCAACTAAATTCAGGGGTACCCCAAAGTTTTGCTAGTTCTCCTTCTCTTTTCCTTATAAATCTGAACGCTCTCCGTGGCCACACTTTCAACTCTGTATGCTCTTTCGCAAATGACAGCAGCATTTGTCATTAATTTTCCTTTAATTGTAGACCAAGCCTGTTGGAGGTTGGGGGCAAAAGGCAGACAATGAATGAAACACTTAATCAAGACCTGTTAACAATCATTGAGTGGGGTAAAGCGAAGAGAGTTGATGTTAATGCGCTGAAAAGTCAATGTTGTATGTTGACCCATAGGGCCATGGAATCAACAATGTCGTCTGTTTATATAGGTGCTGTAGGTATTAAGGAATCGGATACGCTTGATGTTCTAGGCATGTACGCTGGGCAGGAGCTTCAAAGTCTATTTTGGAGTTACTGGACCGTATGGAAAGGAGAGCGTTAGCGCTCATCAATGACAATAGTGTATCCAACTCCATTGTCTCAGTGGCACATCGTCGGAATGTGGGTTCTGTAGCACTGTTCAATAGATATTAACATGGAAAATGTTCATGTGAGATTAGCGACCTCATTTCAGTTCGCTCTACCCGCTTCTCACATCCGTTTATAGTCTATTGTCCAGTTATCCAGTTTACCGCACATTACAGAAAAAATTCGTTTATCAGTCGAACTAATCGTATGTAGAATAAATTCCCCGCACAGTCTTTCCTGACAGTTATAATCTAATCAAATTTAAATAAAACATCCACAAACACTACTCCCTCTTTCCTCCTTCCCATAACCTATTTTCCTGAGATAAACACAATGTACTGCATCTTAAAAAAAAATATTTAACTCGTATCTTTAAGATTTCTAAAAAAAAACTTCCGTATGAATAAGGAAACATGTCACATATCCCCTCATAATAAGAAAACTCAACGTGTATCTACAGTAACAAAATCTACGAATTTGGATTTTACACATTGCATTTTCTGGTACTGGTAACGAATTTATGTTATCGACTTCACAGTCATAGATCTGTCAATTATTCAATGAAAGTTTGGTGGCCATGGAAGAAAGCCTTTATTCAAAATGGTTAAAGGTTAATCTTGCAGTAGATGATGCCACACTCTTATGACCTTTTATATTTTTTATATTTTACCTCAGGAACAGAAAAAAAGCATCAGAACAACTGTGGAGCGCATGATAATTATTAAGCAAAAAAAATGCATATTCATCATACGCTTCGTAGTTCTTCCGTTAATTTTTCTTTTTTTTTTTTGATATTTCTATGAAAAAATATCAAAAATATAAAAATTTATCATGAGAACGTAAAACACTTTGGGTTTTTCATAATACTGGCCTAGTATCAGCAGAGAAGCATATAAATGATTCAGTGATGAGCGTAAATTTTAACGATATCTTAATCTTCGATCTTATTTTGTATGCAATTTATAGCTGTGATAGTTAGTTAATCAAAATATCCATAACATAACATAATAAAATATCCTTGCAATTCGATTTCCTGTTCTCGACATCTTTAAAAACACTTTTACATAAGTAAATATTTAAACGAAAGACTATTGAATGGGAAAGTGCATGTAAGTATTGTTTTTTTTTGTGAACCCACTTAGGTGAAAATTACATACAATGCACTATTGTTGTTGTTAAGTATGTACGAGTACTTTACTATTGTACATTTTAAAGTACATAATAATTTTTTATTTTTATTTCTTTTGTTTTTTCATTCATACATTCGACTTGCAATCATCACCTTGCTATTGTTCTATGTACAACTATGAATGGCGAAATCGTTAAACTTATACCGAATGTTATTATGGCTCTTTTGAAGTTCACACAATTCGTACTTGTGTGGAAAAAATAATGCCACTACATGTGAAGAGATGTAATAATTATATACAACAAACTTGCATTCTTATGTAGTCATAATTACATTTAGCACATTTGGGCCGGTAATCATGATCGTTTGGATAAAAGGAAATCATATTAATGCAGACATATTTAAAATTTAAATAAAATAAGTTAAAAAATATTTTAAATATATAAATATACTAACTAGTAAGCCCTGTATGCATGTATGTTTTCATATTAAAATTTTTGCTACGATGTTTGTATTGTACAATTGAAACATTTTATTTTATTCATTTTATATATTTTTATACCCTATACCACTATGTGGTTTGGGTATAATGACTTTGTGTTGCTGTTTGTAACAACCAAAAATATTTGACCTAGATCCATCTTTAATTATACCGATCGAATCAGAATCACTTTCTGAGTTGATTTAACAATGTCCGTCCGTCCGTCCGTCCGTCCGTCCGTCTGTGTGTCCATGTAAAGCTTGTAATCAAACTGCAGGTCGCAAATATGAATATATTTTGATGAAATTTGGTATATAAGCTTTTCTCGGCCATGGGATGAACGCTATTGAAATTCGTGAGAATCGGTCCATGTTCAGACCTAGCCCCCATAAAAATTACCCATATGAAATCGACATAAATTGCATTAAGATCCAAATTGTCATATAGATCTTACTCAAATTGGGTTTGTATGCGTTCATTACATCCACTAATGAGTAATCCAAAAATGATCCCTTTGACCCCATATAGAGCTGCTTCCCGATCTTCAGTTAAATCTATTAAAAAACAAAAATATTGCACTGATTCTTCTCAAATTTTGTTTGTACATATTTTTGCAAAATACAAGAGACTTTACCAAACATGATCAGGATCGGTCCATTTTTGGACCTAGCCCCTTTATAGATATAGCATCCGATATGAACTTTTTTATATCTGCAGCCAAAAAAACTAATAAAAATCCCACTCAAATTTGGTTTTTGCTTATTTTCTATGTCCAGTTAGTTGGGCCTAAGAGATAGGGTTTCTAAACGCATGGTATAGGGTATCGTATAGTCGGTCTAGACCGACTATAATTTTCTTACTTGCTTTTATTTCAATATTTTATGATTTTTCATTCGGTGGAAAAATCATAAAATTTGTCGGCGTTCCTACTTTGGAGCAAGCTACCTATAGCAGCCCTTGAGCAAAACATGGATTTTTCAAATTAAGGCCGGCAACACTTAATATTTGGGGTTGAATTTAAAATATCATTTGAAAATTTTTTTAGTGATTTTTGATTTAGGCGATTTTTTAATTTTGGTGATTTTTGACTTTGCGAATTTTTGATGATTTTTGTTTTTGGGAAATTTTGTTTTTCATGATTTACGGTTTTGGCAATTTTTGATTTTAGCAATTTTTAAATATGGCGATTCCGCCCATATTTTCACACTGGTAATTAATGTAATTGTCTAAGGTTTGAAGATTGTAACTTTCATAGTACTTCATATCTTTTTTTTTCTAGCTACTCACATTAATATCTGATGGACACGTACAAAGTGTCAAAGCTTTCCTTTTTATAGTACTCCAGTTATATGATGTTATCTATTTATTTTTTATGGGCTGTGCCATGCCCACTGCTCCAATCAAGCTCACTATTTAGCCGACTACTTACATTAGCAACCGATTACCTCAGACAAATTTGCAAATCTGGCTCCTTTATGGAGCTCGCGATACATTATATTGAACAATTGCTTAGTATGGGAGCTGCCACTCCCACTTATCCGATCCCGCCAATTTTCATACTTGTTATTCACATTAATAATAGATGACCTCAGACAAATTTGCAAAGCTCTCCCTGTCACAGTACTCAATGCATATGATACTAAAAATTCACTTTATATGGGACGTGCTTCACCCACTAAAAACATCAAAAAAGTTTATAGCCTATATTTCCTTCCAGATACACAGAAAGGCTCTGAAAAATTTCTGGAAGACCGGTCTAATGGTTTACCTCCTACAAATTACAAACAAACAAAAATATATAATTTCGCTTTTATAGTGTAACACGATGGCTGTAACACGATGCGCTTCGCTACACCCATCGTTACGAAATAAATAACTGGAAATACATAAATTTTGCAGCAAGAAACTATTTTATTTATTTTTTGGCGATTTTTGATTTTGTCGATTGTCGTTTTTTGAGATTTTTGATTTTAGCCATTTTTGTTTTTTGCGGTTTTTGATTTGGGCAAGTTTTGACTTTGACGATTATTGCTTTTTCTTATTTATTATTTAGGCAACTTTTGATTTAGGCGATTTCTTTATTCGTGATTTTCGGTTTTGGCGTTTATGTTTCTTTCTTTTGCTATTTTTGATTTTTGAGATCTTTATTTTTCTCCATTTTTGGTCCTGACGCTTTTCGATTTTAGTGTAATTTTGATTTTTGCGATTTTTGACTTAAGCGATTTTGTTTTATCAAATTTCGATTTTGGTGATTTTTGGTTTTTAGCGATTTTGTTTTTTGTGATTTGCGGTTTTGGCGATTTTCATTTTGTTGTTTTTTATTTTTTGCGATTTTTGGTTCTGACAATTTCTGGCGATTTTTGTTATTCGCTATTTTTGTTTTGGCGATTTTTGATTTGCAATTTTTGTTGTTTTCTTTTTTTTGCTCTTTTTGATTTTGGCGCTTTCTGTTACTTGCGAATTTTGATTGTAGCGATTTTTGATTTTGTCGATTTTAATATTTTGCTTTTTTCGATTTTAGCGTTTTTGATTTCGGCATTTTTTTCACGTTTTTTGTTTTAAACGATTTTTGTTGTTCCCGATTTTTGGTTTTGGCGATTCTTGAATCTTGCGATTAGTTTTGCTATTTTTGATTTTGGCGAATTTTGTTTCTTGCGATTTTAATTTAAGCGATTTCTGATTTTGTCGATTTTTATATTTTGATTTTCTCCATTTTGGCGTTTTTTAATTTCGTCATTTTTCATGTTTTTTGTTTTAAACGAGTTTTGTTATTCGCGATTTTTGGGTTTGGCGATTCTTAACTCTTGCGATTTTTTTTGCTATTTTTGATTTTGGCGAATTTTGTTTTTTTGCTATTTTTGATTTTGACGGCTTTTGATTTTAGCGCTTTTTCATTTTGGCGAATTTTGATTTTGGCGATTTTGCGATTTTTGTTATTCTCGATTTTCGGTTTTGGCGATTCCACCCATACTTTCGACGACTAGTCACATCGGTAATTAATGTACCTGTCAAAATTTTCAAGAATATCATTTTATTGTTATTTACGATTTTTGATTTTGGCGACTTTTGTTTTTTTCGGTTTTTGATTTTGGCGATTTTTGACTTTGACGGTTATTGTTTTTTCCGATTTTTTATTTAGGCGTTATTTCTTTTTTGCGATTTTAATTTTGACGACTTTGATTTTGGCGTTTTTTGTGAAATTTGTTATTCGCGATTATCAGTTTTGATTTTTGATATTCGCAATTTTGATATTGGCGATTTTATACTATGGCGAGTTTAATTTTTCTCGTTGTTATATTTAATTTTGGCGGTCTTTGTTTTTTTTAATTTTTGATTTCGGCGCTTTTCGATTTTAGTGAAATTTTGATTTTGGTGATTTTTGGCTTTAGCGATTTTGTTTTATCAAATTTCGATTTTGGTGATTTTTGATTTTTAATGATATATGTTTTCGTGGTTTGCGGTTTTGGCGATTTTTGATTATGATGTTTTTTATTTTTTGCGATTTTTGGTTCTGGCAATTTTTGTTTTGGCGATTTTTGACTCTAATGATTTTTGTTTTTTTTTTTTTTTTTTTGGGGATTTTTGATTTTGGCGATTTTCGTTATTCACGATTTTCGGTTTTGATGATTTTTTATTTTACGATTTTGTTTTTTTGCTACTATTGATCTCGGCGATTTTTGTTTTTTGCAATTTTGTTATTCGCGATTTTCGATTTTGGCTATTTTTGGCTTTCGCGATTTTGGTTTTTTTTTTGTTTTTTTTTTGATTTTAGCGAATTTTGTTTCTTGCGGTTTTTGATTTAGCGATTTCTGACTTTGTCGCTTTTTATATTTTGCTTTTCTCGATTTTAACGTTTTTTTTTATTTCGGCATTTTTTTCATGTTTTTTGGTTTAAACGATTTTTGTTATTCGCGATTTTCTGTTTTGGCGATTTTTGGCTTTCGCGATTTTTGTTTTTTTTTTTTTTTTGCTTTTATTGATTTTAGCAAATTTTGTTTCTTGCGATTTTTGATTTTAGCGATTTCTGATTTTGTCGAGTTTTATATTTTACTTTTCTCGATTTTAGCGTTTTTTTATTTCAGCATTTTTTTCATGTTTTTTGGTTTAAACGATTTTTGTTATTCGGGATTTTTGGATTTGGCGATTCTCAACTCTTGCGTTTTTTTTTTTTTTTGCTATTTTTGATTATGGCGATTATTGATTTTGACGGCTTTTGATTTTAGCGATTTTTCATTTTGGCGATTTTTCACTTTGACGATTTTTTTTCGATTTCTGTTATTCTCAATTTTCGGTTTTGACGTTCTGCCCATACTTTCGACGACTAGTCACATCGGTAATTAATGTACCTGTCAAAAATTTCAAGAATATCATTTTCATAGTTCTACATGTTTTTTATATAGAAGGTGCCACGCCCACGTCTGATAGTTTTTATCAGACTACTCACATTAGTAACTCATGAATTCACACAAAGTCCCACGGCTTTCACTGTTACAGTACTCTAGATATATGGCATTAAATATTTATTTTGTATGGTGGGTACCACGTCCATTTTTCCGCGACTCTTCAAATTAGTTTAGTATGTACATGTACATATTTTCAGAACTCTTGCTGTCGTATTACTTCAGACATTATATGTTAAAAATAGATGTTAAAAAATCACTTTATACGGGAGGTGCCACGCTTACTTGAAAAATCCAAAAAATATAGCCTATTTTTTTCTTCCGGATAGGCAGTTACCTACTCTAAAAATTTCATGACGATCGGTCCAGTGGTGTAGTCTCCTATAAACCACAAACAAACATATATACAAAACTCCATTTTTATATATAAAATGTACAAAGTTGGATTTGAGCATTGAGCTAAAAGGACTTCATAATAAAATTTAAATTATGTTTGTCCTTAAAATATTTCCTGCTTATCACACAGGCCTCGTATTTTACGGTCTCACTTCATATAAGTTCAATTTGTGTTTTGTGTCACTGTATTAAATTTATTTACGATATCTCAATAAACGCTGTTGCACTGAGTTCAATTAATGAAATGGTTGCGGCAATTCGTGGAATATGTTATTAAGGTATACTTGTTTCCTTGGAAGTTAAAAGCGGGTGATATTTCCATAAAAAAAAATATTTTTCAAATAATGGAAAATTTTGTGGAACAGATTTTTAATCAAAAATTCATCATTCAACTATAATATTGGTGAGAACATCAGCAGTTATTTTTATATACAGAAAAAAAAATTTGTCTACCCAAATATTTAAAAGTTTAACAAATGTATTTTCGATGGTATGAGCAGAAATTTGTTAGCAGTTAACCATTTGTAATGCCCTAACAGAATTTTGATCATAAATAACTCGAAATTCGGTTATTAACTTTATCGAAATTCTGTTTTCTATGTGCACAAACTATTAAAATTTTCAAAATCTAGAACAAAATTTTGTTTCGACTCTTTTCTGTGAAAAAAAAAATCATCGACTTCTGCTCGTACTCCAGTTTTTATTATCATTTTTTCTTATACTCATTTACCAGCTCCATAGTGCACTTGAGTAAAAGTGAATAAGAAAATTGTTGTGCTATTCATATGAATATACTTAAATTGCTTTCTACCGAAACAGTTAAATCCTAAAGTTTTTCAATTTTTTATTGTTATTATAACATTTATGCAGTCATTAGAATGCTCTTACTTCTACATTGCACTGCTATTACAAGGAAGGTGTCCCAAAATATTCATTTACGATAACACTAAAATTAGTATGTATGGTGGTTAGTGAACGCAAAATACTCATGTTTGATAACTAACTTACATCTTGCATTAAAGAAAAAGAGAACAAATTTAATTGCTAGCGTAAAGCTGCCTTTTGGAGTCTTTCCCGGTGTGTAATTATAATCCCCTTAAAAAGTTCAACAAACCAACAACACTAAGAAATATCTAAATGAAAGCAGATTACAATTACTAGGAAACGGTAACAATTACACAAATAATGCTCCTTGTTACAGCAGATCTGCCTCAAACTCTATCTTGCTTATGCTTTATTTTTATTTTCTTTATGAATAAAATTCCCAGCCCTTATGAAAATTCAATTTAATTAAAGATGTAAGGTGGCACACTTATTTAAATATATATTTGAAATAGTTTTTCATTTAGACTTCGAAAATATTTAAGCATAGTTCAATGCAATTTATTTAAAGTTTATTGCTGTGCAATTATTTTCAATAATAAAAAGTGAAAATTACACCAAAATGATAAAATATTCAAAAAAAATTGTGTTAATTGTAGATCAATTATGAAAGTATTTTTGTTTTGAAGAAAAGAAAATTGGGATGAGTTTTTATGGTTTCAGTAACTGTTGGCTTACTGAAATTCATGTGGAGCGTATGAAGAATATTATTTGCTAGTTACTAATACGCACCACAGTATGGTTCGATTGTACTCAACGTGGCGATTAATTCAGGGAGGCCGTAGTTTATAAATATTTTGATTTTTTATTGATGATTAATCATAAATTCGTAAAAACACAGCATTTTAGAAAAAAAAAATGGAAAAAAAAATTTTTTAACCTGTTAGGCGCTTTTTTGTTTTTCGCCAAAAAAAAAAATCTTAGTTCACTATTTTGACAGTAACTTTGGAATGAAAAGAGATAAATTAATAAATAAACGTGGAAAACAGAGCGTGCTTAATGTTCTATCCAAAAATTAAAGAATAAACCAATAATATGTATTCATATTAGGATAAATTGAATTTAAAAGCCAAATTTTGGTTTTCAGTAAATCCCAGATATATATAAATTTATCTCAAAAAAGTCACGAAAGAGACTATTATAATTTTTTATTGATGACTAATCATACATACATAAAAGCACAGCATTTTAAAAACAAAAATTGTAAAAAAAATTTTTTTTTAACCTGTTAGGCGCTTTTTCTTTTTCGGCAAAAAGGTTCTTAGTTCACTATTTTAACTGTAACTTTGGAATGAAAAGCGATAAATGGATAAATCGAATTGGAAATTAAATACTAAATATATAACTAGCAGATTCCAGCACTCGAAATTTGAGTGCAATTTCTAGGCAGCTTTATTTTTCAACTTATCCAATTCACAAACCAACACTTTTTTGGTTTATTATTATTGTGAATGAAGATAACAAACTCATTAACAAACACATTAAAAAATTTAGTAAACACACACATAGCATATGTATAATTTTATATACGTGTTAGTAGCAACTTTAAATGGAATTTATATATATATATATATATATATATATATATATATATATATATATATATATGTTCCTCTAACTCCCACTGGAGCATAGGAAAAAATTTAAAAATCTGTAAATCTGGTGAACAGCTAAAAAGAAATCCCTTTCAAATAATATACGTTTGGTCAAAATCGGGATAATTCGGTAGAATAAAACATCGGTAACAAGAAATCACCTAGCCTATTAATATTATAGATGTATATTAATATTAGTATAAAATTAATTTAAAATTAAAATTTTGTTTTCCATTAAATCCCATTAATATACAAAGTGGTAACAAAAAAGTCACGAAAGATTTAAAAAAAAAAAAAAAATTTGGTGAAATCTTTGTATTTATTTTATTTGTGTTACTCTGCATTATCAAATTCAACATAACTATCCCCATTATCAAATCTTCCTTATGATCATTATCTTCATCATAATTATCATAATCTTCATCACAGTCATCACTATCTTCATTGCTATTATCATCACTTTCTTCATCACCATCTTAATTATCTACATCTTTATTATAATTTTCATTAGAAATATTGGGCAAAACTAATAACTTAAATTCTGAAGTTGGTAAATTAATTTTTTTTTCTGCTCATATTTCTTGCTCATGCTAGATATACATACATGGGTCAGAACTTAGAAGAAACCTATTGAAAATATCAGCATTGGACTTTTCTCGGCTGCTCTCTATAATTTTAAAAACTTTTATTGCTGGCTTCTTGAGCTTCTTCCGATAATCCTCCAATTGGTAAGAGTGCGTGCTGTATAATCTCCGGCCCGTGAATAAAACAATTATGCAAAGTGGGAGGCATACAAAGCCATGGATATTTTTCAACGAAGTAAATTGCTGTGTTGTGAGAAAATCTATGAAAATTTTCCAAATGAATCTCACGACCACAAGAAACCGCAATTAATATTGTATGCATTTTTTATACCCTATACCACCATGTGGTTTGGGTATAATGACTTTGTGCTGCTGTTTGCAAATACCAAAAATATTATAATATAATATAATATCAGAATCACTTTCTGAGTCGATTTGGTGATGTTCGTCCGTCCGTCCGTGTGTGTGTCCATGTAAACCTTGTAATGAAACTACAGGTCGCAAATATGAATATATTTTGATAAAGTTTAGCATAAAAGCTTCTAAAAGCCATAGGATGAACGCTATTGGAGTTAGTGATATTGCGTCCATGTTTAGACATCGTCCCCATACAAATGACCCCTATGAAATCGACATAAATTGCCATAAGATCCAAATTATCATATAGATCTCAGTCAAATTGGGTTTGTATATGTTTATTATATCCATTAATCAGTACTCCAAAAATAATCCCTACAGGACTAATTTTAGTCACAGGCCCCATATAAAGCTGCTTCCCAGGCCCCATATAAAGTGATCTTCGCTTAAATCTATCAAAAAACAAAAACATGGCACAGATTTTTCTCAAATTTGGTTTGTATATATGGTTTCGAAATATAAGTGACTTTACCAAATATGGTCAGGATCGGGCCACATTTCGACCTAGTCCCCATACAGATATAGCATCCGAACTTAATAGCAATGCCACTCAAATTTGGTTTATGCTTATATTCTCTACCGAATTATTTGGACCGAAGAGATAGGGTCTCTAAGCCATGGTATAGGGTATCGTATAGTCGGTCTAGACCGACTATAATTTTCTTACATACTTTATCAGAGTTAAGTCCACTTTTGTAATTTCAGCAGAAATTTCAGCGTTCTGGAAAAACGGTTTTGGCTGATCAACAATCAAACCAGTTCTTTCTCCAAAATATTTTCGGATACGTAATTTTGTCTCAGCAACGATTTTTTTGTCTTCATTTGCTCCCTTTTGCCATTTTTTAATAGGAATTTTCTGTTCTCGTCAGAATTACTACCAAACATTTCCGAAATTGAATTTTTGAGTGTCAGAATTCAACTTAATCAGAAACAAATCTTTTTAGCTTGCTCCTATATTACTCCAGGATCTCCAGGCCATACAGAATACTGTACAAGCTGCAAATTCTGTTGACGCTATTTTTGTTTTCGGTAACTTTAATTTGCCATCGATCTTATGGAATAGATCCCCTGATACTCCTGATATGATTCCAATAATATCGGACGAGTTTTTGAACAGCATATCTGACTTGTGTCTTTTTCAAATTACTAGACTTGGTGTTTGTTAATGAACCAGAGGATTACACGATAACACGATGTTGCCCAATTTCAGAACCTGAAGATCGCCATCATCTTGAATTGAAATTTGCTTTTCTTTACATTATTGTCTGAACCAAAATTAGTGCCCCCGACGAGGAGAGTATTCTGTTTTAAACGATCCAACCATTCGATGTTGAATAATCTAATCAGCAATACTAACTGTCATCAGTTATTGAAAATCCAAAATGTTAGCCCAACTGCAGTTGATTCAATGGTTATTACGTTTTATAGTATTCTTAATTCTTTTATGGACATTTGTATTCCTAAAATACCTGTCTTCAAACAACTTGGTCCTCCATGGAATTTCAGGAATTCTAAATTCAAAAACAAAAATAACAAGCTATTTAAAAAATACAAAAAAAAACTGGGCTTCTTATTGATTACGGTAGTTATTCTATATGCCGCGATGAATACAATTCCCTCAACACATCATTATATAACGAGTACATTAACACAATGAAAAATAACTTCAAGAGCAATCCAAAATTGTTTTGTGACTTCGTAAACTCTAAGAGAAGAACCCATGAGTTTCCGACTGTTTTGAAGTTTGAAGGGTGTGAATCTGATGACGATAAGGTTATTAGTAATATGTTGCTGATTTCTTTGCAACAACTTATTCTGATGTTAAATATGACGTAGCGGATATTTATCCATATCAACTCGCTTCAAGTTAAATAATATCGTTTCCATTTTTTGAACAATCAGAAGTAGTTCAGGGCTTAAAGAACCTGAAATCATCATTTAATCTTGGTTCTGATGGGGTTCCCAGCTCTCTATTGATTTAGTGTGCTGAAAGTCTGTCCATCCCGTTAACTTTAGTGTTTAACACATCCATAAAGTATGGTTATTTTTCAACTGTTTGGAGAGAATATTTATTTTATTTATTTATTTATTTATTTATTTGGTTTCCTGCACAACAAGACTAAGAGTCTTATAATTAAAGTACAGGATCGGTATAATGTGATACAGTATTTAATGAAAATATAACATAGTTTATAATTTGTATAAAATAAGATAACAAAAATTATTTTACATACATATATTCAAAACAAAGCAAAGTTTAAACAATATTTAAATGGTATTGAAAAATTGGAAAACTTGTTTCCTAAAATGTCCTGCGTTGCTTAAATATTGTAATGTTGGCGGTAGCAAGTTCCAAAGACGTATGCAGTGTATATAGAACTGCCATTCAGAGACCAAACTTTTATGTCTTATTTGAATTATAGAATTATTTCTTCTTGAATTAGAAAAGGATATTCGATTAAAAAGATATGTAGGCTCACGTGTAAATATAATCTTATGCATCAGTATCAATGATCATATCTTCAAGAGATCGCAAAAATTCACACCGTAAAGTTTTCGTGCATACGGTGTTATGTGGGATGATCTTTTCAAATTGTAGACGTATCTCAATATAGAATAAAACGTAGTTGTTAATTTCCTAGAGCTAATAGAATCACAGCTAGCAAATAGTTCACATCCGTACAACAAAGTTGGAAATAGATAGGTTTTTGCAAGTAGAACTCGTACATGGACTGGTGTAAGATGTTGAGTTTTCCACAATGATCGAAGCATTGAATACGTTTTTCCCGAAGCGACATTTATATGATCAGACCAGGTGAGAGTTTTATTGAAAATAATTCCAAGATTTTTGGTTTTTTGTGTAATTTCAATAATTTGACGGTTAAGCATAATATCTGGTATAACAAGGGAAGGCACTGATCTTCGAGTAATAACGATGCATTTAGACTTTGAAGGATTGAGACATAGCCCATTTGCCAGAGCCCATAAGTAAATTCGATTAAGATCCACATTTAGGTTCGCAATACAGTTATTTAATTCATCGAAACGACTACAAACATAAAGTTGCACATCATCAGCATACATATGAACTTTACAATACGAAAGTTGTCTAGGCAAATCAATTATATATATAGTGAAAAGAAGTGGTCCTAGAATCGAACCTTGCGGAACGCCTTTTTTTACTGGAAGCACATTTGATATTTTATTATTGGCGTTAACGTATTGTTGTCGATTTTCTAAATAAGACGAGTTGCGGAAGGAGAGAAACCAAAAAAAGTTCTTAGCTTCATGTAGAGTATTTCATGATTCACAGTATCAAATGCCTTCGAATGATCTAAGAGCACTAGAAATGCAATGTTACCACTATCAATATACCCACGAATATCTTGAGACACATCAATGAGTGCAGTTATGCAGCTATGTTTAGGACGAAAGCCTGATTGTCTGACTGAGAGTAGGCCCATATTCTTGACATGTTTTCCAATTTGCTGATGCAATAACCTTTCAAGCACTTTAGGCAAGTATGGTAGGATAGCAATGGGACGATATTCTTTATTTGATTTAGGAATAGGTAAAATTTTAGCATTTTTCCAACTTTGAGGAAATACACTTTTTGTGATAATAGTGTTAAAAATATGGGTAATTTGAGGTAGCAGTTGAGGGATAATTTCCTTTAAGAATCTGGGATGTATGTTATCAGAACCAACAGCATTAGATTTCACAGCTTGGCATGTGGAAAGTACTTCCAGCTGGTTTACGCATTGAAAACAAAAAGCATTTTCCGATAAAGTTGAACTAATATCAGTATTGCGGGTATAATATCCATCGTTTATGGGGATGTCAGGGATATTTGTAAAATATTCGTTAAGCGAATCAACATTTATGTCATAATTGACAATTTCCTTACATTTGCCGACACCAATTTCTCGTATGAGTTTCCACGTTTTTTTAGAGTGTGCAGCAGAAATAAATAGGCTAGAGTAGTATGCAGATTTAGCAGTTTTTATCATTTTATTTACTTGTTTTCTAGCTTTGGAATATTCGTCATATATATTATCTGTTTTAAACAGTTTCCAACTTTTAAAAGCTTTGTCCCTTTCACAGATTTTATTCTTAATCTGTTGATTGAACCAGGGTTTATTTTTGTAATTGTATTTTGTTGTTTTTAAAGGTACAGATTTGTGGAACACATGTGCAAATTTTGTTCTAAAAAACTGACCTGATTGTCAACCGAAGGCATGTAGTAAATGGAGTCCCAATCGATTTTAGATAATTCGAATAACATCGCGTTTCGGTCCATTTGTTTAAAATCATAATAAGTAACAACGTCATCCACCACTTGCATTTTAAAGTCAAATGATAGAAAAATTAAGTCGTGCTTTGAAAAACAAGGTGCTGAGAGCTGATCATAAAGTAAGACTTTCTTTTTGCTACTGACAAAGAAAAGATCAAGTAACGAGTTACTTGTAGCTGTAAAATGAGTTGGAACTGTAATGGTAGTTGGAGAAAGGCCAATTGATTGCATTATGTCAAGTAAAATAATCTCATTGCTAACGTTTGAATTAAAATCCCCACATATTAAAATATCTTCATAATTGAGAGTTATAGTTTCAAGTATATTTTGAAAAACATCAAGGTCTATTCTTTTATTAGGTCTATAAACACATCCAACAAGTAATTGTTTTCCATGGGACGAAACTTCAACAAATATATGTTCAACCTTTTCATGAGGTTTAGATTTGCTATGAAATTTACACATAATGCCTTTTCTGACAAAAATAGCTACACCACCACAACGAGTATTCCTATCACAGCGAAAAATTTTGAATCCGGTTAATCCAATCATTTTATCATCAACTTTTTCATTGAACCATGTCTCCGAAACACATATTATATCAACACCTGAGTTCTCAAATATAAACCTAAATTCATCAATCTTATTATTAAGACTCTGCGCATTAATATGGCATATATTTAAACCTGATCTCTGTTTGCATAAAATACGAATAAGATTATAAGTTACGTCTTTGGAACTGAAAGATAAACTATCGCCGTTCAAAATCATTATGAAGGATTAAAAAAGCAACGCAAGGATAAAGAAGGAAGAAATTTACAAAAAGTGTTAGAAAATCTAAAAAATATATCAAATTTGTTACGTATATAAAAAATAGTAAAAATAATACTAATAGAAGAATTAATAAATGAAGACAGAAATACCAATTTACTATTGAAACCATTACCAAATCATCAGTTGTTGGCAGGAAAACATCCATCAGGAAATAAATTGTTTAGTCCTTCGATAGTCTCAACTCTAACTGGTTCGTCATTACCATTGAATCTAATATATACTAAGCCTCGAGTAGTGTATGCTGTTTTTATCAGCCCTTTCTTTTTAAATTCAATTGCAGATCGAAGTATTTTATGATTAGTGGTGGTCAAGTTTTCATTGACGTAGAAGGTGCGATCGCCACCAAAGCCGAAATGTGAAAGTTTCAGTTCAGTCTTGTACGCTTTACGGTAATTAGAGAGACATTTCAATATGAAGTTTTTGTCGTATGGGGAACAGAGTTTGACCATAATCACTGCATCAGGAGAAAAAATTTTATCTTTGTTATTGTGGTTCTGGAGACGATATAGAGATTTAATGGCAGGTGTTGGAATATTTAAAACGTCGCATATTGCCTGAAATACTTCAAACAAGTTTTCATCTTTTTTATACGGTATGCCATTAATACGAAGATCTGACGGGACGACAGAATTTTCCTGTCGCTGTATTTGTGTTTTTAAATTCTGTACCTCACTCTTAAGGCTAATAATTTCATCTGCAACAGTTTCGAGTTTTGTTACACGTTGGTTTATATCTAAGATGTCACTCTTCAGTTCATCGAATCTCTTGTTAAATATTTTTTCTAAACGAACTTCACTTTCTATAAACATCGTTTTTATGAGACCAAGCAAATTATCAAATCTCTTATCAACGAGAGTTAAGAGTTTAAATGGAGAATCTGTGGACAGCCTTGGTGTTTTTGTTATATTTCCAGAAAGGGAGCTCTGCAAAAGTTCTCTACATCTTTTTGGCGCATTAATTATATTTTTTATGTTATTGTTGATGTATTCAGTTTCTGATACAGCATTCAAATTGTCAATGCTGTTTCTGCTGTTGTTGTTGTCGTCGTGGGTGTTGTTGTAATTCATTTTGTAATTGTTTCGTAAATAATGATTCACACGAAGCGTTAATTTTTTTATAAGTTTTGATTTGTATTGTTTTTGATGAGAGGTTGTTTTAAAAAGAGCAACTCACATGAGGCGACAAACCACAATAATTTTGTTTTTTTTTTTATTGATTTGAAGAGATGTTGTGTATTTTATAAGAGAAACTCTTAGTTCAATATGTGTATGTTTTGGTTTTTTTTTTTTTATTATTTTTATTATTAGTTTTGAATTTAGAAGGAAAATGTTTTGTTATATGAACTCTTTTAATATTGTTAACTTAGATTGACACTAATATCAAATGTTTACACCAGTAGAAAATGTTTTATTTATTAATAGGTGTTTTTTTTAAATTTAAATAAAAATTGTAAGTTAACTTTTTATGTGAAACTGGGGAGCTTATTAAAAATACACGACCGTTATTCAAATCTGGAAGTAAATCAGACGTAAAAAACTACAGAGGAATCGCTAAGCTCAATTCAGATCCTAAACTTTTGGAAAAACTCATAACGGATTCTGTGTGTCATCAGCTATCATCTAATATTACACCTATTCGACATGGTTTTCAAAAAGGTTGCTCAACTGTCACCAATCTGCTACATTTTACAACCCTGATTAATCGTGGATTTGCACACGATAATCAAACTGATACTGTATACACTGATTTCATGAAGGCTTTCGATAAAATCAATCATAATCTTCTTTTAAATAAATTGAATAAATTAGGTTTTACTCCAAAAAGTTTAAGTTGGATTAAATCATATCTTTGTCACAGAAAACAGAATTCAAAAAGCATTGATGTTTTTGTAGAGTTCTCCAAGGTACATCTTGGTCCAATTTTATTTTCATTGTTCATAAACGATCGCCCAAACGTTATACAATTTTCTAATATATTGATGTATGCTGACGACTTAAAAATATTTTTTAGTTGCAATGTAAAGTCTGATCACTTATATTTACAAAATGATTTTTATAATTTCTTTGTGTGGATCTCAACCTCGATAAATGCAAAGCTATGCAATTTACTCGAAATAACTTAATAGATTTATATTATTCATTGGTGGAAACCTGCTGGAACCATTAAACGTTTTCCAGGATTTGGGTATTTTACTTGATGCAAAACTGAGTTTTGTTCAACATATAAACATTACGGTAAATAAGGCAAGAGCTGTTCTTGCTTTTATTAAACGATGGGCTAAAGAGTTCACTGATACTTATATAACCAAGTAGTTATATATTTCTCTTGTCAGACCAATTCTTGGATATGGGTATAGTATTTGGAACCCGCATTACAATATACACATTGATCGAATAGAATCCGTTCAAAAACAGTTCCTTTTTTTTTGCTTACATGGTATGCAATGGAATCCTATCAACCTTCCGTCATATCCTATGCGAATAACATTAATTAAATTGCCTACACTTAATGCCGCTGAACTATGTTGAACGTATCTTTTGTTTTAAATGTTATCCAACAGTTTGTTCTGAATTCCTTATAAATAATATTGCTTTAAATGTTCCTCAACGTTTAACTCGTCACTACCAGCCACTATGTATCCCATATTTCCGTACAAACTATGCTAACGCAGATCCGTTCAGGAGAATATGCAACAACTTCAACCACCTATATCAATTTATGGAAAATTTTTTGAATATAGATGTTATTAAACGGATTATCATACTATAGTTAAATTCTCAGTTTTGAGTGATTTATATGTTATTGTTATCTATCTATATATATATAAAAATCAAACGCTGTATGTTAGTCTCGCTAAAACTCGAGAACCACTCAACCAATTTACAAACCGACGTATGCGTTGGAAAGGTCTACTTTCACTGATAGTTTAAAAGGAAAGAACATCAAAAATATCAACGCATGTGCGCTTTACGCTCACTTTTGTGATGGTGTGTTTTTCCCATATGAAATGTGTGAAATCATAATGGAATTTATTTTTATTTCTTTTACTAGCAGCTGCGGTAACTGATAATAAGGTTAGCGCTATGAATTATTACGCATATCGATTAATGGTACATATCGCAGTAATGAAGCAGTATGGCGTATACTCTCTTTTGCAATACATGAACCCGTCGGGTAGAGTATTCAACATTTAGGTGTTGATTTGGTCTGCGTATTTGCTTTAATGAACAAAATGCAGAACAAAGAGAAATTGCTTTACCAAATACAATTTTTAACGCATTTTTTAAATTGTGCAAAGAAGATTCATTTGCAAGAACATTGCTTTCTGCACAGGTTCCATCATAGTATACTTGGAATGCATCAACAAAAGAATTTTAACATCGAAAGCAAGTCATACCTCTTCGGGGTCAGCGAAATATGTTGGAAATTGATGCTTGAGGTCGAATTTACACATTTCAACGAAATAATGATCAGTGTTTTCATTTTCACTTGCTTTTGATTAATGTTCATAGTCAAAAGTTACTTAATTATTAAAGAACTCTTTATGGCCAGTTATGCGCCCCTTATCCTGAAGCATGCCAAAATTTAGGATTGCTTGAGCATATCCACAAAAAATTTGAATTTTATTTTTTATCATTTTATCAACTTGCAATCTTTCTAATCCATCTGATTTATGAATGAAATACCGTGATTAAGCGATGGAAGATATTTTACATCGAATACACACCTTTACTTTCAATGCTCAATTCAATTATACAGAGAAAATTTATAATGATGAATTGATATTAACTGAGGATATGTGTTTAGGAATGCCAAGTAAAGCTTCGGCTCAGTTGGGTACACCATCACCAAATCGTTCAAGAAATAATATTTTTAATCAGAATTATCTTTGAGAATAGAATTACTATCAAAATGTATTGACAAATTTTGTTCGTGAAAATATTCCTTAAATTAAATCAACATCAGATATTAGCTTATGAAATAATCATGCAAGAAATTGATAATGTACTTTACCATGAGGCGCGTCAACTCTTGCAGTTGCTCGAGGATGATTCGCGTTGGGTCAATACGCTCAAAGATTCGGTGATATCATCATCACCTCATCAAATTTGCACATTGTTCGCAATTATCATATCTACATGCTCCCCTTCGAATTCCAGCGATTTGTGGCTCAAATATAAGGACGACATGTCCGAAGATGTTTTGCATCGTATGCGTCACCATACTTTGAATCCCATATTGCTTATGTCAGTAGAAATCCACAATGAGACGTTGATCATGATGGAAGATATGTGAATATTAATGTCGAATAAAGTGTTATCGAATTTGGTCATAATATCACTTAATCGTCCTCTGCACGATGAACTCAACCACGAGCTACAAAGAGAACAACAATACGATACAGAGGCATTAATCCAGGCAGTCCGTACAAATGTTCCTCAATTAACTCAACAACAAAAAACTGCGTACGACTCATTGATGGAAGCTGTGAACAATGAAACTGGTGGCATATATTTCCTGGATGCTCCTGGAGGAACTGAAAAAACTTTTTTAACATCTTTGATTTTGGCGTCGATTATATTATCAGAGCATGAAGTGGCACTGGCTTCGTCTGGAGTAGCAGCCACTTTGCTAGAAGGTGGACGAACTGCACATTCGGCTTTGAAATTGTCACTAATATGCAAATCAACGAGACACCAACCTGCAACATAGCCAAAAATAGTGCAATAGCAAAGATTTTACAGAGATGCAAATTGATAGTTTGGGACGAATATACGATGACCAACAGAAGGTCCCTAGAGGCACTGGACAGAACACTAAAAGATGTTCGTAACAATCAAACCCTTTTTGCTGGAGCCATGATTCCATTATCCGTCAGACTCTTCCTGTTATTCCACGATCAACTGCAGCTGATGAACTAAATGCATGCATGAAATCACCAGTTTTGTGGCGACATGTAAAGACCATCCGATTAATGACTAACATACGAGTTTTTCTGCAACATGATCAAACTGAAGATGTGTTTTCGAAACAATTGCTGGACATTGGTAATGGGAAGATCGCAGTTGACATCTCGACCGGATTAATAACGTTGCCAACTGATTTCTGCCAGTTGACCAAAACAAAGGAGGAGCTCATTCAACACGTCTTTTCGACCATTGAGCAAAACTTCAATAACCATAATGGGCTGAGCGAACGAGCCATATTGGCGGCTAAAAACAAAGATGTCAATGATCTCAACACAACTATTCAAATTTTCATTCCCGGGTAATTATTTGCATTCAAATCGCTCGACACAATTATCGACCCAAGCGAAGCAGTGAACTATACTCCAGAATTCCTGAATTCATTGAAATTGCTGGATACCATCTCACAATTTGCAACTGAAGGTCGGCTCTGTCATCATCATGTTGCGTAACATCAACCAACCTCGACTTTGCAATGGAACGCGATTGACTGTGAAAAATCTCATGAACAACGTCATCGAGGCCACGATTATCAAGGGAAAGTATAAAGGTGAGGATTTTTTGATTCCGCGCATCCCTTGATTCCAACTGACATGCCATTCGAGTTTCAACGGCTGCAACTCCCCGTATGTCTGGCCTTCGCGATGACCATTAACAAATGACAAGACCAGTCCCTAGAGGTTTGCGGTATTAACTTAGAGTTTCCGTGTTTCTCGCACGGACAACTATATGTTGCGTGTTCGCTTGTCGGCAAGCCGTTATCTTTATTTGTTTACGCGCCATAAACAAAACAAAAAACATAGTTTACCAAAAAGCTCTGAATTAAATATTTATTTTCTTTTTATCTACATATCTACTTGATCATATATATGTATATATAGATAAATATATAAGTTCGTATAAATAAAATACATTTATTTAAATAAAATTATTAACGACTTTCATTTATTTACCAAACAAAACTCCAACTTTAGGCAAAATTGCCAATTTCAATGAATTGGAGTTTCAATGATGATTGGGATTCATAACAGAAGAGTAATAAAATACATATTACGTGGAACGAACTTCACCGGGTACAGCTAGTTAGCATCTATTTTTCAATATTGTATTTTTATTTTATTTTTTTATACCATTTGTACTTCTAAATAGTCAGAAAGGATTAATTCCATAGACTTTAATAAATAAATAAATAAAAAACACATGGTATATAAATATCCTCATTATAAAATTTGACATACGAGGACATTACATCCTTAAAATTTTAAAGCATTCCGACAAGAAATGAGCTGTTGCCGAACTACAACTAGATACAGATCAGCCACTTTCTATACAAATAAGTATGTGAAAATTTGCTCTTTTTTCAAGTTAGATGTAATTTTACTGAAAATTAATATTAAAAATTTATATGTTTTGAAGCTATCGATTTCAGGACATTATATCTTTAACATTTTAAACAATTCCAGGGAAAATTGTGGAGGCGGTGAACTTATATTCGGAAAAAATCAGCCATTTTCAAATCATTTCACCGAAAAAAATTAGTCATTTTCCATACAAATGTACGCTCTATGAATTTTTAGTGTGTCAACGCTATATAGAAAAAAAATTTGTTTTTATCAATTAACTAGTTTAACAGCAGTACCTGTGTTGCCACTTGAATAATCTCTCTAAAAAAAGGTACCATTTTTACCCTTTTTGGTCGTTTTTCCCCCTAACTGGCCGAATTACGAAAAAATTTATCGTGGAATGGGAAATATTTTTTTTTTTCAAATACACACAAATTTGTTGAGAAATCGTCCTCCAATCTCTGACCATATTTTCTAATAAGACTCTAAAAATTCTTCGAAAATTTTTTAGAAATTTTTTTTGTTAACATTTAATAACTTAAGTCCGTCTTGCTTCCCATGGTTCTCTATTTTCAAATAGTAAAACATGTGACTAATAAATTTTAATTTCTACGGAAATTAATTGATTGGTGTCCCTTAGAATGATAAATTCCACTTAAAACTTTATTTGTCATTTTTATTGGTGACTTTTAGTTTTTCGTTACAACAATAAATTGTTTTTGTTTTTTTTTTTTTTTTTTTTTGGTTTAGCAAATGTTAATGGAAACATATTTTTTACTGCTGCAATAAATATTTTAATTAACATCTTAAAAAAATGCGTTCGTTTTTAAATTCTTTTTCCATTTTCAGAAGTTGTAAAATATTTTTTATCAAATACCAGGAAATAAAACACTATACAAAAAATAAATTCTAGTCCACACAATGAAGGATCATTTGACAGGTCAATGTTGTAACTGTCACTAACAGACGGGTTGAGTTTTTTTTTTTTTTTTTCTTTTGTTTCTTTTCAGTGACAAAGTTAGACAAAAGAAGGCATACCGCCAACGCCGTCATCGTTATACACAATTCTATTTGTACTCAACATAAAGCAGTCAGTGGGACAAATATGCAGACACATAAACAACATTGCCACCCAAAGACAATGCTGCAAAAGTACATACGCCAGGAACAGATTAAGTATCATTTAAAAAAAATTACAACGAAAGTGCAAACTCTAAAGACAAATAAACTAAGAACGCAACAGACAAAAGCACCAAGTACTACAACTTGAACTAAAATTCAAAAAGTTGGAAAATAAGAGAGAGAGAGAGAGATAGAGAGTGCATTTTGTATTTAAAATTTAAAAATGCTGAAAAAAAATTATAGAAATAATAATTTTAGCACAAGAGTTGCAAAAGAAAAAAATCTTTAGCATACTGAGCTTAAAAGATTAGACTAGACGCCAAAACATAAAGAATGTTGAAGCAACATTAAAAGAATTACGCAAAAGAAATTTCAAAGTTTTGAAACTAAATTTATGTTACAACTAAGAGAAAGAAACTAAACTACGAATAAATAAAAGAATTTAAACGAAAAAGTTTTTTTATGCACTCGAAAGAAAACTTTGGAATTGAAAACCAATATCTATGAGTATCTCCGAATTGAATTACTCCCCTCTAACGTTTGTAGCAACATAATGTTATTGAATTTTTTTTTTTTTTGCAAAAAAAAAAATATGGAATTTTTTAAACATTTAAAATATACCACAGTCGAAGCAGCAATGACACATGTATTCATTCATTAACGAGGGGGTAAGGTTTTAAAAGTTAAAAAAAGTCTTATATTAATAATTCTTTTTTGAAGATATGAATAATATTATATTATTTATTTCATATACACATCAAAAATATTAATAAATAAGTCCGCGACAGTGAATCTCCGGAGGTATTGTTGTTTTGCAGTGAACATCATAACTCGTTACTGGATTCTGTGAAATAAAAAAATCAAAATGCGTTTGAAGGATCCTGAGGTAGTGACGAAGAGTTTTTTTAAATTTTTTTAAATTTTTTTTTTTTTTTTTTTTTTTTGACAGTGAAGAACACGATTTTTGCTATAAAATTTCTGAAATTTGTTGTTAAAAAATGGGGAAGGGAATGGATAATAAAAAAGCACTTCGTAGTTACCTGGTGGTTCATGTGTAGATATAGTGTGTAAAATTTCAAAAGAATCGGTCAAGTAGATTTTAAGTTATGATGTTCACGAGCTTCGAACATTTATTTGCGAGAAAATCTATTCAAAGTTTTTTAAAAGCTGATTTAAGTATTTATATACGACTAGCTGTTTTTACCCGGTCTTGCCCGGGATAAAAAGGCCTTTTACTTGAAAAATGGTTCACTATGCTTACCAGGCGCTGAGTACTTAGTCCCCAATGAACGAATTCCCCAATAAAATTAACTTTCTCCCCAAAGATTTGTATGGGCAGTAAATTAATTTTTTATTTCAATTAAAAATTTTTGATTTTTTAATTTAGAAGTTTTTTATAAGATGCTGCAGCAAAAATGCTTCAAAAATAAGCTGCGAAACCGCTTTAAGTTTTTTTTTCAGTTTATTTATAAACATCAAATATAACGGAATGGTTCGCAAATTAAAGGAATCAGAACTTTTAAAAATTGAATTACTTCATTCAATAAGTGATCATCATTGAGCAGAGACGTCAAATTCAATTTTCAGAGATGAAAGACTAATGCGACGTTTAATATTGTGTCGCAAGGTTTCTATAAGCTACTGTATGGCCTATTTTGATCAACAGGTAATTATTTCACATGCGTAGATAAAGTTTATCATACGACATTTCACAAAGCTGTGTTCCGCGAGCGAGTCGCGTCCGCTTCCGCGCGTTTGGCAGCCACACCCGTGCTGCCGCGCAGTTGTTGTCAACTTATTTTAATCGCCAAAATATATTCTTCAGATCATAGCGATATTTTAGCTGAGCTGTGTTCCGCGAGCGCGTCGCGTCCGCGTCCGCGCGCCCCGCGCCGCTTTCTCGCAGCTACTATCCTTGCTGCCGCTTAGTTCTCGTTAACTTATTTTAAATCCTAAAACATATTTCTTAGAGCATTGCGATATTTTAGCTGAGATGTGTTCCGAGAGCGCGTTGCGTCCGCATCCGTCGCGTCCGAGTCCGCGGTCGCGCGTTTGGCACCCACACCTGTGCTGCCGCGCAGCTGTTGCCAACTTATTTTAATTGTCAAAATATATTTTTCAGATCATTCCGATATTCTAGCTAAGCTGTATTCTCCGTGCGCGTAGCTTCCGCGCAACGAAATCATGCTATTGAAAAGAATAGTCATTTTAAATGCATTTATTGTAGGACATATATTTAGAGCAGTATGCAAGTGTTTACTAAAATAAATATTTAACAAAATTCATTAAATAAAAATATGTAAAAATTTAAGAATGAATTTGGGGAGTAAGTTCATTTTTTCTTTCGATTAAAAAAAAATGGGGAATTTGTTAATTTCTTTTGGGTACATTTTTGTTTAAGTTTGGGGAATTTGTTCACCATGTAGTTATTTCCGTGTAAACCAAATTTCTGAGAAATCCGTTGAAAAGTACAAAATTGTATAGGGAAGAAATATACCACACAACAAAATATGAATTTTATATGAAAATTGGGCGTAAAAATAGGCGTGGTCGGTAAAAATCATATGGCGACCTTCCCTGGAATATGTACTAAATTTCGGAGAAAGCCATTGAAAAATAAAAGTTTGTATAGCAATCAAATAAAGAAACATATAAAAGGAAAAAAATAAGTTTTATATACATAGAAGTTGGCGCAAAGTAGGCGTGGCCTAAGAAGCATATGGTAACCTTCCCTGTAGTATAGAGTCGTGTGACCAAATTTTAGACATCCCTTGAAAAATAAAAATTTCTATAGTGAAAAAATATACCAAAAAACAGAAAATTAATTTTGTATAAAAAGTGGGCGTAGAAGTAGGCGTGGCCGGCAAGAATCATATGGCGACCTCTCTGGAGTACAGAGATCGTGTGTAGCAAATTTCAGAGAAATCCGTTTAAAAAAAAATTGTATAGCGAACAAATGTGCCAAAAAAACAGAATATGAATTGTATACAAAAAGTGGGCGTAACAGTAGGCATGACAGGTACGAAGCATATGGCGACCTTTCCTGGAGTACAGAGATCGTGTGTACCAAATTTCAGATAAATGCGTTGAAAAATAAAAATTTGTATAGCGAACAAATATACCAAAAAACAGAAAATGAATTGTATACAAAAAGTGGGCGCAGAAGTAGGCGTGGCCAGTAAGAATCATATGGCTACCTTTCCTGGAGTACGGAGATCGTGTGTAGCAAAATTCAGAGAAATCCGTTGAAAAATAATAATTTGTATAGCGAACACATATACCAAAAAGCAGAAAATGAAATTGTATTTAAAAAGTGGGCGTAAAAGTGGGCGTTGTCGATAGAAAGTATATGGTGACCTTAGTTGGAGTACAGGGATCGTGTGTACCGAATTTCAGAGAAATCTGCTAACAAATAAAATGTATATAGTGAACAAATATGAATAAAACAGAAAATGAATTTTACATAAAAAGTGGGCGTAAGAGGAGGCGTAGCCGGTAAAAAGTATATGGCGACCTTTCCTGGGGTATAGTGATAGCGGTCAAACAAACAAACAAACAGAAAATGAATTTTATATATATAGATATACCGTATGAGGCCGGTCACTGGAAACGCTGTATCTTCTTAAGTTTCGCTCCGATTTATTTGAAATTTTGATCTAACACTCTCGACATTACATTACATTAAGAAAGAAAATTAAAAAAAAAAATCATGTGAGTCCGATCACAGGGGAGATGTGTAAACATCTAGAAATTAAAGATTTTTGTATGTCATTTTTTAAAATCAAACAGAAAGCGTCATCTATGTATCACTTATAACAAAAACTGTTTCAGCTAATTCAACAACCCTTTGCTATAAAACGTTAAAAATATCCCAATATAAACGTATATAAGTGATACATAGATGACGCTTTTAAAAAAGTGACATAAAAAAAAAATGTATATCATCATAAGTCATACACCGATTTGTGTTACAGCTCTCACCGATTTGTGTTACGCTGTTTTTGTGATTGTATTGTGAAATAGAAATTTACCCCTCTGCGCGTATAGATGTTTACACATCAAAAGGTTTTAATTCTTTACCCCCCCTTAACCTATATCAACCAATCACACAACCTTACAACCACAGAATTCAGAAATCATTCTTCAATTGTATCTCTAGTGTAATGTCAGGACAGAAAAACATTTTTTCGCATCCACTCACAGTGTTTTAACATTTTAGCTTATCAAAATACAATTTTTTGTTTGTTTTTTTTTTTAGTGGATTTTAAATGGAGTTTATTGATAATATTTCCAACTACATAGAATTGCATTTGAAGATAAAAAAATTTACAGTTTTATAAAGTAACAGCACCTTAAACTTAATTTTAATTGCAGCCTTTTGTAAGACATAAGCAAGTCAAGGCGCGTAGCTCAATTTTAAATGTTTGTAACTTTTTTTTAAAATGCAATATCTTAATGGAATTTTTTCTAATTTGTAGTTTCATGTATTTTTTATTAAAAAAATTAATAAATTGTAAAAAATATATCTCTTTTTTGAACTTAAAAATATAAAAATATATAGAAAAGCAAGGAAAAATAGTCGCATCAATTGCAGTAGATAACCTCATCCGTCTTCTTACAGAATCAACCAAACTTGCCTCTTCACAATTGCCGATCCAAAAACTGATCATGAGTTCAGATATTTCGCGCCAACAAATTTTTGATATTTGGCTGGTTACAGAAAAAAATTAAAAATGTCTGCGAGTCTTTGAATTTATTTGAGGAAATATTACTACTGGTTCACAAAAAACTATTAATTTTCAATCAATAAAACTTTTTTCTAAAACATTTTCCACACAAATAAACTCTAAGTGGCAAAACGCAAATAGAACAAAACTTCGATTTATTAGAGTAAATAGTGATTGGTTGACTCTATAAATTGATTTATCACAATTTATTTGTGCTAAGACCATAGATGGAAAACGATCTTATGCCTCAGTTGTTCATGAGCTTACAACTGCTTCTCCAAAAAGGGGGCAAACTCTAACGAAAAAGTAGAATTGTTTCAGATAAACCCATGAGCCTTTCTGTTGATCAAGCATTAGCAATGATAACAGATATCGGTTTATCTACACATGGCTACCAATTGTTGAGACAGCATACTTCGTCCATTAATTATAAAATGTTTCCCTGTTATGATTCTATAAAAAATACCAGGCGTGCATGTTATCCAAATGGAATAACTGTAACAGACACGACCCTTAATATCAAATTGGGCTGTGACGGCTCTGACCATAATCGTTGCAAGCAAACATTTTCTCAAGAAAATATTTCTGACGAAAGTTTATTTAGCATATCTATGGTCTCAATTGAAATGTCTTTAGAAAATGTAGGTAACAACCAAAAGCAATAATTTGGAAAAATTCTGCACCATCGTCAACAAGATATTGTCGACCTATAAAATTCGTATTTGCAAAAGAGACAAAAGACCTGATTTTAAATGAAGTTAAACAAAAAGAAAATCAAATTTTCTCTCTCTCTTACCAACTATGGTTACTATTTAACATAAGAAATTTAAAGTTACTGCTAAATTAGTTTTGTGTATGATTGATGGAAAAGTGTGCAATGCTCTTTCAAATTATTTATCATCCCAAGCTTGCTAGCTATGTGGGGCTATACCATTAGCTATGAATAATCCAATTGCAATTTTAAATAAGACAGTTGGCAAAAATATGCTGCCAATTGGCCTATCCCCTATCCATGCCTGGATTCGCTTTAAGGGGTGTTAGCTACATATTGCGCACAAATTGGATATAAAAAATGGCAAATATGGAGTTCATAATAGAGCACAATTATTAGGAAGAAATACATACAAACCCGATTTAAAGATGTATCAGGATTGCTGGTGGATATGCCAAAACACCATTCTGGCAACTCAAATGATGGTAATACTGCCAGACGTTTTTCCCGAGATGCCAAGAAGTCGGCAAATATTTCTGGTGGAGATTTGGATTTGGATAGATCATTTTCATGTTATTCCCGAGTGCCTGGGAGGTGGCTATGAAATAAACTCTGTTGCTTTTGAAAAATATACAATTGAAACCAGGAATCAATATTTGGAAAAATATGCATGGTATTGCATGCCAGTGACGGTACACAAAATACTTTTTCATGGAAAAATTTTAATTGACAGTTGTATTTTACCTATTAGCCAGCTTTCGGAAGATGCCCAAGAGGCACGGGAAAACATTCATACAGGATACAAATACGGATTTACTTAACGGGCTCTTAATATCATCGGATTCATTCATCTGCAGTTTGCGAAAAACCCCAAAAACTAAAGAAGAGGGGTTACCTTACGGGCTATTTTGGTCAATAATCTGTTTTTATGTGTAAATAAAAATCAATTAGATATCATGTTTCTGCTCGACGTTTCGTTTGCTTTATTCAAACTTCCTCAGGAGCGTAAATTTATTATAAAATCTGGCGACATATACAAATTAACATTATTAATAATTTCTAATTAAATATCTTAAATACTACATCACAGTTTAACTTACGATTCTTTGTTACATCGTCAGGGAATATAATTTGTAAAATTTATTTGTAAATAAAAAACTGGACATTACTACACAGAATTTTAAAAAATATAAATAAATTTAATAAATATTGACAACACAGTACACGCAAAATCACAGGTCTAACTTAATATAGTATCACAGAACTTTAACTAATTTCTAAAATATTGCAACGGAGTATTGGAGCTTTGTGTTATCCTTATCTTCTCTCGTGTTCATTGCATGATGAATTCTCTCTTGTATTCGTAGGCTTTCTAATGTATAGCGTTTGTTTACTCTTTTTTCCTTATCTAATATCTTAATGTTATCAAAATTCATATTATGGTTGCATTCTTTTACATGTTGTGCTAATGCAGTTGTTTCTTTTTCCTTCTTAATATCGGCTTTGTGCTCCAATACTCTCGTCTCTAACCTTCGTTTTGTTGTACCAACATAAACTTTGTTACATTGCTCCCTTTCATTGCCATCACATTTTATTTCGTAAACAACGTTGTCAATTTTAAGTATATCTTGTTTTGTTTTGTTCTGCGTAAACAGTTGCCTAAGGGTTTGGTTTGACTTGTGTGCTATTCTTGTGTTTTCATCGTTGATCATATGTTTCATTGTTTTTGTCTCCGTTAATTTTGGGATAAATGGTACACTGCAAAAAACCAAATCTTCTTTACGGTCATCATTTTTGTGTTTTGTATTATTTAGTGTTTTGTTGATTAAGTTGTTTATTATAAATATTGGGTAATTGTTCATAGTTAATATGTTTCGTATTTTGTTTATATTATTTTTCTTAAATCTTTCGTCGCTTATATGTAGTACCTTTTCAATGAGATTTGTCGCCGTGTTGATCTTCATTTTTATCGGTTGGGTGGAGTTATAGTTGATCATCCTTCCTGAGGATGTCTCCTTTGTGTACCAATTAGTTATAAGTTTATTATCGTCTTTTATTATTTTTATATCAAGGTAAGGAATTTCTCCGTTGATCTCTCGTTCTATTGTAAATTGCAGTTTGTTGTGATACGAATTAAGTGTTTTTAAAATCTTAGTTTCATCTGATTTCTTTATTATAGCAAATAAATCGTCGACATATTTAGTAATTAGTTTGATTTTTACATTTTTCTCCTTAAGTTCTTTGATTACATCGTCCAAAAGGGTGTCCAGAACAATATCAGCAATTGTTGGCGACAAAGGGTTGCCCATGGGCATACCATACGTTTGGTGATAAAATTTATTCCCGTATGTAAAATAGTTAGTTTCTGTCAAGCAGAACTGAAGTAGTTTTAGAAACTGTTTCCTCGATATTGTGGTCTGTGTGCTTAATGTTTCCCATTTGTCCAGTATGTTCTTAATCGCTAAATGAGTCGGTATATTAGTAAATAATGATACCACGTCGAATGACACTAGTATATCGTCATCTTCTATTTTCACGTTTTCCAATTTTTGTTTTAGGTCAAAAGCATTCTTAATGTTATATGTTGGTGAGATCAAATTTTTCAATATTTTTCCAATATATTTCGCTAGATTATAGCAGGGTACTTTGATAGAGGATGAAATTGGTCTGAGTGGGACGTTTTCCTTGTGGATTTTCGGCAAACCGTATAATTCAGGGGCCGCAGCTGCATGTGATGTCATATTCATCTTCTCAAATTTTGATATGTGTTTGTCTTTGTATAACTGTGTAACAAGGTTATTGTTTGTTCGTTGGAGTTTTGGCGTGGGATCAACTCTAATAGTTTTATAAGTATTTCTATCTTCCAGCAACTTATCCATTTTACTTTTATAATTATCTTTATACATTATCACAGTTTTGTTTCCTTTATCTGCTGTAGTTATAACAATATTATCCTTATGTTTACCAATAAATTTTCTTGTTTCATCGAATATTCCCAGTATGAATTTTTCTTTTTCTGTATTTCGTAAATTTCGCCTGAAATGCGTTATCCGGTTGGCGATTTTTGATCTCGTTATGTCCTTTTCTGTTTCGTCTTTTATATTTTGAACCCATTGTTCAATATCAGCTATAAGAGGGATGGGGGAAAAATTATGTTCACTTACAGGTAGTGCAAATTTGTTGCCTAAAGATAAAATCCACTTGAATTCAGTTTTAAATTCCAGGTCTGTATAGTTTACAAACCAGCTTTCATTAAAATTTAGTTTAAATTTTTTAAATTTCTTAATTCGTAGTTTCTCCATCTTTGATGAATGTGTCTGATTTGTTTTATATCTAATATTATAAAATTTGTTCCATTGATCGTCTTTAAATTTTGTTAGTTCTGTTTCGTTCAGTGTATTTTTGATCTCGCTCTCAATTCTTTTTGTCTCTGTTTTAGTATGTGTTGTATAAATGTGTGTTTCCCTTATCTCAATATTGAGTAGCTTACTGTGTAGGTTTGTTTCTATTTTTTCTATTTCGGCCTGCATGGCGTTAGTTTTAAAAAGATGCTTGAGATGTTGTGTAGTGTTTATTAAGTGTGTCGGTATAATTCGTAATTGCCTACATTGTTGTAAAAATTTACTTCTTTCTAATGATTTTGCAAGTTTTTCTACTTCTCTGCTGTATTGTTTTAATAGACTGCATGTTTTGTTGTTATATTTTTCCCTCATATGTTGAAAAAAATTATCCATAGTGCAGGCCGAAATAGAAAAAATAGAAACAAACCTACACAGTAAGCTACTCAATATTGAGATAAGGGAAACACACATTTATACAACACATACTAAAACAGAGATAAAAAGAATTGAGAGCGAGATCAAAAATACACTGAACGAAACAGAACTAACAAAATTTAAAGACGATCAATGGAACAAATTTTATAATATTAGATATAAAACAAATCAGACACATTCATCAAAGATGGAGAAACTACGAATTAAGAAATTTAAAAAATTTAAACTAAATTTTAATGAAAGCTGGTTTGTAAACTATACAGACCTGGAATTTAAAACTGAATTCAAGTGGATTTTATCTTTAGGCAACAAATTTGCACTACCTGTAAGTGAACATAATTTTTCCCCCATCCCTCTTATAGCTGATATTGAACAATGGGTTCAAAATATAAAAGACGAAACAGAAAAGGACATAACGAGATCAAAAATCGCCAACCGGATAACGCATTTCAGGCGAAATTTACGAAATACAGAAAAAGAAAAATTCATACTGGGAATATTCGATGAAACAAGAAAATTTATTGGTAAACATAAGGATAATATTGTTATAACTACAGCAGATAAAGGAAACAAAACTGTGATAATGTATAAAGATAATTATAAAAGTAAAATGGATAAGTTGCTGGAAGATAGAAATACTTATAAAACTATTAGAGTTGATCCCACGCCAAAACTCCAACGAACAAACAATAACCTTGTTACACAGTTATACAAAGACAAACACATATCAAAATTTGAGAAGATGAATATGACATCACATGCAGCTGCGGCCCCTGAATTATACGGTTTGCCGAAAATCCACAAGGAAAACGTCCCACTCAGACCAATTTCATCCTCTATCAAAGTACCCTGCTATAATCTAGCGAAATATATTGGAAAAATATTGAAAAATTTGATCTCACCAACATATAACATTAAGAATGCTTTTGACCTAAAACAAAAATTGGAAAACGTGAAAATAGAAGATGACGATATACTAGTGTCATTCGACGTGGTATCATTATTTACTAATATACCGACTCATTTAGCGATTAAGAACATACTGGACAAATGGGAAACATTAAGCACACAGACCACAATATCGAGGAAACAGTTTCTAAAACTACTTCAGTTCTGCTTGACAGAAACTAACTATTTTACATACGGGAATAAATTTTATCACCAAACGTATGGTATGCCCATGGGCAACCCTTTGTCGCCAACAATTGCTGATATTGTTCTGGACACCCTTTTGGACGATGTAATCAAAGAACTTAAGGAGAAAAATGTAAAAATCAAACTAATTACTAAATATGTCGACGATTTATTTGCTATAATAAAGAAATCAGATGAAACTAAGATTTTAAAAACACTTAATTCGTATCACAACAAACTGCAATTTACAATAGAACGAGAGATCAACGGAGAAATTCCTTACCTTGATATAAAAATAATAAAAGACGATAATAAACTTATAACTAATTGGTACACAAAGGAGACATCCTCAGGAAGGATGATCAACTATAACTCCACCCAACCGATAAAAATGAAGATCAACACGGCGACAAATCTCATTGAAAAGGTACTACATATAAGCGACGAAAGATTTAAGAAAAATAATATAAACAAAATACGAAACATATTAACTATGAACAATTACCCAATATTTATAATAAACAACTTAATCAACAAAACACTAAATAATACAAAACACAAAAATGATGACCGTAAAGAAGATTTGGTTTTTTGCAGTGTACCATTTATCCCAAAATTAACGGAGACAAAAACAATGAAACATATGATCAACGATGAAAACACAAGAATAGCACACAAGTCAAACCAAACCCTTAGGCAACTGTTTACGCAGAACAAAACAAAACAAGATATACTTAAAATTGACAACGTTGTTTACGAAATAAAATGTGATGGCAATGAAAGGGAGCAATGTAACAAAGTTTATGTTGGTACAACAAAACGAAGGTTAGAGACGAGAGTATTGGAGCACAAAGCCGATATTAAGAAGGAAAAAGAAACAACTGCATTAGCACAACATGTAAAAGAATGCAACCATAATATGAATTTTGATAACATTAAGATATTAGATAAGGAAAAAAGAGTAAACAAACGCTATACATTAGAAAGCCTACGAATACAAGAGAGAATTCATCATGCAATGAACACGAGAGAAGATAAGGATAACACAAAGCTCCAATACTCCGTTGCAATATTTTAGAAATTAGTTAAAGTTCTGTGATACTATATTAAGTTAGACCTGTGATTTTGCGTGTACTGTGTTGTCAATATTTATTAAATTTATTTATATTTTTTAAAATTCTGTGTAGTAATGTCCAGTTTTTTATTTACAAATAAATTTTACAAATTATATTCCCTGACGATGTAACAAAGAATCGTAAGTTAAACTGTGATGTAGTATTTAAGATATTTAATTAGAAATTATTAATAATGTTAATTTGTATATGTCGCCAGATTTTATAATAAATTTACGCTCCTGAGGAAGTTTGAATAAAGCAAACGAAACGTCGAGCAGAAACATGATATCTAATTGATTTTTATTTACACATAAAAACAGATTATTGACCAAAATAGCCCGTAAGGTAACCCCTCTTTTTAAATCTTACTTAAATATTAACAATTGGTCACAACAACAAAAACACACTTTTTATACTAAAGAAGAAATTTGAACACCCACAATTTTTTTTTGCTGCAAGACCCGGATGTATATATTGCAGAAGAATGGTATGAAATATATATGATATTATACCACTATGTGGTTTGGGTATAATGACTTTGTGCTGCTGTTTGTAACTACCAAAAATATTTGACCTAGACCCAGCTTTAATTATACCGATAGACTCAGAATCACTATCTGATTCGATTTAACGATGTCCGTCCGTCCGTCCGTCCGTCCGTCCGTCCGTCCGTCTGTGTGTCCATGTAAAGCTTGTAATCAAACTGCAGGTCGCAAATATGAACATATTTTGATGAAATTTGGTATATAAGATTTTATCGGCAATAGGATGAACGCTATTGAAATTAGTGAGAATCGGTCCATGTTCAGACCTAGCCCCCATACAAATGACCCCTATGAAATCAACATAAATTGCCATAAGATCCAAATTATCATATAAATCTTAGTCAAATTGAGTTTGTATGTGTTTATTACATCCATTAATCAGTAGTCCGAAAATGATCCCTTTGGGACAACTCTTAGTCATAGGCCCCATATAGAACTGCTTCCCGATCTTCACCTAAATCTATCAAAAAACAAAAATATTGCACTGATTCTTCTCAAATTTTGTTTGTATATATTTTTGCAAAATACAAGAGACTTTACCAAACATAATCACGATCGGTCCATCTTTGGACCTAGCCCCGATATAGATATATCATCCGATATGAACTTTTTCATACCTGCAGCCAAAAAATTAATAAAAATCCCACTCAAGTTTGATTTATGCTTATTTTCTATATCCAGTTTGTTGGGCCTGTGAGATAGGGTCTCTAAACGCATGGTATAGGGTATCGTATAGTCGGTCTAGACCGACCGTAATTTTCTTACTTGTTTTTATTAAACTTTGTTCTGTATTTTTTTGAATTGAATTGAAAATAAAAAAAATTTCTTTTAAACACTAGCTTTTTTATTTTGTAAGCTACACATATCGTCACTTTAAATTCCAACCGACGTAAGTAACAAACTTAATTGTTTAATTGATTATGGTGTATTAATTTAATGATTATAATATAATATAAAATGTTATCTTATATGTTATCCTTCAACAGAAGTGAAGTTAGTCATATATTACCTGTACCAAAATGTATGACTGTACCTCTATTTATTACCGAGATATGGAATTTTGATCAGCTAGAATGTCAAAACTTCACATTGTGCCACTGTCTGGAGTCTTATTGAATTCATCACTAAGTAATTGAAATAATGAAATAGTTTTTAACTTTATCATAATTATTGAATATTATTTACACACGACAATTTACCAGTAATTCAGTAACAACACTTTAAAGATACCAAAACTTAGCCAATTTCAGAGCTCTCAATAATTCGATTTAATTCCTTTAAAGGAAATAAATTTATAATTCTTAAATTTCAATTAAAAAGAAAAAAAACCCAATTATACTATGATTTTAAAATAACGACTCGATTTAAAATGTTTCCTTTACTACTTTTCTTTTGTATTATTTACTACTTCCACTGTTTGCCCATTTTCATTTGAATGATAGCCATAATTTTGTTGTCTAATATTCTCCTATTTACAATGTAATTTGTTGTTCAAATGAAAAACACATACACACACACACACAAATGTTACAAAAACAAAACAAACCAAACAAGCAAGTTTCCGGTCAATAATGTTCACACATTCACATATTCAAAAAGTCATACATACAAAAAAACATAAAATATTCAAGTTCTTCTTAACGCCCCATAGAAGTTGCCGAAACAGAATAACAAAAACACACATAACAAAACTACCAATTGAATGGCTTTTTTTCGGCTCTTCTTTCATTTCGTTATTTCGTATTTATTTTTTATGAGCTTCTTTTTTTAGCTGTTGTATTTGTGGGTCATTGCTGTGATCTACGAGTTTCATGTTAAATGGTTAAATTCCAAGAGCACTAAACCGTTACCGAACCCACAAACTTAACGGATGATTAATAATTTTGGTTTTTGTGGCTGAGGTTTTTCTTTATGTTTTACAAGTTTTATAGCCACTATGGGAGAGGGTGAAATAAGAAAAAGCTAAAAAGAAAATTTTATATTGAAGTTTTAAACTTTTTTAGAAAACAATATATATATACAGTGAAGACATAAAGTATTCGTGGATTCAAATATTTTTCATTAAACACACAAATAGAACCAAAAACCTAAGGTTAAAAAATTTTATTTTAATTTGATGTTATATATATCGAAGCCTACGGTCAAACTCGAGTACGCGAGCTACTCGAAGCTCGAGCTACTCGAATAATAAATAAGCTACTCGAGCTTAACTTGTAGCTCGAGTAATAACAATTAACATTTTCATATTTGAAAGCATGTAAAAAGATAAATATAAGTATTTAGTATAACAAATGTATACTTTTTGGAATTGCACAAGTACTGAGAATATCATCCTTAAATTTAACTTAAGTCGGACTGTTGTACTGGCGCGGGCAAACTGCTACTCAAAAAAGTTCGACGCCTTTCCATACAAATGTCTGAAAATATTCACTTCATATATGTTTGACTTCATTTTAGAAAAAATTTTCCCAAAATACATGGAATGATTTTATATATTTTAAAGTCACTTATACTGATAGATTACCCTCCTGAAATATTAAAACATTCTGATAAAAAGTGGGAGTGGGCTAACTACTACTCGAAAAAGATCATGCACTTTACGCTTAAATGTATGAAAATATTATCTTCGTGTATGTTTGATGCCTATTAACAAAAAATTTTTAAAGAACACTTGGGAAAAGCTCTTAGTATTTTAATCTGAATATATGTGGAGGATATGTTTCCAAATTTCAAAGCATTACGACCAAAAAAGATCGGAAATTTTGCAAAAAGTGTAAAATTTCAATTTCAATTTCAATTTATTCATTTAGATCAACTATTATTTACATTGTTTCTTAAAATAACTATGTACAAAGAGTTCAAGAATTTATCTTTTTCTACTTAATAATTATAGTTAATTTATAGAATTTTATATATATACAATTAAATAATATTGGAGGTAAAAATCTTCAAAAACCTATTTGAAGTTATGATAAAACTTAAACTAAGAACTTATTAACTACCTAAGCTGAAGCTAGTTCATTAATATGGGCATATTCAGAATTTAAACAACGGCAATAAAAGCTACGGGAAAGTCTATTAATTTTGCTTTCCACTAACTCTATATCTGCAAGAGCATGGAGTTGGCGGGTAGAAAAATACCTTGGAAGGTTATAGATAAACTTAAGCAATTTGTTTTGGGAAATTTGTATTTTATTTATATGGCATTTTGGCTGCATAAAACATAACCGCCTGAAAAATTGACTTAAATATGAGTTTTTTGTTGTTTATGTTTAGCCTTGAATTCCGGTTTATAAAAGGATAGAGTATTCGTATCAATATATTAATTTTATTTACAATATATGGTATATGGTCCTTAAATTTCATTTTAGGATCTAATATTACTCCTAAATATTTAACTTTCTGTTCCCATTGAATTAAGGCATTATTTATGTTGATATTTGTCTGTGGAATGTAACAAGCTTTTCGTTTCCTAGTGAAATATATGGCTTGCGTTTTGTCATTATTCAGCATTATTTTCCATCTATTAAAATATGAGGAAATTTCAACTAAGGCTCTTTGAATGTTGGTTATAACATCCACAGCTAAAGTTTCAGAGCAAAGTATAGCTGTATCATCAGCAAAAATTGACATGGTGCAATACTCGAGTTGAGGGATATCATAGATATATAAATTGTATAGTATTGCCCCTGTGGGCAACCAGCTGGAACATTAAAACTTTCCGAACAATAGGAACCAATGTGTACTTTAAAAGTACGGAAAGACAGAAAGGACTGAATTATTTTAATTATATAAAAAGGGAATTGTAAGTTAATCATTTTATATATAAGCCCATCATGCCATACAGAATCGAAAGCCGCTTTAACGTCCAGTAATACCATTCCACCGGATTTTTGATTGTAGAAATTAGAATTCACTAAATTTCTTATTCGCACTAACGGTTGAATTGTAGTGTGTTGATTTCGAAAACCAAAGTGATATGAAGGTATGATATTGTTCGCTTCAATAAAATTTGTCACTTTTTCTTTAACAACTTTCTCAAGTATTTTGCTAATGGAAGATAGTAGGCTAATAGGTCGGTATGAAGAAGGCATATCTTGTGGTTTGTTAGGTTTTTTAATTGGAATGATCTTAGACTTTTTAAACTCTTGTGGAAAATAACAGAGAATTAAACATTGATTTATTACGGTAGTTAAGTACTTTATTCCCTTTTTAGGAAGAGCTTTTAAACAGCTGTTATTAATACCATCATCTCCTGGTGACTTTCTGGTTTTCAGGTTCTGTATAATGCGAGATATATGTGAGGTATTTATTGAAAGATGGGATGTAGAGTTTGGGGTTGATAATTGAAACGCTCGAAGGGTGTCGCTTACCAGAGAATTTGTTGCTGGATCACCAAGATTGGAAGCAATCGAATGGTTTAAAGCAAAAGTTTGTGCAAGGATTTCGCATTTTTCGGAGTTATTTGTATAGCATGATGTATTGTCTTTCAAAATTGGAATGTTATTACATTTTTTTCTTAAAATTTTCGTTAGCTTCCAAAAAGCTGAAGAGCCTTTATCCAACGCAGAAAGAAGGTGATCCCACGATTTGTTTTTAGATTTATCCATTTCCTAGCAAATAATTTTATTAAGCATTTTCATGTCGTAGAAATCATTACAATCTCTAAAGCGTTGCCAGTTTCTTCTTAGACTGTCTCTTTGTAGTATCAAGGATTTTAAATAAAAAGGTAATGATTTTCTTGAAAGCGAATGTAACTTCCTTGGTACACTGGCATTAATAGCCTCATTAATAACAGTTTTGAAATTTTCTAATAAAGTACCAATATGTTCCTCAAGTATGATATCTCTTGTGTTTGGTAAGTTTAAATGTCTATCAAGGTATCTTGAAAAGGCATTCCAATTTGCTTTACTAAAATCAAACTTCAATAATGGTAAATTATTAATACTACGAGTTAGCTTTATTTTGACTGGTAAATGATCTGAACTTAGGTCAGTTATTACGACTGCTGTAGTTATAGTATCAGTTACATTGGTAAGAAATAAGTCAAGCACAGAACCTTGTCTATTGATACTAGCAGAAACGTAAGTATGATCACTAGGATATATCATATTAAAGCCATATGACTCTAACTTTTCATACAATATATTTCCCCAACAATTTGCCCTGATGCATCCCCAATTCTGATGCCTGCTATTAAAGTCCCCTCCAAGTATGTATATTTGGCTACTACTAAGTTTACGTATATCCCAAGCAAAAAGAAGTTTTTTATTACCATCTGGACTCGCTTATCCTCCCGAAAAATATCATGAATAAATATTTACAATATCATTGTTAGTAAACAGTTGTATACCGAAATCTTCAATAATGTTACTATTAACAATTGGAAGTAATTTACATTTTGGAAGTAGTACGTTTTCTGTCGTTTCTATATATAAAAAATTCTCTATGTCTTATAGAAATGTTTAGTTTAAGCCACGTTTCCGATATTAAGTAACTATGTACGTTGTTGGCAATTAAGAATTGGAATAATTCTTGGCTTTTGTTGCGAATGCCTCTTGCATTCCAAGTTATAATATTTATGCCATGGTCCATTATGAAAGGAATTTACAGGCGAGGCTAGTAATCACCTCAAATTGGTTCGCTTTGCTTTTACAATTTCGCAGATTTGTGATAAGCTCCAGAGTTAGACTCTTTATTTCCTGCATTGTGAACAAGTTGTTGTTGTTAATATTATTGTTGATGTTGTTGTTGACATTATTGGGATTTCCTGTTTGCCAGACTCCAGATGTATTTGGTACACTTTGGTGCTGGGTGTTTGGATAATTAATGTTGTAGTTGGCGTATGTAGCAGCACCAGTATTTTTAGGAGCAACACGACGACGTATTGGTTGTGTGCGTTGTCTTATTTGAATATAGTTTGCCTTACTTAGGCACTCATCGGAAATCGACTTGTGGGGACCGTTGCAATTTGCGCATTTAACAACAGATTCCCTGCAGTCGGAAGTTATGTGTTGACCTGCACAATTTGCGCAAAAAGTTTTCACCTTACATCTGCTGTATCCATAACCGAACATCTGGCAGTTGAAGCATTGGGTAATTTTAGATTTATTGGCCTGTTGAAACTCCCATCTAACCTTGACATAATCGATTACGGAGAAGTGTTGTCTAAGTTCCCTTATTGTAATTGACTGGCATTCAAAGTAAACGACATATACATACATATAACATATTATACATTATAATTACTATTTTTTATAATGAGCTTTACATCCAAACATTTTAAACCCATATTAGTAAGATTTTTTTAATGATCATAGGGTCACATTTATCGAGCCCAAAAATAAGGGCTTTGTAAGGTTTTTCGTTTTTGGTTGCATAGGTGAAAAATTCAAATATGTTAGTAAGCACATTGCAAACCGGATTAAAATCACTTTTGGTTTTACAGAAAAATTTTAAACCAATTGAAATTTTTCTGATTGCATAATCTGAAATATTGTATTTTTTGCAGATTTCATGAATTTCCTCAATTTTGCATTTTAATATTGTTATGGGGAGTACTATAACTTTTTTTGTTTTTTCGACTATTATTTCATCTTCTATTTTGTCATCATCAATGGTCTGTAACGTAGAAAAATAAAATGAACGATTCACATTCATTGCGTTGTTGTTATTGGGTTTTGTTTTTAATAATTGTGTTTACGCATAGTGCGTTTACATCTTCACCTGGTCTTGTACGTTTAATGTTGTGTGCTTTAAGTTGTTGTTTTAAAGAACTATTTATGTACAATTTTGTTTTTTTTTTTTGTTTTTCAATATGCGAATTGTTTTTTTAAGAGCTTAAGCATGACTCAAAAGTGTAAAAAAAATATAAAAAATAAGCATGAATTTTTTTTTTAGTTTTTTCCTTGTCTGTAATTGACTGTATTCATAGAATACTCATAAAACTTGTAAACCATTCCAACCAAAATTGTGGCGCCAGTATAGCACTACTCCACTGATATTGTCCACTTTTATAAAAATGTTTGAATATATGCTCTAATTTGAAGTTTGATGATATTTTCCAGAAAATTTTCCACAATGACTTAACAAAAAATTATATTCATTAAAGCTGTGTATATAAAAAGAATACTTCCAGTTTCAAAGCATTCCGCCAAAAAATAAAGCATGGAGGAACTACTACTCGACAGAAAAAAGAAACTAAAAAACAAAAATTTTTTTTCACTGCCCGTAATTGACCTTATTCACGAATGACTCCTATAAAAAATTAAGCCATTCCGATTAAAATTGTGTTCTGGACGCAACTACTCGAAAAAGTTCAGCCACTTTCTATGCAAATGTGTAAAAATTTTCTCTTATTTCAAGTTTGATGTAACTTAAAAATAGTTTCCACTACGACTTGCGAAAAATTTTTACTATTTGTAGTTGCAGATATATCGAGATACTCTTCTTAAAATTTCAAAGCATTCCGATAAATATAATAATAATTTCCTTACAAATATATGAAGAAATTCACTTCATGCAAGTTTGACATCGATTTAAAAAATAATATTTAAAGTACACACGACACAAATTTATGCTTTTTAAAGTAACAGTACGTGCACCAAACTTCAAAGTAATCTAGTTAAAATTGTGGCTCGGACAAACTAGTACTCGAAAAATATCAGATTCTTTCCCTACAAAAGTGTGAAAATTTGCACTTATTTCATATTTCAGATAATTTGGCAGAAAATTTTTCATACTGACTTAGCCAAAAGTTATATTTTTAAACTTAAAAATGTAAGGAGAGTATTTCTTTTAAACACGAACTACTACTCGAAAAAGCTCGACCACTTTCCATACAAATGTAGGAAAACATTCAATCCATGGAAGTTGACATCACCTTAAAAGATATTTTTCAAAAAAATGGTAAAAATTAATACATATATTAATCCCTCATATTAACAGATTACAAATATTAAAAAAAAAAACAAATATTAAAAAAAATAATGTTTTTTTTAACAATTGTTACCGACTATATCCTTATATGACTCATTTAAGTTTTTAAGCCAGACTAATATTGTTGTATTGGCAACCTACTATTCGAAAAATATCAGTCAGCCGATTTACAAAAAATACTTAAGGCACACATTGCACAAATTTATACATTCTAAAGTTAAAAATAAGAGAACATTACATTATTAAAATTTCAAAGACTTTCGGTAATAATTGTGCTGTTGGCGAATTGCTATTCGAAAAAGATCAGCCAGTTTCCATACAAATATGTAACGAAAAAATGCACTCCAACCAAGTTTGACATCCATTTACAAATAATATTCAAGGAACACATGCAATATATGTATACATTCTAAAATTTGAAATACGAGGACATTACGTCCTTAAAATTCTAAAGCATTCCGACAATAATTGAGCTGTTGGCGAACTACAATTTCATAAAGTTCAGCCACTTTCTATACAAGTGTGCTCTTATTTTAAGTTTGATGTAATTTTACTAAAAATTTTCCTTTTTTAAGCTTCTGTTATTTATTAGATCTACTCCGTGGTGAGCCTAACAGTAAGTATACAAATCTTAAAAACTAAATATTATGACCTTAAATAAAAAAGATAAAAAAGAGAAAAAGATAAATAATAAATAAACTGTCATTAATAAACGGTATTCCCAAAAATCAACGGTATCGTAGGCAGGTCGTTTCGACGAAGACGTGTTATGCCTGCAGTGTTTTTCAGGTTTCTTGCGAGTGGATTCAGGTGAGTTTCCAATTTCATTTTATAATTCGATTGCAGACGGGGGATTTCATCTTTCACTAAAGAAATATTCAAGTTTTTGTGTAAAATTTCGCTCCTTATGTACAAAGCAGCTCCTGTTATTATTCGCAATATCCTCGATTGGGACATCCGTATAACATCGATGTTGGTTTTAGATGCGTTTTCCCAAAGATGGACAGCATATGCTAATATTGGCTTTATTACACTGTTATACAACAGGACTCTATATTCAAATGTCAGTTTCGATTGTTGGTTTATTGGCCAATGTAGGCTAAAAGTCTTTAATTTTATTTGTGTTTTCTTAGCTTTAATGTGTTTGCGCCATGTGATTCACCGATCCAAATGAATGCCAAGGTAGCACAACGGATTTCGGGCCTTAGGCTGAATGTTACATGTTTGCACTTCTGTTCATTTCTCTTGATTCTCCAGGTAGATAGACCCATCTCGACTCGCTTAGGTGTTCATTTAATAACATTGATTTAATTCTAGAGTTATTGTGAATGCTGAGAATGGCTGTATCATCTGCACAAATTGACGTGGTTAGTCCCTGGTTCGTAGGTATATCACATGTAAAAACAAGTAATATAATTATAGTCGGTCTAGACCAACTATACGATATCCTATACCATGGTTTAGAGACCCTATCTCTTCGGTCTAACTAATTGGATATAGAAAAGAAGTATAAACCAAATTTGAGTGACATTGTTATTTATTTTTCGGCTGAAGATATAAAAAAGTTCATATCGGGTGCTATTTTTATATGGGGACTAGGTCGAAAAATGGACCGATCCTGACAATATTTGGTAAAGTCACTTATATTTTGAAAAATTTTATACAAACTAAATTCGGAAAAAATCTGTGTAATATTTTTATTGTTTTAATAGATATAAGTGAAGATCGGGAAGCAGTTCTATATGGGGCCTATGAATAAGAATTGTCCTATAGGGATTATTTTTGGACTACTGATTAATAGATATAATAAAGACATAAAAACCCAATTTGACTGAGATCTATATGATAATTTGGATCTTATGGCATTTATGTCGATTTCATTGGGGTCATTTGTATGGGGATAGGTCTGAAAATGGACCGAATTTCACCAATTTCAATAGCGTGCGTCCTATGGCCAATAAAAGCTTACATACCATACTGCATCAAAATATATTCATATTTGCGACCTGTATTTTGATTACAAGGTTTACATGGACACACAGACGGACGGACATCGCTAAATCGACTCAGAGAGTGATTCTGAGTCGATCGGTATAATAAAAGATGGGTCTAGGTCAAATATTTTTGGTAGTTACAAACAGCAGCACAAAGTCATTACACCCAAACCACATAGTGGTATAGGGTATAACTATATACAGAATATGACCTAGGACGCTTCCCTGAGGAACACCTGCTTTGATTTTAAAGTAATCGGTTGTATGAATTTTGTACTTTACTAAAAAATTTTTGTTGGTTAGATATGATTCCAGATTCTTGTGGCAATTTGGTGGAGACCCTCGAGCCATACTTTATCGAATACTTGGACAACGTCTAAGCAGATAGCCGAACAAAAATTCCTATCTTCAAATATTCTACTTATCCGATCCATTATGCGATTTAGCTATTCAATTGCGCCATGTTCTTTAGGAAAGTGAGCTATGGCATAATTTTTGTCAAAAGCAATTTTTCGAATAGTTTAGATAGACACGGAAGAAGACTTATAGCAGGAAGTGTTTTGTCTTTACTAGGTTTGTGGATCATAATAATATGTGACGTTTTCCAAGAGTTTGGAAAGTAGCCATTCTGTAGCATTTTGTTGTTGTAGCATTTTTGTTGTTTTTATAAGATGTTCTATTGCTGTCATATGTAGTTTCTTAATCATTTTTGGGCAAATTAGATCATTCTTGGTAACATTACATAGCTCATTGGAAGTGAGCGTGATTGGGTTTATTGTGGCTTTACTTCTTTCAGTATGTACGGGAACTTGATAGCCATTGGTGCTTGGATTTGGTTCCAAAATAAGACTTGAATGCTCAGCAAACGTTTCAGCTTTCTGTTTGTCACTACGTGCCCAGTTACCACTAGAAACCTATGTGGGTATTCATGTACAATTTGCGGTTTAAAATTTGTTGTTGCTTTCAATACAGAATGATGTTTAGAACAGCCAGGAGAAAGGTGTCTAGTTTTCTTGTTTCGATTTGTCTCAGCGCTTCTCTTAGTCTTTTTACACATAGATTGAGTCTAAACTTTTCTGCAGGGGATCGATCGGCTTGCCATTCTCTTCTAAGGCATCTCCTAGTTGACACTAATTCTTCTATTTGGCTGTTGCTTATCATGTGTCGGCAATTAAGGACTAAACTATAAGTAGTTGAATTAAACAATGTGCAATTTAAAGTCAATGCCAGTGCACCCTTCATTAACTAGGGTGTCTATGTGACTGGATATGTATTTGCGAAACTTTAACCAATTTGTCTCTGGTGAGGTTAGTTTATAGTCGTGAGAATTATAAATGGGATCCTCTCTAAGACAGAATACGACAGGGGAGTTGACGGAGGAGTGATCTGATCTTGACTCCGACGATATTAGATATCTCCTAATGTGCTTCGTTATACAAAAATCTATGAGATATGGCGTTTTCTTTAAATTTGTAGGCCAGTGTGTAGGTTGTCCTGGTGAGATAAAGTCGAGGTCCCTTTGTTGCAACAAGACATTATAGAGTTGCATTCCTCGTGGGCTTATGAGACGGAAGCCCTAGTATTTAAAAGGCAATAGGCAGCTGATAAGGAGATATTGCTACTATGAAAAACAATGCATACGGCAGTTACCTGCAAGTAGTTTTGCGAATATTCTTCTCGGACATAATTCCGTACACGAGACCTAATTAAGACACCAGTTCCTCCATGAGCCTCACCATCAGGGTGGGTAATTTTGTAAACAGTATATCCTGGTATACAGAAATTATATTTATTCGTTAAGTGTTAAGTGAACATATCTGGGTCCGAAATGTTTTCACATACTACTTGCTTGTATTGTTTTTGTCCCGAGGAACAATTACATCCACATTAGAGTGGTCCTTAAAAATTAAAACTCAATTATGGGGAGAGGCGGGGTCCAGTTTGTTTCCTTTCTATATAAAACAATCGGATAAAGAATAGTCACGCCGGAAATCGATTGAAAATTTCAATTGACTTTTTTCAGATTTTAAGAAAATTTCGTTCTATAGTTTACTTGTTCCGACAAGTTGTTGCACGACTCGAGGTAAGTATTAAATTATCTTTTCAAAAAACCTATAAAACTTCAAAATCTAATAAAAACTGGCCAAGAAATAGCAAATGCCCCAGACCACTTTTGTGCCAAAAAAACTAGGTCAGGACATTTGATGGAATTTTTTCAACTTTGAGAAATTGATTAAAGCCAATTTTATTTTTTGGTCTCTATAATTATAAGTACTCACATATGAAGTATTGCTTTTATTACCACGTTGTGGGAAATTTTTTTTATAAAATTTTGAAAACTCCTTTTTCAAGTTTTGAAAAATTTTCTTAAACAAAATTTGAAAAAATTGATTTAGCTCTTTAAGGTCTTGTTAAATACATGTTATAGATTAACAGTGTGAATTTTAATATAAATCCCTAACCAGAATTTTTCTGACAACGATTTTATTTCTGCGGATTTCGAGAAAAATGGAATTTTTGTGAAATATTCAGAATACGTAATCTTTATGTATCAAAAATTTATCAGTTCTCTACTTTTAAATACTATGTTTTATCTTAAAAGCTAAAGGTTTTGGAAAAAATAGTATGACCCCATTAATCCTTTTGGAATTGGGGTCACATATGACCCATATTAATACAAGACAATTTATTCAAAAAATTCAAATATTTTGCTTACGATGTTTAAATTTAAAAGTCTTACTTAGAATATTATAACCAAATATGTATATTATCCGTTCCTAAAATTTGGAATAAATCGAACAACGTTAACCCATTATTTGCCAAGTCCAGCTTTGGTTTTTAAGTTTTTTATTAAACTCGATGAAACTACTATTTATAATTTAAGAAATATAATTCGGTTATTTTTTATTTATTTAACCCTTCAGTGCTCATGGGGTCAAAACTATCCATTGTGATATTTTTTTGGTGCAATTTTCTGCTTATTGCTCGCGAATATAAATTAAACCAACTTTTATCCAATTTTATTATAAAATTATATTATTTTTAAAAACTATCTACATGTTTCCAAATAAAATAAGAATATTGTTGAACTATGTATAACTCAACATTGTTAAATTAAACTTGACTTTGTACAGAAAGGATGTTGTTTTTTTGTATAATTCTACTAGCTGAAGGAAAAACTGCTTTTCTTTTTCATTATTTGTTAACACTATGAAAATATTTTATGAATTTAAAGCCTCTTTCAGCAGTATCGTTAACTAAAAAAATTCCGTGCATAAATTGTAACTCTTTTTAAAAGCTTCATTAAATTCCTACGTCGATGGAGGAAATAATAAAAATTCTGCAGAAATACTAAAACAGCTGAAGCAATTTGTAGTTTTCTGGGACCCAAAATCGTTTAAATCAATATTTATAAAATGTTCTGGGTTAATGAATTTTCTAGGCGGACATAATAGTAGGTTTTCGCAAAATATAGCAGATTTTTATTTTCCAACAAATAATAAGTGTTTCGTCTAGTTTACTAGAAAAATGCATTATATTTAGGTATTTACTTTTTTTTTAAATATGCCAAAATTTAAAGTTTGGCCTCGGAAAATAATGAGTTAACGTTGTTCGATTAATTCCAAATTTTAGGAACGGATAACACAAATTTGGTTACAATATTTTAAGTAACGCTTTTAAAAATTTGACAGCATAAGCAAAATATTTGAATTTTTTTAATAAATTGTCTGGTATTAACTTGGTTTCATATGTGACCCCAATTCTAAAAGGCTTAATGGGGTCATATTATTTTTTTTCCAAAACCTTGGGCTATTAAGATGAAATATAGTATTTAAAAGTAGAGAACTGATAAATTTTTGATATTAATAATTTAAAAAGATTACATATACTGAATGTTTCACAAAAATCCAATTTTTCTCGAAATCCGCAAAAATATAATCCTTGTCAAAAAAATTCTGGCACAGGGACTTGCATTAAAATTCAAATTGCTAATCTTTAACATGCATTTAACAAAACCTTAAGGTGCCAGATCTATTTTTTTAAATTTTGTTTAAGAAAATTTCTTAAAACTTGAAAAAGGAGTTTTCAAAACTTTATGAGAAGAATTTCCCATTTTCGGTTGCAATGCGCAATAGCTTAACAACGTGGTAATAAAACAGTACTTCATATCTGAGTACATATAAGTATAGAGACCAAAAAAAAAGTATTGGCTTTAATCAATTTCTCAAAGTTGAAAACAATGTCATCAAATTTCATGACCTAGTTTTTTTTTTTTTTTTTTTGCACAAAAGTGGTCTGGGGCATTTGTTAGTTCTTGGCGAGTTTTTCTTCGATTTCGAAGTTATATTGGTTTTTGAAAGAAAAAAATAAACTGGAGAATGAAATTTTCGTAAAATCTGAAAAAGAGTCATATTTTCCCCATATAAACACAATTGAAGATTTAAATTTCCGGCGTAACTTTTCTTTATCCGATTGTCCCCAAACATCACATTTATTAGTTTTATATAGAAAGAAAACAAACTGGACCCCGCCTCTCCCCAAAATCGCAATCTGAAAAATGTCCATATAACGTAGGACCACTCTAATCCCCATTTACAAAAGAGAATTGATTTTGTGTTTCCATATTTCTTTAACTCAGTTCGTTTTATTGATTGTAGCAAGCACAAATTTAACATACGATTGCAAACTTATAGGTTTGCTTAAATTGCCGTATTATAAAATTTTTTGAGTAATTTCACTAAAATCAAAAATGTGTTCTATCCGCGGGTAATCGCGGGTGCAAAAGTATATATAGGGTTAAAGAGGACACTTTCACCTTTTTCCGAGTGATATACGTTTCTTGTTCCCTTTTGTTCCCTAGAAATTCTATTCCACTAAAATTGAATTTTGATAAAAATATAGAAATTAAATAAACACTAGCAGATTCCAGCCCTCGAAATTCGAGCGCAAATTCTAGGAATTTTTATTTTTCATTAAGTAAAGACCCTAAAAGTATGCTAATCAATTATAGCCAATTAACAAATTAACACAAAAAACTCATTTTTATTACAAACACATTAACAAATTTAATAAACACACACATAGCATGTGTTAATAGCAATTTTAAATACAATTTACTCAAAATAAAGGAAAAAATTTAAAAGTCTGTAAATCTGCAAAACGGCTAAATAGAAATACCTTTCAAATAATATACGTTTGGTCAAAATCGGGATAAAACAGTAGAACAAAACATCGGTCACAAGAAATCGCCTAGCCTAATAATATTATTGATATATGTTAAGGCTGTTTAAAAAAGGAAATCTGTGTACAGTGTACATTTATTTATTTATTTTTATTTCTGTATTTTTTTTAGTTAGCATATATAAAAGATAAATATTAATTTGTACTAGCAGATTCCACCCCTCGAAATTCGAGTGCAAATTTTAGGAATTTTTATTTTTTCATTAAGTAAAGACCCTAAAAGTATTCTAATCAATTATAGCCAATTCACAAATCAACACAAAAAACAAACTCATTTTTATTACAAACACATTAACAAATTTAATAAACACACACATAGCATTGTATAATTTTATGTATGTATTAGTAGCAACTTTAAATGCAATTTACTCAAAATTAAGGAAAAAATTTAAAAATATGTAAACCTACAATGAGGCTAAAAAAAAATACCTTTCAAACAATATACGTTTGGTTAAAATCGGGATGAAACGGTGGAACAAATCATTAGTCACAAGAAATCGCCTAGCCTATTAATATTATAGATTTAAGAACACCCCTAATATTTAACGGTAGGGCTGTTACCTCTTACAACAACTAAAGACCACTATCCTACCAACCTTCTAAAAAGGACCACATGTCATTAGCGATGATAACTTATTTTTGATAAAAAAAACAAAAAATTACAGGGTCCGCCATCTAACGTTTTCTTTTTTTTCAACTAGTGCTTATTTCGTGAATGGTGACACATAGCTCATGTCTGATTTCACAGATAATTAGTTTTATCCTTCCGCTGAACGAATATGGTTGTGTATAAGCTTGAACTACGCTGGGAAATATTGCGACATTACTTTGAAAGTCATGGTTGCAGAATGTGTGCGAAAATTGCGTACGTATTTTGGAAGAAGAGAAGCACCGTCAGCTCCGTATGTTCGTTATCTTATGAAAAAAGTGAAGGAAACTGGCATCCTCATCGATAAACCAAAGCGTGAAAAGCCAAAAACAGTGCGTACACCCGAGAATATTGCTGCTGTGGCAGAAAGTGTGCGTTAAGTGCCATCAACATCAATTCACCGTCATTCTCAAGAATTGACCATTTCGGAGGCATCATTGCACACTAGGTCAAATGGACACATTTTCTGTGCGAAAGTCGAATTTCTTAATATCGATTTTACATTGGTAATTCTAATCCCCATGCAGATAATAGTACATAATAACAGAAACTTTACTTTGTTTTTGTAAAATGTCAAACTCCGTCTGACAGCTATCAATCAAAGTCACACGTTCACCAAGTTATTGAAAGACTGTTTGCGCAGCCTATAATTTTTGTTACGTTTTAAGTGCTTGTTTTTGACAAAGTGGAAATAAATAACGGAAAATTCGCAATGGAAGACAAGAATATATGTAAGTACTACTGTTCCAGTTAAAAACAAGATAATTTTTATCATTTGTTCACAAAAAAATCAGAATTCTTTGCATAACCTCAAAAATTTTTTGATTGATCTTTTATTACGATTCCATGTAAGCTTTAAAAATTTCGGCCACTTTCGGCTAACAAAAAGTAAAAAGAAATGAATAAATTAAGATGTAATTAGTTGATTTTAGTTTACCTTAAACTCCGTCTTTTAGCGCTTTTCAACCAAAATCGTTTTTTGTAGGTTATGCTATAAAAAAAAGGCGATTTGTTTGAAGTATGGCTGCATGAGTGTTCGCAAAAAGAAAAGCTGGCTTCGGTTGTCATCTATGTTGCAGAAAAAATTGGTGCTGATGATATTTCCGAAGGATCAATGAAATTGTTGGAAGAAAAAACTCGTCTTTTCTGCAAATCCTTAACAACTAAATACGAAAAATATGGGAGAAAATTTGGGAAGAACGCAGACAAATTTAGATTTGATAACAGCGTTTGGCTTACTGATGAAATAAAATGTCACCTGCAAAATCCAAGTCTTCGACTGTTGGCCGCCCAAAATCTCAATTTTGGAACAAGAGTGAGTTTGGAAAAAGGAAAGAAGCAGCCGAGCTTTCAAAATCAGTAAATAACGCAACAAACTTACTAGTACGTGCAGCAGCAACATCGGCTCGGAAGCAAGGAGACGTGAATATGGCTGCAGTTCTAAAATTAAGTTTAGTAAGCCCAACATGGCCTTCAAAAATAAGAAAGCTATGCGCTGAAAGCAATGCCAAATCAATTTCATTTTATGCAGATGAGGCATTAGCCTTTTTTGGAAAATAATGTTACAAAGGAGCAGTACAATGCAATACGTCGCGAGAGTAAATTAAGAAACTGCGACATTATAGCCAAATTGCAGACGCTAAACTAAAATGCCGACCAGATGGTATAGAGGTAAGCGAAACCATCGCAAATGCTCCGCTGAAATCGGTTATAACCCGTACTGCGAAAAGAATAGTTCAAATGCAAAGAGAGGTTATCGAAGGTGTTATGGAAAAATAAAAACCAATTATGTGAAGTCTGAGCTAATATTAAGTTACGGATTCGATAGCAGCGCTGGTCGTGCACAATTTAAACAAGCTTTCAATGAGCCAAGCACATCGAAATGTTCTGATGCAACGCTTTTTGCAACAGCAATTATTCCGTTAAGATTTGTGTTGCCATATGGAATGCCTATTTGGAACAATCGTGCACCGCGTTCGTCCCATCTATTTAGAATACACCAAGGAAACAAAAGACACTGTTTTAAAAGAGCATTCGGACTTAAAAAATGAAACTGATGGTCTAGAAAACATGGTTATAACAATTGATGAAAATTAAACAGTCGAAATTTCATTTAATTTGTGTTTTACGCTTATTGATGGAAAAGTGCTCAATATTTTAACAGGGACTTTGTCAAATCAAGCTTGTCCTATTTGTGGCGCTACACCAAAAGACTTCCAGAATTTAACCGACGATACTTGCGAAAAATTTCGAGGAAAAGAGTCAAATTTTAAATACGGAATTAGTCCTCTTCATTGCTGGATCCGATTTGTTGAGTATATTTTGCATTTGGGCTACAAATTAAACATACAAAAATGGCAGATCAGAGCAGATGAAGACAAACGAGCAGTTGCGAAAAGTAAGGAAAATATTGAAAGCGCTTTCTGGAAGGAGCTAGGTCTTCGGGTAGATATGCCAAAAGTTGGTGGCCTCGGTAACACAAATGATGGCAACACTGCGCATCGAGCTTTCACAAACCACCAAATCTTCTCTGGTATTACTGGCGTCAACCAACACCTAGTTTTTCGACTTAAAACTATATTGATTTGTTTATCGATTGAGTTTCCATTAAAATCTGAACAATTTCAGACGTTTTGCTTTGCCACAGCTGAATTTATTCATAAGTTGTATCCTTGGTTGCTTACGACGTCCACCTTACTTAAGGTTCTCATACATTCGAAGGAGATCATTGATAATACTGTTCTACCATTAGGTTTCTTTGGAGAAACTGCTGCCGAATCGAGACATAAAATTTATAAATCAGACAGATTACAGATTACCATGCACGTACGAATAATCGCATTAATAATCTTCGAGATATTTTTAACGGAGCAGCTGATACATCAGATCCGTTGATTTCTACAAAATATTTAGGCAGGCGGATTCAACAACAAAAGTCTTTACAACTGCCACCTGAAGTTGTCGAAATGATAAGTTCGTTTGATTCAACGCAAGAAAGGATTGAAAATGATGCACGTGATAAAATTAATGAAGATGACGCAGTCGACGAAAAGGAAATATTTTCAATTTCTTCCCTTGATAATTTAAATAATTTATGTTTACAAAATGAATTACATATAAATGGTAATTTAGAAGAGGACTAAAATACATTTTTCTAATAAAAACACGGAAAATATTTTTGTTTTGTTTTTTAAATATTACAAAGCTTTTCTCATTTCTTACTCTTGATTCTGATCATTAATCTAGCTGATTTTAAGGGGAGGGTGGAGAGGGTTTATGGTATTTTAAAATAAGGTTGTGGTCAAGAATCAACACAAGTTATTAACAACCGAACACATATATTTATTACTTCGAATATTTTAGATAATAAGCGGAAAAGTCTGCTTTGCTTAACATTTGTCATTGTTTTAGTTTGAAATAATACCATATTTTAGATGCTACTAATTTCGCACAAAAAATGTGTCCATTTGACTTAGTGTGCATTGAGACGAATTTTGGCTAAAGACCTTGGTATGACGCCATACAAAGTCCAATTGGTTCAGGAGTTGAAGCCAACTGACCATCCAATGCGTTTTCGCTTCGCTAAGTGGGTCGCACACATACATTGAAAAGCCGATACACCCAAAACGAGTCACTGTTTGGTGCGGATTTTGGTCCAGAGGCATATTTGGGGCATTTTTCTTCGAAAATGAGCAAGGAGTGGCCGTTACAGTCAATGGCGATCGTTATCGGGCCATGTTGAACGAATTTTTGTTCACAAAAATTGAAGAGGAGGATATTGGCAACATTTGGTTTCAACAGGACGGCGCTACGTGCCACACAGCCGAAGCTACACTCGATGTTTTGCGCCCTGTTTTTGGAGATCGCATTATCAGCCGCAGAGCTGATGTCGTTTGGCCACCTCGGAGCTGCGATTTGACACCGTTGGACTATTATTTGTGGGGTGCCCTCAAAGATGAGTGTTACGCCAACAAGCCAGAGACAATTGACGCTTTAAAGGAAAATATTCGTGAAGCCATCGGTGAAATACAGCTGCACACAATCGATAATGTGCTTAAAAATTGGACCGATCGTGTAGGCTACTGCATGGCCAGCCGAAGCAGCCATTTGAATGAAATTATTTTCCGTTATTAACCGGAAGGATTGTACTTTCAAATAAAAAAAGAAATTTGAGATAATATTAAGTACTTTTTTTTATAGCATTTTCAAAAAAAAGTTATTTGGCGGACCCTTTAGAAAACAGTTGAGTTTGACAGCATGCCACGCCCACAATTAGCAGTTTAACCTAATTTGGACAAATTAGCTACAAATTGTCGCAAAAATTTTAAAAATCGGTGACAAAAAATTTAAGTTTTGGCCAATGAATTAAAATTTTCAGCCACAATGCGTCGTAAAACCTGTTTTGCGAATAACTTAACGCAACATTTTAATTTTATATAAGTGCATATTTCCAAAATCTCTATACCTATAACCCAAAAATGGTAAAATTAGCTATTGCACCGCAATATTGTATGGATAATATAATGAGTTTTGCCAGATGTTTATTACTGGCAAACTGGCCGAGTTCAAAAATATTTCTATATACTATAATTATCAGTTAAGTTGTAGCATTTCGATTACATACCATCTTTACATTACACAATTTTCAGCTCTTAATTTTCATATTTCATATAGGCCAAAGTAACAATCACAGTAAATATCATTAGTAAATTAATAACAGCAGCATCATGGATAAACCAACATAACTGCTACTAAAACGATGTTAGCAGAATAAAATATGGACCATCAAAATTAACTATTTTACATATTTACCAAAATAAAAACGTACACAAAACCTTCAACCAACAACTGTACACAAGTGTACACTATCGTTTATACTCACCTGGTGTCATGCTTGGATATTTTTCGTTGTTGAAACTAAACAAACAAAATGCTAATGATGATTTTGAATTTTGTAGCAAACGAAAAAAAAACAGAAAAGAATACAAACAAAAACAGCCAGAGCTTCATTTTAGTCGCCGCTCACAATCAGTGGAAGTGGAAAAATATGTATGAATGGATATTTGAAATTGGTTAACAAGAGAGTGTTCGTTCCATTAGCACAGACACATACAGAGCCGCAGTCACCAGGTGGTTTAGCATTGAATAAATAGCAGCAACAACAACAGCTATGATAAAGAAATCTAGCTCACGTGCATAAATTACATAAGGGTCACACGGGTTGCTGAAAATACAAAAAACAAATATAAACGCACACACACACACTGACACACATATACACGTACACACTAACAAACTAAATAAAACTACATGAATTTAAGTGAATCTTTCAGTGCTTATTCTTGGAAAATAGCTACAATAACAACAATAAGATAAACAAACTACATTTTCTGTGACAAAAACACAATGAAGCGTACATTACTCTCACTCCGGGAATACCCCCTCTTGCCATAGTTACCTACAAAAACATGACAAAAAGTCTAGATTTCGTAACATAAAGTGCTTTAGCATTAGTTAGGGTCATACAATGGCAATGTGCTCTTGTATAACGCAAACATTAACAAAATATAAAAAAGCATATATCAGGTGTATCGTTAAGTTTTCCAACTATTCTCATAATAAATTTCAAAGTTTTGTTCTTGAAATATATTTTATATAAGAAAATGCCAGAACCAAAACGTATCTACTAAAAAAGGAATTAGATATGATCAGCAATGGATTTAGAAAAGAAAAATTTAAGTGCGACTGTCATGGCTTTTTTACCTGAAATTTTATTCAATATGATACCGGATTGTGATTGTTACATTTAGACTAATTGTAAGACCAAAAATAAACCGATAATGTTCATTTTTGGAAAGGATCTCTATATCTTCCTCAAACATATACAATCAAATTTTTTAGCAAAACATGTCTCAATTGACTTAAGCCATATTTAATGGAATATCTGAAGACTAATTTGTATCCAATATGATGTTACAGACTACTAGATATTTAGCGATAATTCTTGATCAAGCACTTAAATGTAACCAACATCTTTACAACTCTGCCACAAAAGCTTTTTAGTAGAATGTGTGACGTAGTACCAATTTCTTGGTCATATTGCATAATATATTGTGAGTACATGCACCTAATTCTAAAACTGGAACTGTTAGGCAATTCGAAAATTGTCAGACTTAATTTCAAATTAATACAAAAAAAAAAAAACAAAAGTAGTAATCAATAAAGAAATTGTCGAATAAAGTCAGCTTAAAGTCAATAATTTTTTTATGAAATATTTTACTTTCCACTGATGGCATTTTCAGGAATAGCTAGGAACAACAATCGAAACAATAAAAAGTAAGAAAATTATAGGCTGTCTAGACCGACTATACGATACCCTATACCATGCGTTTAGAGACCCTATCTCATAGGCCCAACTAACTGGACATAGAAAATAAGACTAGGCCCAAAAGTGGACCAATCCTGAATATGTTAGGTAAAGTCTCTTGTGTTTTGTAAAAATATATACAAACAAAATTTGAGAAGAATCAGTGCAATATTTTAGTTTTTTGATAGATTTAAGTGAAGATCGGGAAGCAGCTCTACATGGGGCCTTTGACTAAGAGTTGTCCCAAGGTGATCTTTTTTGGACTACTCATTAATGGATGTAATAAATGCATACAAACCCAATTTGAGTAAGATCTATACGACAATTTGGATCTTATGGCAATTTATGTCGATTTCATAGGGGTCATTTGTATGGGGGCTAGGTCTGAACATGAACCGATTCTCACCAATTTCCATAGCGTTCATCCTATGGCCTATAAAAGCTTATATACTACATTTCATCTAAATTTATTTATATATGCGACCTGCAGTTTGATTACAAGGTTTACATGGACACAGGCGGACGGACGGACATCGCTAAATCGACCCAGAAAGCGATTCTGATTCGATCGGTGTAATAATAAATGGGTCTAGGTCAAATATTTTTGGTAGTTACACACATTACAATTACAAACCACATAGTGGTATAGGGTATAATTAAATAAATTCCAACCAAGTAAGAAAATTATATTCGATCTAGACCGACTATACGATACCCTATACCATGCATTTAGAGACCCTATCTCCTAGGCCCAACTAACTGGACATAAATAAGCATAAACCAGATTTGAGTGGAATTTTTATTAATTTGTTTGGCTGCTGATATGAAAAAGTTCATATCGGATGCTATATCTATATGGGGACTAGGCCCAAAAATGGACCGATCCTGACCATGTCTGGTAAAGTCTCTTGTATTTTGCAAAAATATATACAAACAAAATTTGAGAAGAATCAGTGCAATATTTTTCTTTTTTGATAGATTTAAGTGAAGATCGGGAAGCAGCTCTATATGGGGCATATGACTAAGAGTTGTCCAATAGGGATTCCTTTTCGACTACTCATTAGTGGATGTAATATATACCTCCAAACCCAATTTTACTAAGATTGGTATGATAATTTGGATCTTATGGCAATATATGTTGATTTCATAGGGGTCATTTGTATGGGGGCTAGGTCTGAACATGGACCGATTCTCACCAGTTTCAACAGCGTTTGTCCCATGGCCGATAAAAGATAAAGTACCAGATTTCATCAAAATATATTCGTAATTGCGAAATGCAGTTTGATTACAAGCTTTACATGGACACACAGACGGACGGACGGACGGACGGACGGACGGACGGACATTGTTAAATCGAATCAGATAGTGATTCTTATTCGATCGGTATAATTAAAGATGGGTCTAGGTCAAGTATTTTTAGTTGTTACAAACAGCAGCACAAAGTCATTATACCCAAACCACATAGTGGTATAGGGTATAAAAATACATTGCAGCTCTTTTGCAATGCAATATGAAATGTAAAAGCGTTATGAAGTATCTAAAATATTAAGAGGCTAGGCGATTTCTTGTGACCGATGTTCGTTCTAACGTTTTATCCCGCTTTTGACCAAACGTATATTATTTGAAAGGTATTTCTTTTTAGCCGTTTTGCAGATTTACAGATTTTTAAATTTTTTCCTTTACTTTGAGTAAATTGCATTTAAAGTTGCTACTAACTTATACATAAAATTATACAATGCTATGTGTGTGTTTATTATTAAATTTGTTAAAGTGTTTTTAATAAAAATTAGTTTGTTTCTTGTGTTGATTTGTGAATTGGATATAATTGATTAGCATACTCTTAGGGTTTATTTAATGAAAAAATAAAATTTCCTAGAATATACGCTCGAATTTCGAGGGCTGGAATCTTCTTGTTTTTATTATTTTAATTATATGTTATTCCTGAATATATGGCGAAATATTGAAGAAAAATAAAATTCAAAAACTCATTAGTTTTTCGTTTCATTACAAAAAAAATATCTAAATATTATTAATATTTATTGTCTTATAAATTTCAAGATATTCAATAAAATTTTTCATTTATGTTTTGAATTGGAACACGTGCATTTAATATTTATTTTTTGTATGACTTAAAAGGTAAATTAATAATCCATTTCAACTGGGATTAAATATTCTTGATAATTTAAAATATTTATATAAGACATATTCTCTGACAAAACTTGGATTGAGTGAAAAATTTTAATTAGCAGGAAGATTCTAATAATTTTCGAAGATTCCGGAATTTTATGATTTGCAGAAGTCGCTATATTATCTAGTATAAAAATTCTCAAATTGTAATCTTCAATCTTCAAAATAATATTAGTGAAATCAGTGAAGAGATCTATTTATTTTGCAAGAATAAAAACGGTCTTTATGTGAGAAAAGAAGAAAAGAAGAATCACCTAACATTCGGGAGAAAGTCGTAAACATTTAAAAAAAAATAAAATCTTTTAGTAGCAATAACAACAATAAAATAGTTTTTCAAAACAAATTATTAAATTAATATTTAAAACCAATTATGGACTACACTAATATTTTTCATTTAAATTATAATCTAAACTAACATTTTTTATTTTTTAAATTAAAACATAAAATACTTTTGCTATGAGTTAATTATACCACTATATTTTACTTTCCGTTTAGGTAAAGTAGGAAAGTAGGAAAATATAACTCCATCTGCAACTGTCCTCAGAACTGGAATTAACGAGCACCCTTAAAATCGTAAGTTTACTTAATTAATTTTTTTTATTAATATCACTTAATTACCTTATTTGTTTGAAACATTATAATCTTTTTGTATTTATTTTTGTATAAATTTTAAACTTCAATGCGTCTAAATTTTATAATATAAACAATCTTTTAACATAATACATACATAATATTTTTATTTATTTATTTATCAAAACTTCTTATATAATTTTATCTTCCAATGAAAAAAAAATTTTAAGAATATGCACTAAATTATTCGTCAATTAATCCGTTTTTGTAATTTGCTACAAAAAAATTTATTTAAGTAAGGTACAACTAATATAGTTAATAGCTGCAACTAGATGCGCTTCGCTACACCCATCGTAACGAAATAAAAACATGTGAATACATTTTTGAATATTTTTGATTTTGTCGATTTTTTGATTTTAGCAATTTTTGATTTTGACGTTTTTCGGTTTTGGCGATATTTGATTGTGGCGATTTTTGTTATTCGCGATTTTCGATTCTGGCGATTTTTGACTTTTGAAAATTTTGACTTTTTTTTGTGATTTTTGATTTTGGCGATTTCTGTCATTCGCGATTTTCGGGTTTGGCGCTTTTTAATTAAATTAATGTACAAGGCTGCCATTTTCGTAGTGCTTCATATTTTTTTGTATAGGAGGTGCCACGCCCATTGGTATGAACTCAGACAAAGTCCCAAGGCTTTTTTTATTATAGTACTCCTGTTATAAATATTATTAAATATTTAATTATATGGAATGACAAGCCCTTGAGTCCGATCCCGCCCATTTTTCTCAGACTACTCACATTAATACTTTATGAAATCACACAAAGTCTCAAGGCTTTTGAAATTAGAGTACTCCAGATACATGACATTTTTCCGCAACTCTTCAAACATGTTTAAAAGAGGGTAAGGTTTTAAAAGTTAAAAAATTCGTATTTTCATAAAAAATTTTTTATTGATATGACTAATGCTGGATTATTTATTTCATATACACGTTATATCATAACATTTGAAGAATCTTTGAAAAAATTTTCAATTAAAAATTTTAATAAATAATAAATTTAATGACAGCGAATCTCCGGAGGTATTGTTGTTTTGCGGTGAATATCATAACTCGTTACCAGACTATGTGAACTAAAATAATCGAAATGCATTTAAAAGGCGACATATTTCCTGAGGTAGTGACGAAGAGTTTTTTAATTTTTTTTTTTTTTGCAGCATTTTGAAGTGAAAAACATGATTTTACTATAAAATTTCAGGAATTTGTTGTTAAAAAATGGGGAAGAAAATGGAAAATAAAAAACTCTTCATGGTTACCTGACGATTTATCTGTAGTTTGTAAAATTTCAAAAGAATCGGTCAAGCAGGTTTTGAGTTATGGTGTTCACGGACTTCGAACATTTATTTGCGAGAATAATATCTGTATCTTCTTAAGTTTTGCTCCGATTTTCTTGAAATTTTGACACAACACTCTCGATATATTTTACATTCAGAAAGAGAAATGTAAAAAAGTTCTGTGCAAAATATATATATCTTTTTTTGATAAGTTTAAGTAAAGATCGGGAAGCAGCTTCCATGACTAAGAATTGTCGCATAGGGTTTATTTTTCGACTACTGATTAATGGATCTAATAAGCACACGCAAAACCAATTTGAGCAAGATCGATATGATAATTTGGATCTTATGGCAATTTAAGTCGATCTCATAGGAGTCATTTGTAAGGGGACTAGGTCTGAATATGCACCGATTTTCACCAATTTCAACACCATTCATTCTATAGCCTATAGAAGCTTATAGATTAAATTTTATAAAAATATATTCATATTTGCGACCTGTCGTTTGATTACAAATTTTACATGGATACACAGACGGACAGACACCGCTAAATGAACTTCGAAAGCGATTCAAGCCAACATTCGAACATTATAGATTTAAAGAGTAGTATGAGTGGCATAGATATTATTATTTTTTTTGGCTCAAGATATGGAAAACTTTATATGCGTGCTATATTTATATAGGGACTAGGACAAAAAATGGACCGCTCCTGACTGTATTTGGTAAAGTCACTTATATTTTGAAAAAATGTATACAAACCAAATTTGAGAAAAATCTGTGCAATATTTTTATAAATATTAGGTAAATATTAGGAATTAGCTTCATATGGGGGCAATGACTGAGAATTATCCTATAGGTTTTATTTTTAGACTAGTGATATTATGGCAACAGGAGCCATTTGTATGGGGGCTAGGTCTGAACATTAACCGATTTTGACCACTTTCAATAGCGTTCATCATATGATTGATAAAAGCTCACGTACTGAATGTCATCAAAATATATTTATATTTGCCACCTGTACTTTGATTGAAAAGTTTACATGGACACACAGACACGACGGACAGACGGATATCGCTAAATCGATTCAGAAAGTAATTCAGAGTCGATCGGAATAATAAAAGATGGTAGTTACAAACATCAGCACAAAGTCATTATACCCTGTCAACATAGTGGTATAGGATATAAAAACCAATATCGCACCGGTTCTTCTAAACATCAAGATAAGGAAAAGATATAAAAACTCTTAAAAAAATAATTAACCTGAGAACGCCAAACCCTTTGCAGGTTTTGCTATAATGATCTAGAAAGAACAACAGTTGCACTGTGTAATGACTCTGAGAATTTATTTCGGAAAATTTTATATAAATTAGGTAAATATTGATAAAAGTCAATATTTTGTCCTTCCGATTTAAAGTAAATTTTGCAAAAAATCTCTTGTTTATTATATTTATGTGGTTAGAAACCAATTTTGTAGTAATTTTTTAATTAAAAAACCATTTTGGGTGAAAAGTGTGCATATAACTTTCATTTCTATGGAGTTTGTTGAAAACAATATTGTGTCTTCTAATACTGAAAATTTTAAACAACTTTTTTTTATTATTACCCAAAACTTTTAATCTGCTAAATGAATTTGCTCAATTTTAACACCAAAGTTAGGCAAAAAATATGCCCAAGGTTCAGTAACAATGCCAAGCTATTTTTAGAGGTACCTTTAAATAAATAAATAAACAGACAAATAACCAACTGGAAAATCGTCTAATATAAATTTTTATTTACAAATATGTAGTGTGCTACAAATAAAAACTGTGAGGCCAATAATTTCGTTATACACCTAATACGAATGTAATGCTACCACGTTTATACTCGTATGAATTCCTACGAACGTATACATAATGTAACTTACAAATATTACGTATACGTATGCCATGACTGTAATAGTGAAGGATTCTTTGACCACAAACAACCACTAACAGTAAAAATGTTTTGCGAAATATAGAGCAAATGTTTGGTTTATTTACGAAATGTGTAACAGCAACAAGGTCATAGTTATGATTTAAACAGAGACCTGTTTTTAATTTACTAAAATGTTGAAAACAAAATGTGTTAAAAATGCAATACTAAGAAATCATGTTCATTACCACTACCGCTAACAAGGAAGGCTTAATGAGTGGGAAGCATCCGCAGATCGCGATGAAACTTGGTTACCTTATAGAACACGAAAAAATAAGTCATCTGTACTTTTTGCGGCTCAATCTGATATTTATGGGGTATGGCCTAAATATCATTTCTTTACAGATCTTTAATATATAATCCAAAGAAAATATAAACAAATTGGATATCATATGAAAGGTGTTTAGAACGCCTATCCAATAAAGTAAAAGACATTTGTGCTGATGCTCCTGTTATTTATTAAAGCTCTTATTTTGTGAATTTAAATCAAAACTCACATGTATTTATCGTAGTAATCTTTCATTGAGAACGTATTTCCAGTTACTTCAATATAGCAGCTAGTTTGTGTTTTAGCCGATTTATGGTAGAGAATCCTGCTATATGGGATATTCGGGAAGTTTCAGGAAATAATATTCGATTGTTAATAATATCTATTTCTTAACAATAATAGTGCACTTAAAGTCCAATGACAGAGAAAAAGTATATAATTTTTTTGTAGAGTTTAAAGCTGCATTTGACACGGTTGCATAGAAATCTTTAACACCAAAACTACGTGCCATAGAAATATTCATTAAAAATACATATTCGGCAGCTTGGAATAGAATGGTATTACCGGAAAAATTCGAGACCATATCAGGAGTAAATTGAGGAGTAAATAATGTGCGTGAACAGCCAGTGGTAGTTGATATTTTGGAAATCTAAACCGAAAGCTGTTTTTATATGGCGATGATATTGTGGTAATACGTTATGATCATAAAGTGCTACAGAAAATGATTCATAATTTTTAAGACTACTGTAGTTATTGGCAGGTGAATTTATAAAATTCAAAGATTATGGTGCTTAGATATGATGGAAGGGAAGCTAAAAGGAAAAATGGTCTTCTGGCGGAAATGAAATTGAAAAATTAAATTTTACGATAATCACACCAAAATGTGCATCCACCAAATAAATTTGACATGGAGTAACTTTTTAGGCAAAAATTGTATTTGTTTTCGATCGTAAATTCATATTTTCAATGCCGTATGTCGTTCCTATGTGTGAAGTACTATGAAAATGAGAGTCTTCAAGCTTTTGACAAGAACATTAATTACAAATGTGAGTAGTCGTGGAATTTTGGGCGGAATCACCAAAATCAAAAATCGACAAACCGAAAATCGCGAATAACAAAAATCGCCAATATCAAAAATCGCTAAAATCAAAAAACGCAGTCAAAAATTTTCAAAACCGAATACCGCGAATAACAAAAATTGCCAGAACTAAAAACCGCGAATAAAAAAATTTAAAAAAACAAAAATCGCCTAAAATCACAAATCGCCTAAATCAAAAATGCGGAATACCATAAATCGAAAAGATAAAATATAGGCAAAAAAAAATTAAAAATCGCTAAAGCCAAAAATCGCCAACTTCAAAAATCAGTAAAATTAAAAATCGCCCAAATAAAAAATAGAAAAAAAATCGCCAAAGTCCAAAATCGCCAAAACCGAAAATAGTGAATTACAAAAATCGCCAAAAAAAAAATTAAAAATCGCCTAAATCAAAAAATTTCAAAAATCGCTAAGCCAAAAATCGTCAACATCAAAAATCTGTAAAATTAAAAATCGCCCAATTAAAAAATCGCGAATTACAAAAATCTCCAAAAAAAAATCAAAAATCGCCTAAATAAAAATTTCAAAAATCGCTAAAAAAAAAACAAAAATGTCAAATAACAAAAATTGCCAAAAAATCAAAAATTCGAAAGAGAAAAGTTGTTTGTTTAGCAAAACTAAGTCTCTTAGGATATATAATTGGTGCAAGTATTTTTTTTTTTTTAGTAAAACGTAGTCTTTAAAAGAAGGTACTTTACAATAAAAATCACTTTTTGAAGAAAGGGTTATTTTAAGAAAAGGTAGTTTTTAATTTTAATTTTAATTTAAATTTAATTTTTTAGAATAGTACTTTTTAAAAAAAATTTACTTTTCCAAGACATGATACTTTTTACATAAAGGAACTTTTTTTAATAAAAGCACCTTTTTAAGAAAAAGTATTTTTGAAAAATATACTTTCCAGAAAAGGTAGTTTATAAGAAAAGGGATATTTTTGAAGAAAAGTAATTTTTACGAAAAGGAAATTGAAAAATAACCCATAACTACACTCATATTTGTTGTAAATTAAGTTTGCATCGTATAATTAAATAATAGAGTGTCAAAAATACCAAAAATATGTCTTCATTATGCAATAATTAAATTTTTTAAATGAAAATTTTTTAGATCAATTTTGTTTTCGCCCCAAGTCCACCTACAAAGTTTAAACTGGATTGGTTCATACGAAAAAGGTTAAGAATCGATCCAAATTTGTATCGGCAGACAAACAGACATTACGAGTTAAAAGAAACGGAGTAAAAAGGAACTTCTTCAAAAGAGATTATTTTTTAAGAAAAATCTCTTCTTTAAGAAAATGTAGTTTTAAGATTTAGTGATTTTGCCAAAAACCGAAAAATGCCAGTAACGAAACTCGCCAAAAATCAAAATACAAAAATCGCCAAATTCAAAAATCGCAAAAAAAAAACTATAATCGCCAAAATCAAATATCGCGAATAACAAAAATCGCCTAAATTAAAAAATTTCAAAACCGACAATTAAAAATCGCTAAAGCCAAAAATCGCCAATATCAAAAATCAGTAGAATTAAAAATCGCCCAAATAAAAAATAGGAAAATATCGCCAAAGTCCAAACTGAAAAATCGCCAAAAAAAAAAAACAAAATTCGCCTTAATCAAAAAGTTTCAAAGTCGCTAAAACCAAAAATGGCGCATAACAAAAATTGTCAAAAAATCTAAAATTCGCAAAAAAAACAAAATCGCTTAAGTCAAAAATCGCCAAAAATCAAAAATAGCGTAAATCAAGAATCGCAAAATACAAAAATCGCCAAATCCAAATGTCGCAAAATAACTATAATCGCCAAAACCGCGAAATCGCGAATAACAAAAATCGCCAAAGAAAATCAAAAAATTTCTAAACCGGCAATCGAAAAACGTCGAAATCAAAAATCACAAAAACATATATCGTCAAAGTCTAAAATTGCCAAAACCGAATATCGTGAATAACAAAAATCGCCCAAAACAAAAATTGCCAGGACTGAAAAACAAACGCAAAAACCAAAATCGACAAAAATCGAAAATCGCTCAAACCAAAAATGGCAATAACAAAAATCGCCAAAATTCGCCAATATCAAAAATCGGTAAAATCAAAAATTGCCAAAATCAAAAAATGTATAAAAAAAATCGCTAAAGCCAAAAATCGCCAAAACGGAAATCGCGAATAACAAAACTCGCCAAAAATCAAAAATAGGGTAGAGCATCGGGTTATAGCTAGTACAAAAAATACATAAAAATATATAAAAAATTTAATTGAATTGACTTGAAAACAATTTGAGAAACTTAATACTAAACTATTGCACAAACACTAAATTTTTTGAATTTTTTTACAGGTGTCTCCATACTTGATGTTATATCTTGGCACAGTGATACCCGATTTATTCCATTTTAAACACCGACCTGCCCAAGATAATGGCAAATACTACCGTCCTAAATTTACCAAGGAGGTTATTTTGTTTTGTGATTGAGCATGATTTCAACATACGGACAGACATGCGGATAGACAGACAAACGAAAGGACGGATAGCCGGACATCGCTGTGTCATTTCGAGTTGTTTTAAGGAACAGGAAAATATATATTTTATGAGGAGAGCATATAATAAAATAAATAAAAACATTGATAAAATTGTAAAAATCACTTGAAGCAATAGCGATTTTCTACGACGACCATAAGTAATTCAATTACTTTTTTTCTTTTTTTTAATAAAATTCTTTGAAATACTTTTAAAAGAAAATAGAAATATAAAATTTAAAATGATAAATGTATTTTTTTTCCAATTGGTCATTAATTTTAGATGCATAGCATTGGGACCGGCCATGACAAATACTCTTGGATAAAGCTATATTAACTAAGTATAAATTTTTTAAAGCGCATTGTATTGCCCCTAAAATAGTTCTTCACATTTCTAGACTTTTTCTTAAAAAAAAAATAAGATTCTGATTAAATAATTTTTAATCAAAATTATTACAGCAGGATTTGGCAAAAATTAACAACAATTACAGGTCTATTTTTTTTTTTAATGTCCGCCAAAGAAAAACTATTTGTTGTAGATTTTTATGAATTCAGAAAAAAAATAACTAATGAATGTACTTACTTATTTGGTTTTTATTAGCATGTTACCAAAATAAATGCAAACAAAGTACTTTTAGATTACAAGCAGTGATTTGCATGCGTTGTAGACATTGTCATGTTTGTGTGGGTTGATAAAAAAAAAAAACTAAAACCGGTATGAGTTTAAGTATTCACATTTCAATGATACTTTGTTTATGTTTACAGATGAATAAAACAAAAGACGAAACCGACATAAAAACAAAACATGAAAATAGTTCAAATATTTAACAACACACAGAGAAAAACACAAACAAACACAACGTTTACTGTTGCCCTCCTCATCGTCATCGTCATCATCATCAACAACATTATATTATTATTATTATTAGTATTTTTTGAGTGTGTTTGCATAGAGAAGGACATGTTTTCATGTCAAGTGTATTTAGAAGCAAACACACACATAAACACATACACATACACAAATGCATACATGTGTACTTACCCAATCCAAACATACAGCAACTACTTTTAAAATGATCATTATTTGTGTCAGCTAGCTGTACTTAGTATATTTTTTTATGTGTGTGTGTGTGTGTGATTAACGTGTTTTTGTCTATATTTGTATGCAGTATAGTATTTATATTTTATTTGTGTATATGTATGCGCTTACTATTTTTTTTTCTCTGCCTTTTGTTGTAGTGACAACAACACTTAACATAATGAAATACACCCACTCATATTCATTTACTTTTTTCATTCTTTACTCACTCACTGTTGTTGTTGTTGTTGTTTTTACTTGTTAACTTATTTGATAACATAACAGAAAATTTTTACACAAACACATATATAAATTCACATGCACTCGATTCATGTAAATAGTACCACAGTTCCCGACCTTTTCACTAATGACAATTAAAGTTATTAAATAGAAATAACTTTTATGCTGAATTTTATTCCAACAGTAGATCATGTCAAAAAAATTTATGTTTCGGATCATCACGTTTACCTCTTTGACTTGGAGATTTGCTGAATGTTTAACGCTGTTCGTGCATTTTTAGTTGAAGCATACGGAAACGAATAATTTGTTAAACTGTATAAAACCTCGATCAGTATTAATTTAAGCACACTCGCAAAAAATGCAATATTTTAACAACACAAAAATACAAAATCGAGTAAAACAAAAGATCGCGAAAAAAAATCAAAATCGCAGAAATACAAAATTACATAGACCAAAAACCTAAAACGAAATGAAAAATCTCAAAAACGTCAACCCACAAAAACGTAAAATGACAAAGTTCAAAAAATCAAACACGTAAAAATCTAAAATGCATAATCGCAAAAACGTAAGAACGTGATATTTAAAACCGCAGAAAGCAATTTAGCAAAAACACAAAATTGCAAAAATGCAAAATTCTTAAAACGAAAAATCACACAATCGCAAAAAAACAAAAAGAAAACATAAAAAACGAAAAAAAACAAAGAACGCAAAAGTCCAAAATGCTTAATCGTAAAAACGTCAAACAACAAGATTGCAAAATCGCATTAACAAAAATAACAAAACGAAATAATTACAAAACGCAATACATCAAAATTGCTAAATCGACAAAAACGTAAAATCACAAAAACGTAACAAATTAAAAACGCAAGTATATATAAAACGCATAATCCAAAAACATAAAGTCGTAGAAACGCTATAAACCAAAATTGCGATAACGGGTTAGCTCAAAATCGCAAATTCTAAAATTGTAAATACTCAGAAACGCAAAATCAATAAATGCTAAATCGAAAAAAACTCAACAAATCGCAAATAACGAAAAAATGCAAACTCGCAAAAACGAAAAAAATCCAAAACGCATAATCACAAAAATAAAAAATTTTAAAACGCAAAATTAAATGAATGTGTAACTCAAATCGCAAAATCCAATATTGCAAAAAATGCAAATCACTAAAGTCAAAAAAATTATAATCATAAATGCATAATCCAAAAACGCAATGTTGCAACAACGCAAAATTACCAAAACGCAAAATCTCAAAAATGAGATACCGCCAAATCGCAAAACACAATAGAGCAAAAACTCAAAATGAATAAAATGCAAAATTGAAAAATCGAAAAAGTACAAAAACCCAAAATCGAAAAAAGTAAAACACAAAATGCTAAAACGCTGTAAGCCAAAGGCGGTGAAATGCAAAAATTCGAAAATCACTGAAAACACGTAAAAACGAAAAAAATTCAAAATGCAAAATCACAACCAGATCAAAAAAGCAGAAACTCAAAAAATCCCAAAACCAAACAAACGCAAACTCGCAAAAACGAAATAATCTAAAATGCATACTCACAAAAATAAAAAATTAAAAAACGCAAAATTACAAGAATGTGCAACTCAAATCGCAAATGCAATATCGCAAAAAATGCAAATCACTAAAGTCAAAAAAATTATAATCGAAAAAATTTTAGAAACGCATAACCCAAAAACGCAATGTTGCAACAACGCAAAATTACCAAAACGCAAAATCTCAAAAATTAGATACCGCCAAATCGCAAAACGCAATACAGCAAAAACCCAAAATGGCTAAAATGCTAAATTGCAAAATCGAAAAAACACAAAAACCCAAAATCGAAAAAACAAAAAGCAAAATGCTATAAGCCAAAGGCGGTAAAATGCAAAAATTCAAAAAACACTGAAAACACGCAAAAACGAAAAAAATTCTAAACGCAAAATCACAACCAGATCAAAACGCAGAAAAATCGCAAAACCGAATAAATGCAAACTCGCAAAGATGAAATTATCCAAAACGTATAATCAAAAATATAAAAAATTTAAAAACGTAAAATTACAAGAATATGTAACTCAAACAAAATGCAATATCGAAAAATCTAAAAATTTAAATCGCAAAAATTAGAAACACATAATCCAAAAACGCAATGTCGCAACAACGCAAAATTATCAAAACGCAAAATCTCAAAATCGAGATACCGCAAGATCGCCAAACGCAATACAGCAAAAACACATAATGGCTAAAATGCAAAATCGAGAAAACGCAAAAACCAAAATTGAAGAACGCAAAAATACAAAGCGCTAAATAATAATAATCCAAAGGCGGTAAAATACAAAAATTCAAAAAATGGTAAACACAAAAACTACAAACACGCAAAAATTAAAAAATAAAAACGTAAAATCACAACCAAATCAAAAACGCAAAAAATAAAAATCACAACCAAATCAAAAACGCAAAAAATAAAAAGCCAAATCGCAAAAAAGCGTAATTCAGTTTACAAAACGCAACACCACAAAAACGCTAAATTACATAAATGAAAAATCACAAAAGGAAAAATATTTAAATCGCAAAAAGACAAAACGCATAATCCAATCACAAAAACGTAAAATCGTAAAATCTTTAAAAATCAACGTCACAAAAACCAGATACCGTAAAATCGCACAATGCAAAACAACAAAAACGCTAAATTGTAAAACTGCAAACGAAAAATCAAAAATCACAAAAAGTATTGAATTGCAAAAACCCAAAAATGCAAAAACTCAAAAAATCGCGAAAACGAAAAATTGCAAACTCGCAAAAACGGAATAATCCAAAACGCAAAATGACAAAAAACTAAAAATTTTTGAACGCAAAATTGCAAAAATGCGTAACTCATACTGCAAAAACCCAAAATGCGTAAAATGCAAAATAGCAAAATCGAAAAACCCAAAAGCCAAAATCGAAAAACGAAAAACGCAAAAATACAAAATGCTAAATCGCAAACAAAAAACACTGCAAATATACAACCAAATAAAAAACGCAAAAATCAAACATGTTGAAACTTAGTATCGCAAAAACGTATAACTCAAATCACAAAACGCAACACCGCAAAAACGCTAAATCGCAAAAATATAAAATCAAAAAAAGAAAAATATTTAAATCGCAAAGAGACAAAACGCATAATGACGTAAAAACATCACAGCGCGCCAACGAAAAACGCGATACCGTAAAATATCAAAAATGCAAGATTGCAAAAACGCAAAAATGCTAAATCGCAAAAGCCCAAAAATGCAAAAATTGCAAGCAGGCAACAATGAAAAAACCAAAAACGCAAAATCGCAAATGGTAAAAAGCTAAATTGCAAAAACACGTAACAGAAAATCACACAACACAATATCGCAAAACCTCTAAATCGCAAAAAAGTAAAATCACAAAATCGCAAAAACCCAGTAACGCTAAAATACTAGAACTCAAGAAAATGGAAAAGTGCTAACACGCGAAAGTGCAAATAACCAAAACGCAAAATTCCAAGAAAACAAAAAACAGATAGCAGAAAATCAAAAAAACAAAAATGTTAAACGCAAGATCACAAAAATGCGTAACTTAAAATAGCAAAACGCAATATCGGAAAAATACAAAATCGAAAACAGAAAACTGCAAAAGCGCACAACAATTTGCTAAAATATATGGAAATGCGTTTCAAAGCATTGCTTTGTAGTTTCTAGCCGAGATATCGCTGTCCCAAGATCACAGTTTTCATTTGTTAAATCTTGTTAAATTTCTTTGAAAAAAAATGTACCAATATTATTAATAATTTCTTGTAATTGAATTTTACGATTTTTTGGTACTTTGGATTTTTGAAAAATAAAAATCTAATAAACTGCAAACTTTAAAAAATCAAGCGAACAAATATATATTAGTTAATGATTTCAAATTTTAAAAATCGCATATTCTTCAAAATAAAACAAATAGTAAATTTTAGAACATCATTCAAACAAAAATACATATTCAACTGATCGAAAACCGATCGCTTATATCTAGAAAACTCAGCGTCGTGAAGCAAAAAGCGTGAATTGAGCGCTAAAAACTTTTATGATTTCCAGATCGAAATACGTAAAATTTTGTGAATTATTTTATTCACAATTTAAAATATTAATAAAAAAAACATTTAAAGAATCATCTTTTAATAAATACTAGCAGAACCCAGCCTTCGAAATTCAGATGCAAATTCTAGGAAATTTTATTTATTCATGTAATAAATTATTTTGTAAGACCCTAAAGGTATGCTCATCAATTTTAGCCAATTCACAATTCTACACTTTTTAAATATCGTTCGCGTTATTGTCGTTGTTGGTTTATGTCCAAAATTATTTCACAATTAAATACAACATTTGCAAACACATTAACAAATGTATTAAACACACATACAGCATTGTATAATTTTATGTGTGTGTTAATAGAAACATTAAATGAATTTCTCTCCAGAAAAAATATACGAATGAAAAATCTTTAAGTATGGTGGAGAGCTTAAAAGAAAAACCTTTCAAATGCCCTATGTTTGGACAAAGTCGGGGTAAAACTGCCAAAGTTATATCGGTCACAAAAAATCGCCTTGCCTATTAATATTAGATTTTGTGAATATAAAATTAAAATATTTTTAATTTTTCAATGGTCACCTTAAACGGATTACAACTAACTTGTTCTTAAGATATGGATATTTCCTCAAAATTCTTAAATTTTTTGAAGAATCTAAGACAACGCGAACGGAATTGTTCCTAAATTGCACACATGCCCTTGCGATTGTAGCAATATAAATTTAGTAGCAGCCAAACATTTTCTACTATAATAAAATATGTACAATTAAGGCAAAAGAAATATAATTTCAATCAACCCGAAATTCGATTTTTAACTTCATATAAATTCAGTTCGCAATAAGTACGGTAACCTTGATGTGAGAATTATTTTGATAATTTCCCTCAAATTGAATACCGTTCATAATACAATCACCAGGTACAGTAAAACCTAACTGTGTAGCTGTTTAAGCTTGTTGTTGTGCGTTACAAATTTATTTCATTCATATTAACTTTTTCTGTGACTCTTTCTGTGACTCTTTGATTTGCATGTGTGGCAGTTGTGATTGTCATTCATTTCAATTTTAGCATTTCTTCCCTCAAAGTCTAATGTAGTGTGGTATAAATGATTGTTGGGGCTTCAATGATTTATGAACTCTTAAGTATCGTATAGATTGAATTGCATGCTAATTAAAATTGAGGAAAATGCACTTTTAATGAATCTAACAACAACAAAGAAAATGTTTAATTTTTTAGTATTTTCAAAACATAATGTATAATATCTGCATACAAATTCGCCATTCAATTAAATTTTATCTATCCAAAAATATTTTTCAATTTTATATTTATTTGTTTAACGTACAAAAGTTTTTACAAAATTCCTTAATAAATAACATCCGCAAGCTTAGGCAAGCTTAGCATTTGTATATGTACTTTAAGCACTAACATTATTTTAATAGAATTTTTATCAAAACTTGCTAATCATTTTACTTACCTAATGGTCGTATTTAGAAAAAAATCTATTTTTGGCTCAACAACACACGACCAAAGGCACAGACACGCTATTTTAGCTGACGTTAAATAATAACAACAAAGTTGAACTTTTTAAATGTACTCAGTTCTTTTTTTGTCTTTGTGGCAATTTGCAAAAAAACAAAATGCCAATGAAAAACAAGTTTATATTGAAAGTTTAACAACAACAACAACGGGCGAATAAATAAATGTAATGAACTTTTCAAAAATAAGCCAACAACAATAAAAATGAAAACAAATAACAAAAATAATAGAATGATTCCAAAAATGGCCTGTAACCGAATAATGAGTGAGCTATAAAAGAAATGTAAACTTTAAAAAAATCGTATAAAAGTTGAACTTGCATGCTACCGGGATTAATATGAACACAAAATTAGACTAAACTCCGATATTATATGTGCCGTGCTATCTCGACTCTAATATTTGGTGTTGTTGCCGATAGTTTCACTAAAACGACTTTATTATAGACTTTGGCAAAAAAGCATTTTAGCTTTTAATATCTGACCTGACTAGAAAGGCCCCTTTATATTCTTCCACATCTGGATGTTGGCTTAGTTTTTCAACTATAACTCAAGAACAATTAAAAATTTCTCTTTTCATTCTACAGCAAAATTGTAAATTGTACTCCATGTAAAAAATGGAATGAAAAATACTGATGCATGCTCAATTTAATGTGAAAAATATCACTCATACGTATAGATATCTTCTTCTCTACTAATAAATAATAATCATACGTAATGAAAATGTTAATTTATTCAAATTTTTTATTAAAAAAGGGGAAAAAGTTAAAAAAAAATTTAAATTTCATTCGATAAAATTAGTCCAACTTGATTTTTTTTAGCATGAAATGAGAAAATATCAACTGCATATACGGAAGGAAAAATATGCTATATATTTTTTTTTTTTTGATTTTTCAAGTTGGCTTGGCACCTCCCATACAAGGTGAATTTTTAACATATAATTTTGACATATAATATCTGGGAGTACTGCTTTAGCAAGAGTTCTGAAACTTTGTAAATGTATATATTAAACTAATTTGAAGAGTTGCAGAAAAATGGGCAGGATCGGACCAATGGGCTTGGCACCCACCATACAAACTAAATATTTAATATCATCTATCTGGAGTACTGTAATAGTGAAAGCCTTGGACGTTGTCTAAGGTAATGAGTTATTAATTTGAGTAGTGTTATATAAAATAGGCGGGATCAGACCAGCGGGCGGGGCAGCCCCCATACAAAATAAAGCCTCGGGACTTTGTGTGAGTTCATAAGTTATCAGCTCGGCAAAAAAAATGGACGAGATCAGATCAGGAGGCGTGGCACCCCCATACAAAGCGTATTTTATTTCTCATATCTAGAGTATTGTAACAGTGAAAGCTTTGGGACTTTGTTCATGAGTTATTAATGTGAAAAGTTGCCCACAGAAATGGGCAACCTTTGACAAGTACATTACCTACCACTGTGAGTCGTCGTAAAAAATAAGGTCGGAATCGGCAAATCCAAAAATCGCCAAAACCAAAAATCGCGAATAACAAAAATTGCAAAAAAAAAAATTAACAAAAATTTCCAAATTCAAAAGTTGCCTGAACAGAAAATCGCGAATACTAAAAATCGCATCAAAGAAATTTGCCAAAATCAAAAATCGCCAAAACCGAAAATCGCGAATAACAAAACTCGCCAAAATCAAAAATCGCGGATAACAAAAATCGCAAAAAACAAAAATTGGCTAATACAAAAATTGCCTGAACCGAAATTCGCGAATAATAAATATCACATAAAAGAAAATCGCCAAAATCAGAAATCGCCAAAATCCCGAAATCGCGAATAACAAAAATCGCCAAAATAAAAAATCGCAAAAGATAAAAATCAAATCAAAAATCGCTAAAATCAAAAATCGCCAAAATTAAAAATTGCATAAAAAAAGAAACTAAAAATCGCTAGAACCAAAAATCCCAAAAAAAAAAAAATACCAAAACCGAAAATCGCAATCAACAAAAATCGCCAAAAATTTAATGTCGCGAATAACAAAAATCGCAACAAAAATTGGCAAATACAAAAATTGCTTGAACCGAAAATCGCGAATAATTAAAATCGCATGAAAGAAAATCGCCAAATTCAAAAATCGCCAAAAATCCAAAATCGCGAATAACAAAAATCGCCAATATCAAAAATCGCAAAAGACAAGAATCACTAAAGGCACAAATCGGCAAAATCAAAAAGCGCTAAAATCAAAAATCGCCAAAATTAAAAATTGCATAAAACGAAGTTTAAAATCGCAAAAAAACAAATCGTTATAGCCAAAAATCATCAAAATAAAAACTTGCCAAAATCAAAAATCGCAATTAACAAAAATCGCCCAAATTAAAAATCGCAATAATCTAAAATCGCCAAAACCAAAAATCGCAAATAATAAAAATCGCCAAAACCAAACATTGCAAAAAACAAAAATCACCAAAATGAAAAATCACCAAAATAAAAACTCGTCAATATCAAAAATCGCAATTAACAAAAATCGCCAAATTTAAAAATCGCAAAAACCTAAAATTGCCAAAACCAAAAATCGCGAAAACCGAACATTGCGAATAACAAATATTGCCAAAATCAAAGAACGCCAAAATCAAAAATCGAAAAAAAAAACAACAAAATGAAAAATCGCCAAAATTAAAAATCGCCAAAATCGCAAAACACAAAAATCGTCAAAATCAAAAATCGCCAAAAACAAAAATTGCGAATAACAAAAACACAAAAAAAATTGCGAGTAGCAAAAATCGCCAAAAATCAAAAAATGCCAACTCAAAAATCGAAAAAAATATCCAAAATCAAAAATCACAAAAAGCAATAATCGCCAAAGTCAAAAATCGCCAAAAATCTAAAATCGCAAAAACAAAACTCAACAAATTAAAAAATCGCCAAATGTAAATAAAAGAGTTTTCTACAAAATGTATTCCCAGTTTTTTATTTCGGTGCGATGGGTGTAGCGAAGCTCAGCAGGTAACAGCTAGTGCTCAATATATTAGTAGTAGCACAAAATTCTATATTTTAAAAAATTCGTTACAAAGATAACGAATATTATGTACGGCGCACATTGGGTTGAAATGTGTCAAAAGTGAAGATTAATTAAAAGTTTATGTTAATATATTTTAATAAGTTTTGGTACCGAGCTAAAGCAGATAAAATTCGTAAACAAAAGCTGTCAAAAAAAAAGCTCCACGTTGTTTAGTTTTTTTGTTGTATGCAAAGTGGTAAAAAGTAAAAAACATGGAAAGTATATTTATTTGGTTATTTATTCTAATATCAAAACTTTTGTAAATAGAAGCTTCAACTTCAGATATTGAACTATGTTCTTGATAATTTTTTTTTAGAAACATGTTGCAGAAATAATTTAAACATTTTTTTTTTTTATTATCCCAAAAAAAAGATACTTTTGAAATAAATATAGAGTTTCAAAGTGTTATCGCGTGAGATCGGCTAAAGCTGTTTCCATAGTAAATAACTATGGGATTTCGGCTTATGGATTCCAAAAAAAATATTTCTATGGAAATACCTTAAAACTTCTTTTATATGGTGTGTTGATTCCTCTTAAAAACAAATTATTAAATAACTTTATTTTCTGATCAATTTTGTTTGAGAGCTTATTTTAAGTTTTCAAAATTAAATTTTTTGAACAAATTGTTTATGTCGTCATTGAAATAAAATTTCTGATACCCATGTTGCCTATATTTCATGAACAGGGCTGCCACCACAGGAGGTCTCTTCGGGAAAAATCGAAGAAAAAAAAATTAAATATATTCTAATCTACTAAAAAACTCAATGTCAAAAAACTAAAATTCCAAAATAAGTATTTAAATATATTAGCTTATAATATTCACGGGTTATGTAACAAATGTCTGTTTCCAGATTTTTTTAAATATGTTTGTGACTTTGATATAATTGCCTTATTTGAAACTCATATAGAAGAACAGAATATAGAGAATTGGAGAAAATATTTTACTAATTTTGAATTGTTTTGGAAACTAGCAAATCGTTCAAGTATACGTGGTAGAGCAAGTGGTGGTTGTGTCTATGGTTTCAAGAAAAGTTTGTCAAACAAGCGTGTAATATACTCATATAATGTAATAAATGACACAGTAATTTTGAAAATACAAATAAACTCAATTAAGTTTAGTATTATTCCGGTGTATATTAGAGGAGCAGACTGGTGTAATGAATTTGAAGTGTTGAAAAACTTTTTTGAAAATAATCAAGTCGATAATGCCGTAATAGTTGGGGATATGAATGTACGTATCGGCAGACTGCAACAAGATTTAGAAGAAATTCATACAAAAAATTTTATAGCAGGTCTCAGTGAGAGACGATCTAAAGATGCCATCATTAACGCTAAAGGCAAAAATTTATTAGATTTATGCAATAATTATGGTTTTGTGATATTAAACGGCCGCACATTAGGTGATGAAAATGGTGAATACACATTTATGAACAACGTGGGCAACTCTGTAAATGATATTTGTGCAACCGCACATGATGCTCTTCAATATATTCATAATTTTGAGATTGAATCAAAAATATGGTCAGATCACATGCCACTTAAATTGAAGCTGTGTATCAAAAATTCTTGGGAAGATAATAAAAAGTTAAATCTACTGCCAAAGCTTAGATGGAAAGATTCATACAAAGAAAATTATCAACAAAATCTCAACAAAAATTTGCAAAATTTCCAAGGAGTAGTTATGAATTTAAAACAACTGATAAATGTAATCAATAAATCTTTGCCAAATACCCAACAAAATAAAAATACCCCCATATTCAAATCCAAATGATTTAATTTCAAATGTATGAACGCCAGAGAAAAAGCATTCGAATCACTTAATGAATTTAGAAAATCAAATAATCCACAAGATAAAGACAAATACCTGCAGGCTAATTTTGAGTACGTAAGTGAATGTAGAAAACGTAAAAAGGAATATTATGATGAAATTAACAACAAAATCAATAAAATAAATGATTCTAAGGAATGGTGGAAATTAGCTAGAGAAATAAGAGGTGATGTTCTTAAAATTGGAACATCTATACCTGCTGATGAATTTAGAAAATATTTCGAGTCGTTGCTTAACCAACCGAATTTGTCAAAAGACATTCAATATGCACCAATGTATCATGTGAATTATGATTTGGACAAAAATATTACTCTACAGGAGATTAAAAACATCATCAAAAAGACAAAATTGGAGAAAGCCCCTGGAGCTGATAGAGTGCCGTATGAAATGTTTAAATATGCTACAGACGAATTTCTTATACAACTTGTTAATGCTTTTAATATAATTTTTGAAACGGGAAATGTAGGAGAAGAGTTTGAGCGCTATAATATATTTCCCATTTATAAGAAAGGAAATGTAAATTCTACTTGCAATTACAGAGGGATTTCCTTTATGAACTGTGTGGCAAAACTTTTTATGGGCATTATAAATTCTAGGCTTACAAATTGGGTTGAACAAAATAATATTCTAAATGAATTTCAATCCGGCTTCAGACCACACTATTCAACTGTAGATAACATTTATAATTTATCAGTAATAGTCAATTATAACCTGAATAAAAAGAAAAAGATTTACGCATTTTTTGTTGATTTTAAAGCCGCCTTCGATAGAGTGCCGAGGAAAGCTCTTGTATATAAACTACATTCATTAGGTATGTCCACGAAACTGGTCAACCCTATTGAAAATTTGTACAAACATACAAAGTCCGCAGTTTGGACAGGAAAAGATTTTACTGAATACTTTTAAACTTATACTGGCGTTAAACAAGGATGTCTGCTGTCCCCATTGCTCTTTACACTGTACTTAAATGACCTGCATGAACATTTGGGAGGTGGTCTGATGGTAGATGACATAAATATACGTTTGCTTATGTATGCGGATGATATAGTTTTATTGGCTGATGATATACAAATAATGAGAAACATGGTAAAGAACTTGAAAAATTATTGTAAGCAGTGGAATATGGAGGTGAATATGCTTAAATCTGAAATGATGGTCTTCCGAAAAGGAGGCAGGCTTGCATCAAGTGATAACATTGAGTACAAAAATCAAGAAATTAAAATTGTGAATGAGTACAACTATTTAGGCGAAATTTTCACCCCGCAAACGAGTTTTAGGAAACATATTGAAAAAAGAAATATATCGTCTAAGAATAGCATTAATTCAACGTGGAACAGTTTTCTTAATAAACCGAACATAAGCTTGAAATCTAAGTGGAAGCTTTTTCAATCAGTCTGCCGATCTATACAAGCATATGCGGCTCAGGTCTGGGGTTACTATTTATTCGAGGAGGTAGACAAGTTACAGAGGTATTTCTTGAAAAGAATTCTAAAACTACCAGCTTTTACACCCAATTATGCTTTGTATTTGGAAACACAAGTAGAGTGCAGTCATTTTTACACATTGAATTTACATATGGACTATATCTACAAAACGCTATTTCAGTACAACCAAAACAGATTACCAAACAAATTATCACTAGTTGCGTTACGAGATAATATATTTTGGGCAAAGACAATCAATGAAATAAGTAGAGAATTTGGGGTTCAATTTAACTTTGAAAATAATAGTCAACAACAATGGATTCGAAATGGAACGATTTTGCTTCAAGAAATGAAATCAAGGTCAATTATGGAAATGCAACAGCAAGCTCTAAATAGTACATCAAGAATTTATAAATATTTGAACCATAGTATGAACAGAAACTATATCGAAAACTTGAGGAGTCAAAGGCAAATCTCAACCATTTTTAAAGCGAGATGCGGTATATTACCGTTAAATTCAAACAGTTTTAATACAACTGGAAACCATACATGCACTTTATGCAACACCGGCGAAAATGAAACAACTCAACATTTCATGGCAAAATGTCCAATATTTAAAGAATTCCGAAACAGATTTTTTGGTAAACCCATTCTTAATGACAATGATGTCATAAATATTTTGAATGGACGAATATGTAACGACTGGAATTCACTTTATAATTATGTTGAAAATGCTTTAAATTATAGAAAACTCATTATAGAGGAATTTATCTAAATTTTATACATACCTATAAATATTAGTTATTTTCTATAAACATGTCTAGAATACTTTATATATTTATATTTATAACAGACGACATACATATGTCATTGTTAAATAATTATTCTCTTTCTTTATTTAAAAATGTTATTTTATATTTGTAAATAAAGATACATACAATACAATACAATACAATTAAATATATTCTCACAACAGAACTGCAAGTAATATGTGTATATATGTTTTTACTAAAAAATCATGTTTCACCTTAAAAAAACGTCTAAAAGTAGAAGGTTTTATTATATAAAACGAGCATTTAAACACAAACGAGCATATTTGTTGGATAGGTCTTACAAATACCTTTCATATCATATCCAACTTGAATATGATTTCTTGAAAAATCGGAAAAAAACTGAAAAACGGAAAAACAGCCGTTTTTTTTAGTAATTTTTCTGCACTTAATATGAGTGTGGGCAGCTAAAAAAATGCTGTACACTTATTCCTTGTGTTCTGTAAAATATCCTAGTATCAACTCTATCTGCGAGTACACTCTCTCCCCTTGAGACCTTCCTTGCGAGTGTGACATATGCTTAGTCAGGCTAACAATGCCTTTAAGTAATATGAACTATACTGAAATCGTTACGAAACTCATCACAAAAACTTTTTGATTTTCTGAAACGACTTACTTTCTACTTTTTTCATTTTTTCTTTTTTTTTTGTTCAAATGTAACACGCGATATTGTACAATAGCATTGGAAGTCATGGTTATCAAATCACACATCACGCTAACAACTGTCACAACAAATTAACTAAAATTCAACAATTCTGTGTGTCTGTTTTTTTTTTTTTTTTTATTGTATTGTTTTCAACAAAAACTAGAAAAATATCTGAACTGGGAGTGCGGTGAAGACATGCCAAATACATGAAAATACATTTAACTTTTAGGTGTGTTTTCGTGCCTACCAAATTTGGGTTACAAATTGCTGATATAAACCCAGTAAGCATTTTATGGAATTACTCACTATATGCGGGTGTTTTTGGAGTCCTCTGCTCGATTAAAATAGGCACTAGTGAGGTCATTTTATGATTATAAAAGATGATTTTGTGGAAAGAAAATTGTACCCTACTTTTTTTTGATCAATTTCGTATCATTTTTCAGTCATGTTTTTAATCATTTGCGAGCCTTTTTCGAGTCATTTTTCGGTCGTGTTTCTGATAGTTTGCGTTGAAAAATTAAAATATTTTATTAATGTACATATATTATTAAAATATGTTTATTTAAAAAGATATATACTTATATCTTTAAATACATATATATTCCTTCTGTCCATGTGTATGGCACTAAACTCCTCCTAAACGGATTCACAGATTTTTATGAAATTTTATGTGGGCGTGACACCTCCCACAAGTACTATGATAGGAAGAGCTTTATAAATTTGTTTGACGTCATCTATTATTACTATGAAAGCTGTATCAAAAATGGGCAGAATCGGATAAATGGGCGTGTCACCTCCAGTATAAAGTGCATTTTCAATATAATTTATATCTTGAGTAATATAAAAGTGAGAGGAACGATACTTTGTGTGAGTTCAAAAGTTACTAGTGTAAGTAGCTGAGCTGAAAATGGGCGGTATTGAACGAGTAGGCGTGGCACCTCCCACACAAAATAGTTATTAAATGTTGAAAATATGTGAGGTAGCTTCCATAGAAAATTAAAAATAAGAACTTGGATTCTACCCACCTTATATTCACATCACATATTTTCGTGAGGTGCTCCGAATTATTAGTTTTGTTTGTGTTATACCCCCTAGATGGCGCTGATGTTGTTCTCTTTTTAAACTCGTAAATTATTATTTACTAAGAACAGACAAAAATTTTACTATGTGAAACACGATAAAATTTATTAAATGGAAAATAAAATTTGCATTTAAAATAACAAATAGAATGTCATTTCATTCGTGTTAAAGAAATTCTTACAGTTATTAAAATTCTATTAAAACAAATCTTGGAATAAAATAGTTATTTTAGGGCGAACTATATTTGCCGGGTCAGAATAAAAGTTATTTTTCTACATAATACTGTGTCCTTTATTTCGCGGATTTATCGACTTGGGAAAATACTTTCATTAGGTTCGACGCACTCTTTTTGAAATCTGCGCCAAATTTCATGTCAATAATTTCATTGGTTCAATAGGATACGAAGCACGTTTTTGTAAACAACTAAAACTAATGTTTGCCAATTTTACAAAGTCTGAACAATATGTTGAACGAAGAAATTCAATAAAATTTTTTAGCGAAATAAAATTTCTGCTGCAAAAACATTAATCAAGTTGTAAAAAGCTTTCGGTGACCAGGCTATGTCGAAAAATAAAAGGCTTACAAGTAGTAAAAATAGTTTCAAAAAGATAAAGACAGGTTTGAAGACAATGAGCGACCCGGACCAGAAAAAATATCAATTAAAGAACACCAGGGTGGCCCTTAATATAAAAAGTGTTCAAAATCTCGGTCGCACCCCTAGAAATATACGAATAGCAAAACAAAGTGAGAAATACAAAGTTGTGGGCCAATCAAAGAAAATTTCGTTCTAGAGTTTAATTTTTCAAAGTGTCATATAATTCGAGATCAGTATTAAATTATCTCTTTCAAAAAGCTATAAAACTTCAAAATCTAATAAAAACTCGCCAAGAAATAGCAAATGCCCCAGACCACTTTTGTGCCAAAAAAAACTAGGTCAGGAAATTTGTTGGAATTTTTTTCAACTTGATTAAAGCCATAATTTTTTTTTTCGGTCTCTATACTTGCAAGGACTCAGGTATGAAGTATTGTTTTATTACCACATTGTTAACCTATTGCGCATTGAGACCGAAAATGGAAAATTTTTTTGATTAAATTTTGAAAACTTCTTTTTCAAGTTTTAAAAAATTCTCTTTAACAAAATTTTAAAAAATGGATCTGGCACTATAGGGTTTTGTTAAGTACATGTCACAGATTAACTGTGCGAATTTTTAAGTAAATCGCTATCCCAGAATTTTTTTGATAAGGATTTTATTTTTGAAGATTTCGAGAAAAATGGATTTTCGTAAAATATTCTGTAAATGTACTCTTTCTAAATACTTTGTATGAAAAATTCATCACTTTTCTACTTTTAAGCTTTATAATTTATCCTAATAGCCTAGGGTTTCGGAAAAAAATAATATGACCCCATTAACCCTTTTGGAATTGGGGTCACATATGACCCCAAGCTAATAAAAGACAATTTATTCAATACATTCAAATATTTTATAAATGCTGTTGAATTTTTAGATGCGATGCTTAAAATATGATAACCAAAGGTGTAGAACTTCCTTTCCTAAAATTTGGGATAAATCCGAGAACACTAACCCATTATTTGTCAAGGCCAGCTTTGGATTTTAAGATATTTTTAAATAAAAATTTCGGAAAACGAGTTTTTCTATTAAATTCCATGAAATCATTATTTCGAATTTAAGAAAAATAATTCGGTTATTTTTTATTTATTTAAGGCTTCACTGCTCCTGGGATCAAAATAATACATTGTGATATATCTTTGGTGCAATTATCTGCTTATTGCTCGCAAATATAAATTAAAACAAATTTTAACCAATTTTGTTATAAAATTATTTTATGTATAAAAACTATCTACAAATATTTTTTTAAATAAAAGAAGAAGATTCACAAATGACGCAAAGCTAATAAAAGACAATTTATTCAAAAAAATATGAAATTTAAAATAATTCTATTTATTTTGGTGTATTTAAGGATGATTTAGTATGCGATTCAAATTGTATTCTGTAATCACTTACGACTTGCAATAAGTTTTGCTTTTCTTTAATTTTATATTATTATATTAAATTTATATTTCATACTAGCAGATTCCAGCCCTCGAAATTCAAGTGAAAATTCTAGGAAATTTTATTTTTTCATTAAATAAAGACCTTAAAGGTATGCTAATCCATTATAGCCAATTCACAAATCAACACAAAAAACAACAATTTTAAATGCACTTTACTAAAAATAAAGGAAATAATTTAAAAATCTGTAAATCTGCAAAACGGCTAAAAAGAAATACCTTTCATATAATATACGATTGGTCAAAATCGGGATAAAACGGTAGAACAAAACATCGATCACAAAAAATCGCCTAGCCTATTAATATTATAGATTCATTTTAATAAATTGTCTTTTATTAGTTTGGGTCATATGTGACTCCAATTCAAAAAGGGTTAAAGGGGTCATATTATTTTTTTCCGAAACCCTGGGCCATTAAGATAAAATATAACATTTAAAAGTAGAAAAGTGATGAATTTTTGATACAAAGTATTTAGAAAGAGTACATTTACAGAATATTTTACAAAAATCCCATTTTTCTCGAAATCCGCAAAAATAAACTCCTTGTCAAAAAAATTCAAGCATAGGGATTTACTTCAAAATTCACCCAGTTAATCTGTAATATGTACTTAACAAAACCTTAAAGTGTCAGATCCTTTTTTTTTTTTAATATTTTAAAAGAAAATTTTTTAAAATTTGAAAAAGGAGTTTTCAAAATTTTATCAAAAACAATTCCCATTTTCGGTATCAATGCGCAATAGGTTAACAACGTGGTAATAAAATAATACTTCACATATGAGTCCTTACATCTACAGAGAACAAAAAAAAAATTATGGTTTTAATCAATTTCTCAAAGTTGAGAAAAATGCCTTCGAATTTCATGAACTAGTTTTTTTTTGGCACAAAAGTGGTCTGGGGCATTTGCTATTTCTTGACGAGGTTTCATTCGAATTTGAATTTTTTCAGCTTTTTGAAAGGACAATTTAATAGTGATCCCGAATTATGTAACAAGTTGTCAGAAAAATTAAGCTATAGAATGAAATTTTCGTAAAATCTGAATAAAAGTCATATTTTCTCCCAAATAAAACCACTTTAAATTTTCAATTGCATTGAGGCACGGCTAAATATTTTTTGATTGGCTCAAAACTTTATATTTCTCAGTTTTTTTGCTATTCGCATATTTCTAGGGGGTGAGACCGAGAGTCTGAACACTTTTTTTCCCTCCATATAATGAAGGGCCGCCCTAATGAACACGCCAACGAAACCAACGAGTTGGCCATAAAAAATCATCAATTGATATTTTGGGCTCCCAGAACGTCAAATCCATTCTTATAATTTCAAACTCTCTAAAAATACCTTGGGAAAATTCACTGGACTGGCTAATGCCAGTCACTTTCATGACTTTCTCTGTCAAAAGAACAGATATTACTTGAGTCATATAGATTGTCATAATGGAAAACACTTTCATGGTTTGGTTAGCTTAGTTCTATTTGCTCCTGAACATTCACCTAGCATTTTTTTTAGTATTTCGGCTTCTTTTTTAGCCAATCTTTGTAGTTATGTGGCTCGAACATGACTCAGTAAGGAAATTTTTGTTCAAACAATCTTCCAAATGTTGGGTGGGAATGTCAATATAGACAAATATATTTGCGAGTGTGTGTGGAACACACTCTGTCTATATAAGCAATAAAATTTAATTAGTGCTAGAACTTAATCATGATTTTCAACTCAATTAACACACACAATTATTCCGACGCAATGTTCGAAATTTCAAAAGGATCAATTCGAATGTCATTTTCGCTAAATTGGTAAATAAAAAAACACTATAAGGTCGTTACTCTCAGAGGTTTTCGTTGAAACGCATTTGCTTGTTATATATTAATTTAAAATGTCCCATGTTTTTCGGCCTGGACCGGTCGAAATAATTTAATAAAATAATAAACAATTTACAGAAAATTGTTCTTTCAAATTTGTCTAAAAAACTGAAAACACATTATTTTATTATTTATTAAAAATTATTTTCTTTTAATATATTATTTTTCCTCTAAAACTTATGATGTGAGTTTTAAAACTTTCTAATTTATTCTAATTTATATTGATTAAAGGATATATTTTAGTTAGGGCGATTTTTTAAAATTTGTAAATATTAGCTAATATGAATATTTTTCCGAGCGATTTTTAACAATTTCCAATAAAAATTTTTATAATGAAAACAAAAACACTTTTTTTCATAAATCCAAAATGTTTGTCTGAATAAAATAGTTAAATTCAGGAATAAAAATACGAAACTATCATTTCTCAAAAAAAAAAAAAAGCTTACAGTTTTAGAGAAATTGCTTTTTTTCAGTGATTTTGTAATACTTATAGGTCTATCATTATCTATCTATATGACCCTATGAGTGAGTTTTTAATCGAATTTCTATAAATGTTGTAAATTAAGTCTTTGGAAGTTCTATTCTGCCCCATCGTAATACGTATGATTTGATTTGTTTTTAAAATTTTAAATTTATTTATTTTTGTTAGTAAAAAATATATATTTGTTCGAGCGATATTTTTAAATATTTAGTTATATATTATTTGTCCTGGTGATATTTTAAAAATTCAAAGTCGTTTGTTTTATATTGATGAATTAGTAACCAATTTTAAAAAAGAATTTAAAACATTTCTTCTTTAAAATGGGTAAAATTCAACTATAAAAAATAAGAGTGTTAAATTCGGCTATGCCGAATCTGGGTATTACGTTGACATTAATATCTGACATTAAATAATATATTGCATTATTTATAATAAATGTTAACAAAATATTTTAGGACATATCTTGGCAAAATGATGCCCGATTTACCCCATTTTAAATACCAACCTCTTCGAAATAATGGCAAACAATATTATCGTAAGTCTAATTTAGTAATTTCTTTATTTTGTGCATAATTGTGATTTCAACAGATAGACAGACAGATGAACAGACGGACAGACGGGCGGACGGCGAGACGGGTATCGCTATATCGACTCGAGTTGTTATAAGGATCAAGATTATATATACTTTATGGGGTCGTAAATTCATTTTTCGATTCGTTCCAAGCAGAATGACAAAGAGATATATACCTTATATATATTCTTTATCCTTATAATTGGAGTTGATATAGCGATGTCAGTCTGTCCGTCTCTTGAAATCACGATCACGCTCTCAATAGGTCAACTAGGTTGCTCATTTTGAGTGAAAATGATCCATTGACATCCTATACAGGCTGATAATTGAAATCATCAAAATCGGTTCAATAAGTCCCGAGATTTCAATGAAAATGTAAAAGAAATTCTTGTTATAGTTTTTATTTCGTATTTTGTTTCTTGTATAGAGTAACCGCAATTGTTGATATTGTGGTCATTGTACCATTTGAAGTGTTTTTTTAATGTGTTTGTATCGTTGTACTCCACGTGTCCAGAGGTCCAACTAGTGCGGCTTAAAGCCGATTTTATGCCGTCGTCAAATCTTTCTTTAGTGCTGGAGCCGCCGCCGAAGTATGCGGCAGAGTTCGTCTAATATTTACTTTCCTAATTAAATATTAGTATAAAAAATGGTAAGAAAACAGGAGAAAATGTATTTAAATTTAAAGTTGTGCTAATAAAAAAATAAATGTTATCTTTCGTTTTTATAAAGAGCTCAGCGAACTTAAAATTGTCATAGACGAATATCCAATTTATTTTCTCGTTTACGCATGACCCATCAATGGAAAGCCAACTCCATTAACAGATAGACAGAATTTAATAATTTCTTGTTAAGTAAATAAAATATTATAATTAAACCGATAAACAAAAGGAAAACAATTAAGTATAAATTAAAATGATATTAGAACTTAAAGGTTCAGTAACTCTCCTCAAATGGTAATTGTACCCAACACTGGTTTTAGTAGGGACTAAGGGAAGTACTTGGTAAAAGTGGGAAAATGCATGTTAAATTATGGGAAAATGTCTGTTAAGTCTATAGGGAATGCATGCCATATGGTAAAAATGTATGTCAAAAATGGCAAACTGTTTGCTAAATTTTAGCAAATTTATGGGAAAATGGATGCGAAAAATGGGAATTCTTCTGTTAAAAATTAGAAAAATTTGCATGCTAAATGTAGGGAAATTGCATGCTGAATTAAGAAAAATGATTTTCAAAGCTGCAAATAAAAAAATCTTACGAAAAATAAAAACATGCACATGACATGCATTTTTACCGTTTAGCATGCATTTCCTAGAATTAACAGGCATTTTCCATTTTCTCATAATTTAGCATGCATTTTCCCATTTCTGTATAGCAAAACCAATTCTCTCGTTTTAGTAATACCGAGTTCAAGACACAGGTGGAGGGTATCAAATATTCGGCACAGCCGAATTCAACACTTTTCCTTTTTGTATGCTTAAATAAAAGTAATGGAATTTCCATACATTTAAAAAATCATTTTTATACCCGATACCACTATGTGGTCACAATATAATGAGTATAAAAATATTTGATCCAGGCCCATCTTTTATTATACCGATCGGTATATATAGCAATGTCGGTACGGCCGTCTTTTCGTGTGTCGGTCTGTCCTTCCGTCTGTGTGCCCATGCAATCTTTTTAATCAAACTACAGATCTCAAGTATGAATATATTTTAACCAGAGTTCACAAAAAAACACACACTGAATAAAAAACTCGTACATATATGTAAACAAACATAACTTAGACCAACACACACATATTTTTATTTTCATATCAATTATGTTTGTTTTTAAATTTTCTTCGGTGCCCAACACAACCATGACTGTGTTCGTTTTAATATTTCGTTATTTACACGAACATTTTTGTATCACGTACTTTTTGTTTCAATCAGACATAAAGCACACATTTTTGAGTGTTGCTTTATTTGAAGTTCATGTTCTGGTACGTGTACTGAAAAAAAAAACACAGAACATGTACAATAAACAGGTTCGAGTTCAGTTATATTTTAAACACGTCTTAAAATATAACTGAACTCGAACCTGTTTATTGTACATGTTCTGTTTTTTCTTACTACACGAGCCACAACACGACTTAAAATATAACTGAACTCGAACCTGTTTATTGTACATGTTCTGTGTTTTTTTTTTCAGTACACGTACCAGAACATGAACTTCAAATAAAGCAACACTCAGAAATGTGTGCTTTATGTGTGATTGAAACAAAAAGTATGTGATACAAAAATGTTCGTGTAAATAACGAAATATTAAAACGAACACAGTCATGGTTGTGTTGGGCACCGTAGAAAATTTAGAAACGCACATAATTGATATGAAAATAAAGATATGTGTTGGCTGCTTTTGAACCGAACATTGTGTGTTTCATGTGTGTATTTTCTGAACCTTGATTTTAATGAAATTTGATATATACGATCTGATCGACCATGGGTAAATGCTATTAAAATTGGTGAAAATGAGAACATGTCCAGACCTACTCCTCGTAAAAATGACCCCAATGAGATCGACTTTAATTGCCAATTGCAATTGCTAATTACACCCATTAATGAGTAGTCTAACAATAAACCCTGTAGCAGATTTCTTAGCCATTGCTCCCATATAAAGCTGCTTCCCGAACTTCACTTAAACCTATCAAAAAAGTAAATTATTATACAAATTTTTCTCAAGTTTGATTTGTATATGATTTTGTAAAAAATAATTGACTTTACCAAATATGATCAGGTTCGGTCCATTTTTTGACCAAGTCCCCATGTGAATATAGCATCCGATATAAACTTTTACATATCTGCAGGCAAAAAAAAAAGTTCAATAACAACGTGAATAAAATTTGGTTTATGGGTCATTCCACGGTGACTGACGTTACAATTTGACTCAGTTTTTAACTTTTAAATTCAGCATTGTCTGGAACTTTTTTTTGTCTGTTTTTAAATTGATCTTAAATACCATGATAAAGTACAATAATGCTACCCATACTAATTTTTATACAGAAGAATTTTTTTGTGTGGGTAATTAGGGTAAATCCATAAATGTGACTGATGCTAGACAGAAAAGACATTAACAGAAATGACTTCAATATTAAATGAAATCCTTTTTAAACTAATAACACGAAGACTAAAATTATCTTTTCCCAGTCAAGTAAAGATTTCAAACTTTATGAAATATTTTGTTTCAATTAAAAAACTTTAAAATTTAAAGTGTAGGAAGTTTTTAATTTCCATGACTGATGTTACAAATATTTTGTGACTGATGTTACACTGACATTAATTGGTTCATATTTAAATTAGTTTCTCCTTCAAAGTTAAATTAACATTTTTTTTTTACAAATTAACACATATGTACTTAAGTGATAAAAAATGAACAATAGTAAATGCATACAATTGATGTTTTACTGTAATTCAGAAAATGAAAAGTGTCCTCGTGCATTTACTACATATGCTGTACTAAGTTTCCTTATTAATTTGTCTTGCGAATACTAAATTTCATCCACATTGTCTTTTCTTGCTGGAATCATAACACTGACTGAGTATTCAGAGTTTTCAATGGCTCTAACTTGGCCTGGATAGAACTCTTCATCATATTCCACAAAAAACCCACTGTCTAATTTTGGCCACCAAACTTACAAAAAGGTGTTGCCAACTTTTTAAACAAAACTTTATAAAAATTAACTAATTTTTACATTATCAGTAAAAAAAATTTTTTGTGCAATGAAAAAAAAAGTTATTAAGTGTCTCTGGTTTCATGATCAAGTGTCTCTGGTTGCATGGAATTGCCCTTATGCTTATTTTTATACCCTATACCACTATGTGGTTTGGGTATAATGACTTTGTGCTGCTGTTTGTAACAACCAAAAATATTTGACCTAGACCCATCTTTAATTATACCGATCGAATCAGAATCACTTTCTGAGTTGATTTAACAATGTCCGTCCGTCCGTCCGTCTGTGTGTCCATGTAAAGCTTGTAATCAAACTGCAGGTCGCAAATATGAATATATTTTGATGAAATTTGGTATATAAGCTTTTATCGGCCATGGGATAAACGCTATTGAAATTGGTGAGAATCGGTCCATGTTCAGACCTAGCCCCCATACAAATTACCCATATGAAATCGACATAAATTGCCATAAGATCCAAATTGTCATATAGATCTTACTCAAATTGGGTTTGTATGCGTTCATTACATCCACTAATGAGTAGTCAAAAAATGATCCCTTTGACCCCATATAGAGCTGCTTCCCGATCTTCACTTAAATCTATTAAAAAACAAAAATATTGCACTGATTCTTCTCAAATTTTGTTTGTACATATTTTTGCAAAATACAAGAGACTTTACCAAACATGATCATGATCGGTCCATTTTTGGACCTAGTCCCTTTATAGATATAGCATCCGATATGAACTTTTTCATATCTGCAGCCAAAAAAATTAATAAAAATCCCACTCAAATTTGGTTTATGCTTATTTTCTATATCAAAGTAGTTGGACCAAAAGATAGGGTCTCTAAACCATGGTATAGGGTATCATATAGTCGGTCTAGACCGACTATAATTTTCTTACTTGTCTATAATCAGTTAGTTGGACTTGAGACCCTTCTCTAAACTCGTGGTATAGGGTATCATATAGGCAGTTTAGACCGACTAAGATTTCCTAACTTGTTTTTTTTTCATCGAGTTAGTGAACAGCGTAACTAATTATTAATACAAATTAATGATATAAATATATAAATCTATAATATTAATAGGCTAGGCGATTTCTTGTGACCGATATTTTGTTCTACCGTTTTATCATGACTTTGACCAAACGTATATTGTTTGAAAGGTATTTCTTTTTAGCCGTTTTGCAGATGTACAGATTTACAGGTTTTAAAATGTTTTCCTTTGTTTTACGAACACATACATAAACTTATACAATGCTATGTGTGTGTTTATTAAATTTGTTAATGTCTTTATAATAAAAATGAGTTTGTTTCTTTGTGTTGATTTGATAATTAGCAATAATTGATTATCATACTTTTGGGGTCTTTATTTAATGAAAAAATAAAATTTCCTAGAATTTGCACTCGAATTTCGAGGGCTGGAATTTGCTAGTATATATAAATGCTAGATTTGAATTAAACAGAAAACAGGGTTTTTTTCTTCGTATTGTTATTTTTTTATTGACTCATAAAATACTCAGAATATGGTTATGTATGGAATAACACATCGAGCAAATGGCCTTCACTGCTGTGCTAGTACACACGTACTCTTTTGTTGAAATTTTCTAGGACCATTTCACTTAACTGTGACTGAATTTCGTTGATGCAGCACTAAATTTCCTCCTTCAATGCATGGTTGCGGATTTGTCATCGTAGACCTTTGACTGCAAATAAACCCAGAAAAAGAAATCTAATGGTGTTAAATCATACGATCTAGAAGGCCAGTTCTGATCAGCCTCTTGTTCAAGCCACATATCATCCAAATCAATACTATCCAAAATTGGACTTTCGAATCACAGTCACAGCTTAATCAGCCTCATTTTCGAACAAGTATGGTCCAATGATGTCTCTAGCACAAATCCACACATTGAGACATTGTGATGTATTTGTTTTTCGACAAGCACACGTGTGTTCTCTTGACCCCATCGCGGCAATTTTTGATGATTAACCCTTTAATGCCCGATGTTGCCTATAGGCAATTTTTATTTTTTTCTCCTACGTTTTTTTTCTCAGAGTAGGCTGATATATTGTGCAAGCCTAATTCCAAATAATTTATTGTAAATATTGGTAGAGATCATTTGAGAGCTAATCTTATTTGATTGCACATGTAAAATTTTTTATTCTTTAAAAAGTGAGTTTAGAAGTAATTAAAAAAAATAATAAGGATATTTAAAAGTTTAATCAAGACTGCCTAAATTTTTACATTTGAGGAAGTGATCCCAATAATCCGACTATTTTTGTACGAAGTTTTAAAACTATAGCCATTAATTCCTCTGTATTCTAATAAAATATTTTTGAGCAAAAAATTTTGGTGTAGGGCATTTATAAATAGTTAATGGCGGAAGACCGAGAAGAATTGTTGACATCCTTTGAACCAAGCATTATTGAGAAAATATTTTGTTTTATTATTATTATCTTAAGAAATCCACAAATAAATATCCATATTTTCAAACTGTGTTGCTAAAAGGACAACAGCAGTAGTCGCCACAGTATGGTCACCTACTGTCTGTACTTTACAACAAATATTTTACATACAATACTAGTAAACTATTTGTATGTTCTTATCTGTTGTTAATAATCTCAGCTTGAAATGTAAAATTAATTTGAATTGTGATCTAATGAATACGTTGTGTTTATATCTATTATTTTATGGTTTATGCTCGTGTACATATTTTATTACAAATTAGGTTAATTGAAACTACATACTCTGTAAGTCCACAAGAGCTGCATATCACACTCGTATGTGTGTAAATATTTCTTTAGATATATTATTCTGTTCATTATAACTGAATGAAAATGTAGATTGAAATTAATGCCATATATTAGAAATTGTCATTTAGTATGTTTGTTACCAGTGTGGTCAAGATTTAGGGCCAAATGATATCTAACAGACGTGCTACTATCTTTAAGGTAAGGTAAGGTAAGGTAAGGTAAGATAAGGTAAGATAGGATAGGGTAAGGTAAGGTTAGGTAAGGTAGGGTAGGATAGGGTAGGGTAAGGTAAGACAAGGTAAGCAAGGTAAGGTAAGGTTAGATAAGGTAAGGTAAAGTAAGGTTAGATAAGGTAATCTAAGGTAAGAAAAGTTATAAGATCACTGCTGGAGTACCACAGGGGTCAGTACTGGGCCCACTTCTATGGAACCTAATGTACAATGGGGTTAAAGTGCCAGATGGCACGACGGTGGTCGACTTCGCGGACGATATTGCCGTAGTTGTAACTGCCAGATATATCGATGAAGTGGAAATCTATGCAAATGAGGCAGCGAATTCTATCAGGCTGTGGCTGAATAACGCGGGACTCCAGTTGGCGGAGCAAAAGACTGAAGTGGTTTTAATAAGCGGGTATAGGAAAACGGAATCTATCAAGATTAAGGTTGAACATCACGAGGTAACATCCAGAGGAGAGCTGAAGTACTTTGGAGTGATGCTTGATACCCGACTAAAATTCACTGCACATTTAAAGTACGCTTGCGAAAAAGCATCAAGAGTGAGGGCGGCGCTAGCACGAATGATGCCAAATGTTGGAGGGCCAAGGCAGAGTAAAAGGTTCTTAATATCAAGTGTTATTAAGTCAATTCTGCTGTATGCAGCACCTGTGTGGTCACCTACACTAAGTACCAGCTCTCGTAAACTAATGACGTCGGTGTATAGGCTGAGTGCTCTTCGAGTTAGTAGTGCGTACCGAACTACATCAGATGATGCGGCATGTGTAATAGCGGGAATGATTCCGGTTGATTTACTGGCATGTGAAGCTCGGAGACTGTATGACTCGAAAGGGAATAACACAATTGTTTCAAAACCCGAAATACATAGGGCGGAGCGCGAAATAACAATGCGTCAATGGCAGACTAGATGGGAGCAGAGCCTTAATTTGGACATTCCAAATTATACCGAACATACAAAGATGGATAAATCATGGAGAAGTGAACTGTCATGGAGAAGTGAACTACCACCTTACCCAATTTTTAAGCGGCCATGGCTGTTACAGAAAGTACCTGAACAGATTTGGACATGATGATTCCCCAATGTGCCCTGGGTGTCCAGGGGAGATAGAGGACTTGGAACATATAATATTTACATGCCCGAGATTCCGCAATGAGCGTGTGCAATTGGAGCAAGATATAGGCAGTCAGATGAGAAAGGAGAATATTCTAGAGACTTTATTAAGATCCGAGGAAAATTGGAGCACGTTGACTGACTACATAAAAGTTCTGCATGACATATTGAGGGCAGAGGAGCTTAAACGAAAATAAATGAGGGAAGCAAATGTGGTGATTAGCTAAGGCTATCCTGCCCTGCGACGTAATACCTTAACAGGTAGTCCCGCAGAGAAAAAGGATGAAGAGTGGGGTGGTTTTAGTCGGTAAGAATCCGACATATCCCATTTTGGATTGCTCGGGAATCTTCTGCAAGATTTCCACCTCCCGGACACAAAAAAAAGGCAGGGCAGCGTAAGGTTAGGTAAGGTAAGGTAAGGTGAGGTAAGGTTAGATAAGGTAAGGTTAGATAAGGTAAGGTAAAATAAGGTTAGTAAAGGTAATCTAAGGTAAGGTAGGGTAGCGTAACGGAAGGTAAGGTAAAGTAAGGTAAGGTAGGGTAAGGTATGGTAAGGTAAGGTAGGGTAAGGTAGGGTAAGGTAGGGTAAGGTAGGGTAAGGTAAGGTAAGGTATGGTAAGGTAAGGTAAGGTAAGGTTAGATAAGGTAAGGTATGGTATGGTAAGGTAAGGTAAGATAAGGAAGGGTATGGTAGGGTAAGGTAGGGTATGGTAGGGTAAGGTAGAGTAAGGTAAGGTAAAGTAAGGTAAAGTTAGGTTAAGGTAATCTAAGGTAGGGTTAAGTAAGGTTATTTAAGGCAATCTAAGGTAAGGTAAAATAGGGTAGCGTAGGGTAAGGTAAGGTAGGCTAAGATAATGTAAGGTAAGTTAGGGTAAGTTAGGGTACGGTAAGGTAGAGTAAGGTAACGTAAGGTAGGGTAGGGTAAGGTTTGATAAGCTAAGGTAAAGTAAGGTCAGTTAAGGTAATCTAGGGTAAGGTAAGGTAGGGTAGTGTAAGGTTAGGTACGGTAAGGTAAAGTAAGGTAGGGTAAGGTAAGGTGAGGTAGGGTAAAGTAGGGTACGGTAAGGTATGGTAGTGCAAGATAAGGTTAGGTAGGGTAAGGTTTGGTAAGGTAGGGTAAGGTATTGTAAGGTAGGGTAAGGTAAGGGAAGGTAGGTACGGTATAAACGATAAGGTAGTGTAATGTAATGTAATGTAAGGTCAGGTTAGGTCAGGTATGGGCAGGTAAGGTCAGGTAAGGGCAGGTAAGATGTGGTAAGATATGGTAAGATAAGGTAAGGTAAGGTAAGGTTATGTGAGGAAAAGTAAGGTATGGTGAGATAAGGAAGGTAAGGTAAGGTACGGTACGATAAGATAAAGTATGATATGTACGGCAAGGTATGATAAGGTAAGGTAAGGAAAGATACGGTAAGGTAAGGTAAGATAGGTACGGTAGGTACGGTAAGTTACGGTAAGGTAAGGTAAAGTAAAGTAAGGTAAAGTAAAGTAAGGTAAGTTAAGATAAGGTAAAATAAGGAAACGTAAGGTATGTACAGTAGGTACAGTAAGGTAAGGCAAATAAAGGCAAGATAAGTTAAGGTAAGGCAAGGTAAGGTAAGGTAAGGTGAGGTAATCTAAGTTAAGCTGAGATAAGGTAAGGTCAGATGTGGTTAGTTAACGTCAAGTAATGTAAAATAATCTCCTTTCAATTTACTAGTAAGCGAATGTAGCTTTCTTTTTGGCCATTCCTTTAAGGTTGTACAACTCCAAATATACTAAATTAAGTTGTGGATTACATTAATTACAGCTCTTATGATTATTACTGCATGTCAAGCAAACAATGCAGAGTACAATAGCATTTGATTTGTGAAATTTCTTGTTAATAACCCAATACTACAAACCAAGAATAATTTAGAGAAACTACAGAATTTTACAAATATTATCGATTTCATCTTCATCACTTCAATCAACAACAAACAGTATGTTGATTTTGATAAATGCAGCACAAACCATGTATTATTCTGCAGGCCAGCCAACCCTTAAGTTGCTCATACTTCAACACCTTGTTTGGTCATACTTAACTTGAATATGGACGAAATTTCTCCTAATATTTACCTGTTAATTATCATAATGGCAACGTTTGAATAATTTAGATCTTCCTCCTCTTCTTCTTTTGCTTTTTCTTATACTGCTGCTGCAACTGCTACTAACTATATACATATTGTATGCTGTTTTAGGAAAGCAATTGTTTATGTAGTCGATAATGAATTCAATGATAATGATGTGTTTTATAAGTGATAATTTATGAAGTCTCTGGCAACTATTTCATTATAAATTCATTGGTAAATTTTGCTTTAAAATTTGCAATGCGTAATTGTTTGAACATATTTAAACACACACACACTCACACACGTATTCAATTATTTAAATGTGTCCGTTTATTTGCGAACACACAATATATTGTTTTTGTTTATTTAGTTTTATTGAATTTGTTCTAATTCGAAGATAAATACTACTACATTTAGTTTATAACGTGTTGTTTAATTTATATTTATTGTTTTGTTTTGTTTTGCTTCCGGTTTGTTCTATATATTGCGTATTTGCAATTATAGCTTAACATGTCAATATGTTTATAGATGACCGAATTTCAAACAAAAATGTTAAATTACTTTCTCTTTCAGTGTTTCTCATTATCATCATCCAGGTAGGTGGTATATGCTGAAATTTGAAATTTCTTATATCAAGAAAATATATCGAGAGTATTAAGGGAATCGGTAACATTTATCAAAAGGGCTGCTACTCATTCAATTTTACTCCCAAATACGTCACTAGGCCCTTTGGCCAGATAAATTGCGATAAAAAAGCCCTGCACCACACACGACTTCTTCAAATCTATCACCCTTAGAATAGACTAGCAGAGCCTAGGCCTTGAAATTCGAGTCTAAATTCTAGGAAATTTATTTTTTTTTCATTCAATTTATTTCTTTCAATGTTTTATGCCTTGTAAAGGTGTGCTAATTTTAAAAAAATCACAATACAACACAGGGCGTGTGATATGCAATTCTTATAATGGAATTCGATTGCGTTATTGTCGTTATTGGTTTATATCCTAAATTATTTTTCAATTCAGCACAGAGCTTTTTATATACAATTTTTGTAAACACATTAACAAATTTAATAAACACACACACAGCATTGTATAATTTTATGTATGTGTTAGTAGTAACTTTAGAATCATTTTACTCCAAAAAAAATTCAAAAATATAAAAACTTGTAAATCTGGTGGACATCTAAAAGGAAATGCCTTTCAAATGAGGTATGCTTGGTCAAAGTCGGGGTAAAACTGACAAAGTTACAGCAGTCACAAGAAATTGCATTGCCTATTAATATTATAGATATTGTTATCTACTGCCAGCCTTGACCACGAAAATAGTTTAAGTGGCAAAATCAATTTAGTACAGGAGAAATTTTCCTAAATTATATTTGCTTTATTTTTAGTTTTATTATTTTTATATATTTCGAGCCTTGACCGCGAAAAAAGCTTAACTGATGAAATCAAAATTTAACAGAAGGTTTTCCTAAATTGTAACTGATTATGTTCAGCATGTTACTACATTAAGAATATGATCATAACTCCCAAAGATATTCGTTTAAGAGTAGAGATCTTTTGACTTATGACCTAATAGAGGGTAAGTATATTGTATATGAATTTCCCTTTATTTCCAGAAATTTACAACATGTACCATATGGTGTAGATATCTGACCAAAGTTATCTTTCTTGTGAAACCAGAAAATAAAATTTTGACTAAAAGTAATATAAGTGACAAAAATTTAATTTTTCTTAAATCAGCCGCAATAAAAATGCTGCTCTCGCCAAACGAAGAACGAAATACCTAGAATAGTTGTCATTTTCAATACCTTATATGTTCTTTATAAGACCTTAAAGTCAAAATATTGATTTTTTAAAAATTTTTTAATAATTTTTTTTTCTAATTCGACGATTTTGAAGTAATGCTACGAAATGCGAACTTTTAATTAAGAATTTTATTTCAATTTATTTTGGGGTACTTTAAGCACTTTAAGCACTTTAATTAAAACACAATTACTAACTTCAAAACTTTGCTGAAAAATAAAACAAAATCATTTTACCCCTGGTAATCCCATTCCCAAACTACAAAAATGATTGGATGACGATAATAATTTTAAAAAAAAATCATGTTTTTATGATGGCACTCAAAAATTTAGTGTTTTTAGTTTTTCTTATGCAAAAAAGATAAACTTTGTCGACCTTTGTGTTCTGGTTACAAAAAAAAAAAAAAAGATGGTGGTGTATTCCTTTGATTTAATAAATAAATTTCCAATAATATTGTATACTGTTGAACAAAGTTATACGTTTTATAATAAAAAGTCACACGGAATTTCTTTCAGTAATTCAAGTAAGAAAATTATAGTCTAGACCGACTATACGATACCCTATACCATGCGTTTAGAAACCCTATCTCTTAGGCCCAACTAACTGGACATAGAAAATAAGCAAAAACCAAATTTGAGTGGGATTTTTATTAATTTTTTTGGCTGCAGATATGAAAAAGTCCATATCGGATGCTATATCTATATAGGGACTAGGTCCAAAAATGGACCGATCCTGATCATGTTTGGTAAAGTCTCTTGTATTTTGCAAAAATATATACAAACAAAATTTGAGAAGAATCAGTACAATATTTTTGTTTTTTAATAGATTTAAGTGAAGATCGGGAAGCAGCTCTAAATGGGGCCAAAGGGATCATTTTTGGACTACTCATTAATGGATGTAATGAACGCATACAAACCCAATTTGAGTAAGATCTATATGGCAATTTGGATCTTATGGCAATTTATGTCGATTTCATAGGGGTAATTTGTATGGGGGCTAGGTCTGAACATGGACCAATTCTCACCAATTTCAACAGTGTTCATTCCGTGGCCGAGAAAAGCTTATATACCAAATTTCATCAAAATATATTAATTTTTGCGACCTGCAGTTTGATTACAAAGATTTACATGGACACACAGACGGACGGACGGACGGACATTGTTAAATCAACTCAGAAAGTGATTCTGATTCGATCGGTATAATTAAAGATGGGTCTAGGTCAAATATTTTTGGTTGTTACAAATAGCAGCACAAAGTCATTATACCCAAACCACATAGTGGTATAGGGAATAAATAGTGAATACTTTTAGGGTCATTTGCTTTAAGAAGCTGAAAAAGCTCGAAATAGGGACTATAAAAGTGATAGACTGATGTTATCCAGATAGTGCAACAGAGTCGCAACGAATACTCCGTCGTCTTCTTGTATCGTTCTTGTTTTCGCTTGAGAGTTACTGGATGAGATATGATATGTGGAGAATTTTATTTGTACATGCTTGGGACTGATAGAAAATACAGGAAAGAAAACATTTAATTTAACCGGAAATGGATGACCTATATTTAACTTAAGGTGTGTTGATGTAAAACCCCTATACCCCTCCAACCATGATCATATAGTGGAAAGCCCTACAGCTTACAGAAAATGGAGGCAAAAACCTTTTACAGGTTCAAAATTCAATTTAGTTTATTAACTCGAGAAAAAAATATGATCCATAACTTAAGCCAATTATTAATTTAATATTAACCTAACAAAGTTCAGCTTACACTAAAATGTAAAAATATGGTATATTTGACATAAAAAAAATAATGCAAATATTTCATTGACTTTATGACAAACCAAGCAACAAAAAAGTATTTAAATGAATTTGAAATGAAAAAAATTTATTTTATTAAAAAAAATCACGTTTAACTAATATTCACCCAAAAAAAAATAAAAGGTCTTTGGGTTGCAAAAATAAAAATAAATTGCTGGAAAAAAGAAATGTTTAAAGATCTGCATCACGTTCGGTGGCCAGGGTAGTAAACAAAATATGTATTAATAAAAATTTTGGTAAATGTAGGGGTTTTGTATTGTCGACCTGTGTAGTACTTGTGTGATGAACTTTTGGTTTGGCTCAAGTAAAATGTAACGTAGTCCTCAACTCAACGTTTGACTTTTTAAATATAAAATCCTTGATAATGGTTGACGATGCCAACCGAAATATTGGACAAAAAGAAAAATAAATAAATAAATAAAAACTATGAAAAAACTGTTTTTAATTTGAATTTATTAGAAGACCTTAAGCCAAACCAAAAGTTCATCACACAATTTTGGTAAATTTTATAAAATAAGAGAAAATTTTCGTGTAAAAAAAAAATTTTTATCAGATCATTCGAAAGAATTAATTAAAACAAATTATTAAAATCGCGAATTTTAGTAAAAGAAATTAAATTTTAACAACTTGAGTAAGTGATCATTAAACCTGTAAAGACTACATTCTTTTACAGGCTTTGCTGATCTCTCGGGTTTGGAAAGAAACTCACCACACCATACTTATAAGAGAGAAGAGCAATGCCGCTAGTTTATTTTTATACCTTATACCACTATGTGGTTTGGGTATAATGACTGTGCTGCTGTCTCTAACTACCAAAAATATTTGACCTAGACCCATCTTTTATTATGCCGACCGACTCAGAATCACTTTCTGAGTCGATTTAGCGATGTCCGTCCTTGTAATCAAACTAAAGGTCGCAAATATGAATATATTTTGACGAAATTCGGTATATAAGTTTTATCAGCCAAAGGATGAACGCTACTGAAATTGGTGAAATTTTGTCCATGTTCAGACCTAGTCCCTATACAAATGACCACTATGAAATCGACATAAATTGCCATAAGATCCAAATTATCAGATGGATCTCAGTCGAATTGGATTTTTATGTGTTTATTATATTCATTATTTAGAAGTCCAAAAATAATCCCTATAGGGCAATTTTCATAGGCCCCATATAGAGCTGCTTCCCGATCTTAACTAAAATCTATCAAAAAACAAAAATATTGCACAGATTTTTCTCAAATTTGGTTTGTATATATTTTTTTCAAAATATATGTAAGTGACTTTGGTAAATATGGTCAGGGTCGGTCCATTTTTCGACCTAGTCTCCATATTTATATGGCACCCGATATGAACTTTTTCATATCTGCAGCCAAAAAAATTAATAACAATGCCACTCAAATTTGGTTTATGCTTATTTTCTATATCGAATTAGTTGGTCCGAAGAGATATGGTCTCTAAGCCATGGTGTATGGTATCGTGTAGTCGGTCTAGAGCGACTATAATTTTCTTACTGTTTTATTATTAAATTTTAATTATATTTAACTGAATAAGTCAGAAGCCAAAAATAATTTAATAGAAGTTTTTGATAGCAACATTCATTACTTTTCTGAAAATGCTGTAAATTGATTGCAAGATCAAATAATAATAATAAGCCACGACTAAGTCACTGTTAAGCTAACAGAATTAATTATTTTTACGGAAGTTTTATCCAGTTACAACAGAGCTTCCAAAATGTGAAAGAACTTTTAACAGCGAATGATCACTGCTTCACGAAAAAAGTAAAATGTTCAAAAAAATTTACTTACACTTTTTACGGTTCCAACGACGAAAGATCTTTCGTCCAGGCATTACGCTGATCGAAGACGTTGATGATGGTGATAGTGCCACTCTATCACTATCATTAATTTTAAACTGTCTATATTTAAATTTAATTTTTCTACCGATTTATGCTTTTAAATTATTTATTTTTTTAAATTTTTGGGTATTAAAAAAAGATAAACTGAAATTCCGAAAAATAGTTAACACAAAATCTCTTTTTCGAACTGATATTAATTTGTTTGTTGTGATCTCAATCTTGACATACGTATGTTTTAAAACCATTAATAATGTGTTTTCAACTTTAACACAGGTAATGGTAAGTAAAAAAAATGATATATATTAATTCATTAATATATTTATTTCAGCTTTTTCTTTTAGTCACTCACTGCGATCATTAATTAAGATCCTGTAATATTTAGATTTTTGCTTGCCCCGGAGGTTGGTATATTATTTCTATGTATATTATTTCTTATATTTGTAACAATTCAACTACTTTAAACAATTGTCTTTTCTTCTTCTTTTTCAGGTAAAATTATGATTTTAACACTGGATTATTAAAAGATTATAGTATTTTAACATTATTTTAAATTCAGTATGTAATGTGATGTGTTTTGTCTCATTGTTGTGTGTAATTTCTTTTTACTGTGGTTTGACATAATTATGCTTTTCTTTAATAGTTTTTAAGAAGAAATTTAAGAAACGTAACTTTTTTTTAATTTTATGTTTTTTGTGCATTTTTTTTCTACTTTTGAACTAAAATTTAATTTTCTTGCCACTTTTGCCAATAATCTTTACACTAAAACACTTTTCCCCAAACACTTTCACAGACACTTCCGCTAGCACTTTTTTCTTACTAGATATTTCGATTTTAATGATGAATTTGTTGTTGATGATATTAATAAAAATTTAAGATCAAATTTTGCAAGCCACTTATAACTATCGGGTTTGTGTTCCGTTCCCAAAAGTAATTATTGCGTTTTTGAGCTTAAAACCAAGCGGTCATGACAAAGAAAATCTTAATCAGATAGAAACAAAATGTTTTTTGGAAAATTTAACTTATTTTCCTCTAATCGACACTCAATTATGTAGTTGAAGGTAAATCTAACTAACCAAAATTCGTTTTCCGCAGATAAAATTTGTTTCTAACGCTTTGAACCAACACTTGATGAAATAACAGCAAAACAGGCCGATTTTCATCTTGAAAAGCGCTTTTATACCCGTGAAATAAAGATGATTTTTGCAGTAGCGATCAGAAAAAGATAGTGATTCCTCAAGGAAAAAAATTTTTCCCATTTGTTTCATAGTGTAATTAATTGTAAAACTAAATATGACACACAAACCAAATGAACTAAAAGTTTAAAACACTGATTCTAAAATGCATTTTCATTCAACTTATCAGAAAATTTATGACAAGTTGTCAAAAACTGTTGATTTAATTTTCCACAAAACTTTTGCACATATTAAGTTACGAGTACATGTGACATGGAGATATCAAAATAAATACGAAATTTAGTTATAATCAATTCAGAATACAAATGCAAGTCTAATAAAATATAACAATAAACATTATTCTAAATAATAACAAAACGTTTATTCATCAAAATATCACTTAATTAAATATAAGATAAATGCTGAATATGAATGAATATAATTGGAACGAAATATCTACAAAGGGCAGGTGTCAGTTAAGTTTTGATGCTTGCATTAAACAAAATTATCCACAAAAAATTATTTGAATTTTATAATTTGTTTTACTGTTTGTTGCAATTGGGAATGATTTATTATATATCTATATATCTATATGTTAGCATATTTATTTATTTATTTCAACAATGCAGAACAACAAAAATAAATCATTATTATATTACAGAGATGGAAAGATAAAGTTAAGACAAGTGTTATTTAATTTTAATATTTAATTTAACATAATATCATATTACATATTTAAAAAAACAAATTGGTTCTAAATTGTTATGCCAGGTTTTCACTATGTCATATAACCTGACAACAAAAAATTGCCTCAACTGACATCTCGTAATTTTCTATTCATTACGTTTGCATTACATCTTATAAACTAACAAAAAATCCGGCTGTCAAACAAAAACAAACTAACTAACATGTTGGAAATTTCATTTTAGATGTCAAATGTTGCCGGGCGTTGCAAATGACAAGACATTACAACCAGTTTTCACACAACTGACAATGATTGACAACAGTTGACATGGAAAATGACATAGTGAAAACCAGGCAATATGCAATTACATTTAAATGTTATTATTTAATATGAGTACGTAAAAAGAAAATTTTACGAAAATGCAATAAATGTGTAAGTGCTTCTAAATAAAGTTTTAAATTTACATATGTATACTTTTTAACACTGCAACTTTTGATGAGTAAACATCTATACGCGCAGGGGGGTAAATTTATATTTCACAAGCCAATCACAAAAACAGCGTAATATGTGAGCAGTAAAACAAAATTGGTGCGATTTATGTTTGTATTGGTGAAAAAATTATGATATCTAATAACCTGTAATAAAAAATGAAAAATGAAAAATGAAAAATAAAAAATTAAAAATTAAAAACGAAAAACGAAAAATTAAAAATAAAAAATGAAAAATGAGAAATGAAAACTGAAAAATAAAAAATTAAAAATGCAAAAAGGAAAATGAAAAAAAAAAATAAAAAATGAAAAATGAGAAATGAAGAATGAAAAGTGAAAAATGAAAAATGAAAAATGAAAAATTAAAAATGAAAAATGAAAACTGAAAACTGAAAAAAGAAAATTAAAAATGAAAAATGAAAAATAAAAAAAGAAAAATCAAAAATAAGAAATGAAAAATTAAAAATGAAAAATAAAAAATAAAAAATTAAAATAAAAATGAAAAATAAAAAATGAAAAATGAAAAATGAAAAACAAAACGTGAAAAATGAAAAACATAAAAAATGAAAAATAAAAATGAAAAATAAAACGTGAAAAATTAAAAATGAAAAACAAAAAACAAAACATGAAGAATGAAAAAGAAGAAATGTAAAATAAAAATGAATAATGAAAAATAAAAAGTGAAAAATGAAAAATGAAAAATGAAAAACGAAAAACGAAAAATGAAAAATGAAAAATAAAAAATGAGAACTGAAAATTAAAAAATTTTAAATGAAAATTAAAAAATTAAAAATAAAAAATGAAAAATAAAAATGAAAAATTAGAAATTTAAAATTAAAAATGAAAAATGAATAATAAAAAATTAAAAATTAAAAATTAAAAATTAAAAATTAAAAATTAAAAATTAAAAATTAAAAATTAAAAATTAAAAATTAAAAATTAAAAATTAAAAATTAAAAATTAAAAATTAATAATTAAAAATTAAAAATTAAAAATTAAAAATTAAAAATTAAAAATTAAAAATTAAAAATTAAAAATTAAAAATTAAAAATTAAAAATTAAAAATGAAAAATGAAAAATGAAAAATGAAAAATGAAAAATGAAAAATGAAAAATGAAAAATGAAAAATGAAAAACAAAACATGAAGAATGAAAAATAAAAAATGAAAAATTAAAAATTTAAATAAAAAAATTGAAAAATAAAAAGTGAAAAGTGAAAAATGAAAAACGAAAAACGAAAAATTAAAAATGAAAAACAAAAAAAATAAAACTGAAAAATAAAAATGAGAAATGAAAAATAAAAAATTATAAATGAAATATGTAAAATAAAAATTGAAAAACGAAAAATAAAAAATTCGAAAGGAAAATAATAAATGGAAAATGATAAATGGAAATGAGAAAAACGAAAAAAGAAATAAAAAAAATATTATAAAAAAAAATTAAAAAAAGAAAAATAAAAAATGGAAAATGAGAATTAAAAAATGAAAAAATAAAAAATGAAAAGAGAGAAAAAAATTAAAATTGAAAAATAAAAAATTAGAAATAAACAAGTAAGACAATTATAGTCGGTCTAGATCGACTATACGATCTAACTGGATATAGAAAATAAGCATAAACCAAATTTGGGTGGGATTTTTATTAATTGTTTCGGCTGCAGATATGAAATAGTTCATATCGGATGCTATATCTATATGGGGACTAGGAATAAAATTGGACCGCTCCTGACCATGTTTGGTAAAGTCTCTTGTATTTTGCAAAAATATATACAAACAAAATTTGAGAAGAATCAGTGCAATATTTCTGTTTTTTGATAGATTTAAGTGAAGATCGGGAAGCAGGTCTATATGGGGCATATGACTAAGAGTTGTCCAATAAGGATCATTTTTGGACTACTAATTAAAGGATGTAATATATACATACAAACCCAATTTGACTAAGATTTGTATGATAATTTGTATGTTGATTTCATAGGGGTCATTTGCATGGGGGCTATGGCTGAACATGGACCGATTCCCACCAATTTCAACAGCGTCGATCCCATGGCCGACAGAAGATCAAATACCAAATTTCGTCAAAATACATTCATAAGTGCGACCTGCAGTTTGATTAAAAGCTTTACATGGGTACACAGACGGACGGACGGATGGACGGACGGACGGACGGAAAATATCTTGCATATATTTAAAACGCCCACTTTTCTAAAACAGATTTTATTAAACTTAAGAGATTAAAAATTGGTTATTGCTTATTCTCCCATAGACATACTGTAGGGACAACTGATCCGCCGCTTTGAAATAATCAACGTTTACCTTATATTTAATAAATGTAGACTTTTACATGATAAACGACTAAAATATCATATAAATGTTATAGGAATGTTAAATAAAGAATATGAAATCGAAAATGTTAAAAAATTTGTAGATGAAATAAATTTGTATAACTCGATTTAGATCTATAATAAACATGTAAACTAGATTGCAATATAAAATGTAATGTTAAGTGGCCTACATAACCTTGCTGTGTTGGGGCCTTGACAATCCAATTAAATAAAAAATAAAAATTATTCAGTTGAAATAATAAAGAATTATAAATATTTTAGCAGAGCCCCTGCGGTTGATTGTTATAAGTGCTACTTAGATGACTCCTTCTGTTTGATTTTGAAAAAGTGCCATAAACAAATCATTAATTACTAGATATTTACACATTTCCCCTGTGATCGGACTCACATGAATTTTTTCTCTCAACTTACAGGACACACAAGAAAACTTTACAACCTATGCTGCGGAGAGATATATCGAGCCATGAATCTGATCGCTATTTCTGTTTAAGCACTAAAAGTCGTTTTGGAAAACATATGCAATGGTCCTACCCCACTATTTCAGCCGGTGGATTTACACTTTCACTTCATGAAAATCCCTGTGATATACCATATAGGGACATTTTATCACCTCCCCCCAAGTTTTCATCTTCGAGCATATGTAGTACATCAGATGATCTAAGACCGAAGCGTTAAAATCAACTTTAGCTAAATGATCTTCTAAGAGACCTCGAGCTACCAAAACAGAAATCTGCGATTTCAGCATCTCGCATAAGAGAGCGAAATTTCTTGGAAAATAACACCAAGTCAACTGAATATAGAAGAACATTGAAATTTGGCCCAGAGCCTTTTATCAACTCAGTTAAAAAAAAATTTAAATTTCATCAAAATTGACTACGCCAATCGCCCCGCCCATATATCACGGAAAGATTTTCTCGTCCCCAAATTATTATTTCTCTACCAAAAGTCACGAAACTTTCCACAAGTCATCAGTTTTATGAAATTGAAATTTCTAGAGAGTTTAATGGTAATCGGCCAGGCCCATCGCCCAAAGCCCATATACCCGAATATGAATTTTTTGACCCGAAATTTTGTTTTTTCATTAAAAGTCTTGTAACTTCACTCAAGTTATCAGTTATATGAAGTAAAGATGTTTGCAAAGTTTTACAGAAATGTGCCATGCCCTAATCCAACTTTTGTTTTTGAGAAGTTTTGTAATTCGGCTTAAAAATAGCAAAATTTTTCAATCAAAAAAACTACCTAAAACAAGATAAGAGATATAATGAAGTATTTTTACGTGTATGGAAATATAGAATTTTATTCACTTCTATCATTTTTTTAACGACATCATCTAGTTCCAAAACATGTTTATGAGGTTGATGTCTTATGCTAGTAGTGTAAGGATCTGACGATACAAGAAGGCGATGGAAAACATCAGTATTTATTGCGACTCCGTTAAACTTTATGAAAAACATTAGTCTTTAACTTTTATAGTCCTTATTTCGAGATTTTTCAGCTTCCTAAAACACATGGGCATAAAAGTATTCACCATTTTATATCGCGTTTCTTTCAATTACTTAAATGGAAAATCGTGTGACTTTCTTATAAAGTTTGTAGCTTTGTTCAACAGTATACAATATTATTCGAATTTTATATATTAAATCAAATGAATACACCCCTACCTTTAATTTTTTTGCAACCAAATCACAAAGGTCGGTAAAGCTCAACTTTTTTTGGTCCAAGAAAAGCTAAAAACGCTGAGTTTTTTACTATACTATTGAAATATACTTACAACAAATAGATAAAAGAAAGAGAATTTATCTATTCGGACCACTAAAATGCACGAAAATATGAGGCAGTTATTGCAGAGTTTCGTTTAAGTGATTTTACAGCGTTATTTTGGAAAAACAAGAACTTATAGAAAAAAATTAACTAACTAAGAAAATAACTAAATAATTCTCTATAAAACTGTGTTATTACATTTTTGATATTTTACAATTAAGAAACTGACTTTTTGCTAGCAACAACCCACAGTGCTGCATACCGGAACCGACATAAGCCATATACCAATACAATTTTTAGTCAACAAAATATAATGTGTGTTTTTTACGGTCTTTTTGAGAAGCTCGGTCAAAAATATTTAGTCAACAAAAGATAACGTGTGTTTTTTTACGGTCTTTTTGAGAAGCTCGGTCAAAAATATTTAGTCAACAAAAGATAACGTGTGTTTTTTTACGGTCTTTTTGAGAAGCTCGGTCAAAAATATGTTGCAATTGAGTGGCGGCTATTTGTTGATAGTAGCAAAGATAGCCTTCGAAAAAGTATCTATACCCATTGCACATTCCGTGAATATGAAAGAAACATATGAAACTATGGTCACTTAAGAAATTTGAACTATGAAAAGCACAATTGCAAAGTGTGTTGCGACTTAAATGTTGTTGTTATTTTAACAGGCCTCCAAGGAGGCTATATAAAATATTGCTGTTTTCTTTGCCTCTGGGATAGTCGAGGTCGGAAAAACCACCACATAAATAATGAATGGAAAATAAAAGCCTAAATCACCCTAATCATATATATAATATAAAGTATCCTGCCTTGATTAAAAAGGAAAATGTAATCTTACCACCACTACATATAAAGCTGGGCTTAGTTATAAATTTTGTTAAAGCACTAGACGAAGAGTGGAGAGCCTTTGCTTCTTTAAAAACAATATTTCCAAATTTTTTTTTCCCAAAAGTTGGTAGAAAACTGCCCTACCTTTAAAGAGTAAGTACCACCAGATGAGAAATATGGGCGGATCTCATTTCGTCAAATTTTTTCTAACTGTCTAGTCCAAATTACAAAGAAATCTTTCGTGATTTTATTGAAAACTATTCCAAAATTGGTATATAGTAATTAAATTAATATTATATTCATGTCTGTTTATTTTTTCAAAATTTCTATTTTTTTTATTTATTTATTTTATTTTATATTAGTTACAATACAAAGTAAATTTATATTCTAATTTGGGTCCAGGGATAAGCCGGGTGACAAAGACCATTTGGCTGGTTTTTGCAGCGATAGACCAAAGCATCTGGTGGGAATCGAACCCACGACCCCCGCAAGATAGGCGAGCATACTACCTACTCACCTACTGGGGCGCTAATTTTGGGTGTAAAAATGTCACTAAAAATACATTTCTTGTATTCATGTAAGGAATTTTTTCCGAAAAAACTTGGTGCCGTAACCGACGAATAGGGCGAACGATTTCATCAACAACATAAGACCAATGAACAAAGTTAACAGGGACTGTGGAATGAAAATATAATGGCAGATTTTATTTGGTTGCTTATAAAAAAAAATCAAACTCAGGAAATCAGAGGAGACAAAACAAAAGTCGACATTATTTTTACATTACGCTCTGTTGATCCTGTGGTTTAAAATATAACTACGTGCTTACTTTGCTAAAAAATATCTATTAAATGTTACTCAAATGATCTATTATTTGAATTTTTGGAAAGGCTAGTAAAAAAATATTTTTTCTGTCAAAGCTAAGTACTTTATCTTTGTCGGGCATAAAACACGAATTTGTCCATGTATTTTCGTGAGGAGATATTTATTTTGTTTCCATTACATGCAGCTTTAAGATTGGGTACTAAAACTGGTATATATTTGGTGCTTTCCATTTTTTCTGAATTTTTGTATTCCAAAATTTTATAATTAAAAAATAAACAATTTTTTTTTTCATTTGTGCCTCAATATTTCCAAAACTAAAGGCCATATCTAAAAACGATATAAGGGAGACTTAACATCTGTAAATCTTAATCTAACATTTAAAAAATTATATAAATTACAATTTAAAAACATTAATAAAAATAAATACAAATCAATCATAAAAAATAAACAAAAATAAGTCATAAAAATCAAAAATAAAGTAAAATCAATTGCTTCTATTTTGCGTAACATTAGGAAGTTGGTTCCAGAGACGAATTTTTGTATTTTTATATTTCGATTTGAAACAGAAAACCCGCACAATTTACAAAAATAATTATTGGATGATTATTGCTTGAATAAAATTCTTAGAGTGACAAAATAATTTTCTTTTTGAAAACCTAAAAACAATTTTCACAAAGAACAATATATAAAAATAAATTTCAACAAAGTGCATGGAAGAAACAAGTAAGCCAACACGAATAGTTAGAATAAAAAATTGACATTCAGAGGCATGGTCCCGGAATTTAAATTGAATTATACGATTACCTCTGGAAGATCTTGCGAACCTTAATCGTTCAAAAAGATATTTTGGAGCCATTGTCGCAATAATTTTTTGAAGGACTATAATGTTTTTGAATTTAATATAGTTGTCAAAAGACATGTGTAAGACATGACACATGTGTAAGACATGACATGACAAAAATTTTCTTAATCCAAAGATATGGCGAATAATGTTATTGAAATTTACAGTTATCCCTAGAATTGCAACCAGTGAAAACCTCAGATGCATATAGTAATGTTGGTAAAAGATATTTTTTTAGCCAGTGGCAATCTTATTTTTGATGGAGTAAAGTGCTGTGTTAACCATAAGCTTCTTAACATACTATTAATTCTGCCACAGGATTGATAAATATGATCTGACTACGTCAGAGTTCCATTAAACACAACACGGAGATTTTTTACAGAGTCGACGATGTCAATTTTAGAGCCCCAAGGAAGACATTTATCTCATTCTCCAAATGCATCACTTTCTTCTTTATTATAATACACTAAGATTTATTTGATTTATTTCTGACTACGTCAGAGTTCCATTAAACACAACACGGAGATTTTTTACAGAGTCGAAGTTGTCAATTTTAGAGCCCCAAGGAAGACATTTATCTCATTCTACAAATGTATCACTTTCTTCTTTATTATAATACACTAAGATTTATTTGAATTAAGTTGCAGACCATTTGCCGTTGCCCAATTTAGAATTCGTTTGAGATCATAATAATTGAGATTATAATCTTTGGTACTGATGAAATATAGCTGAATGTCATCAGCGTACTTCTGAATCTTAAAGAATTCAATTTATTGTGGAAGGTCATTGGCATATATCGAATAAAGTAGTGGTCCAAGGATTGGGCCTTATGGTACCCCTCTTATAACTTGCAGTGAGTTCGAGATGGAGCTACCATTAGAAACAGATTGGGATCTGTTTGTGAGATATGACGACATGAGTCTAACTGTTAATGATGAAAAGTTAAAAAACTTTTCAGTTTGAGGCATAAAATTGAGTGGTGCACCATGTCAAATGCCTTTGCTGGGTCCAATAGAACCCAAAAAATATCTAACCATCATCCATGTTGCTTCTTATCTCCTCAACTACATCAGATAAAACAGTTATACAGCTACGTTGGGGTCTGAAACCGGATTGTCGCTCTATAAATAAGGTGTTGTCGCTTAAATACCTAAAGATTTCTCTTTTTAAAAGGTGCTCGAAAACTTTTGAGAGATATGGAAGAATTGCAATCGGGCGATATTCGTTACTCGTTTTTGGTACGGTATAATTTGGCATGTTTCCACTCCATTGGAAAGATGCTGGTAGTGATTATGGAGTGAAACAAGTAAATTATGAAACAGACAACCCATGGTAAAATAGTTTGTATATTATCAAGGCCAACTGCATTCGATTTAATAGCATTGAAACTTTCAACTCAACCTCTGTTAGTGTTACACATGGAGAGTTAAGTTTGGTAATATTTGGATTGCTAAATGGTCAATGATCATACAGTTCGTTATATACGGCTGGTAGAGGAATATTTACCGCATTAATATCATCATTCATTGATTGATTAATTGTCTTATTAATTCCAAGTTCGCGTATTTTTTTTTCCGTATTTTTTTACTTCCAATAGCTGTATTAAATTTTCTAAAATAATAAGAAGACTTATCATGCCTTATCCTGGAAACAACCGCTTTCCTAGCCATCTTATATTCGTCGTGATGTACTGATATCCTGTATCGTTTCCACTTCTGATAGAGATTATCATGGTGTTCTATTAACATCTTGGTTTCGCCAAGAACGTCAGCGGAAAACGTATGTAAGGAAGTTTTGAAGCTAAATGATGTTCAAATTAATTCGGCACGAGTCTTATTCACAAGTGATGATAAAATTAGCGTAATTGCGGAAATGGCTACGGAAAGAATGGCGGATAAAATATTTAAAAACCTTAAGAACCTAGCGGGGTCGAGAATAAAAGTTGAAAGAGACTTAAATGAAGAAAGACAACTCGATAGAAAATTGTTGATGTTGGTAAAAACAGAGATTTTAAATATTGATAAAACTCATAAAGTATTTGTTAAAAACGATTCAATAAAAATTGGTGTCAACTGGATGAAATGGAATAGAAACCATGAACTAATGTGCGGCGAAAATACAGCTCAAGAAATCTTAACTGATATGTATGGTGATAAATTAAGTACATTAACATTAAGTTATGAAAGTCTTTTAGAAAAATTTAATCTACCAAATCAAAAAAACTAATTAATGTCAATATATGTAATAATAATTCGAATTCTGCAAATTCTTTAAACCTTAATATTTTGTCATACAATATACACGGCCTTGAAAATAAAGTTCTAAATGTTGATTTTTTTTAATTATATAAAGTCATTTGATATTTTCGTACTTCTTGAAACTCATTTAAATCATGAAAAATCTTTAAATTTTAATAAATACCTAATCGGATATGAATTATTTTGGACACCTGCTACAAGAGTTAGTAATTATGGTAGAGCTATTGGTGGATGTGCTTTAGGAGTAAAGAAGGCGTTATCCAAAATGAATTTTAAATATTCTTTTATTAATTTACATGATATTACCATTATAAATATCAAAATAAATTCTTCAATAATTAATTTGATACCACTTTATATGAGAAGCGCTGTATGGAATGATGAGTTCCAAAATATTAATTTACTCTTCACAGAAAACAACATAGTTAATCCTGTTATTATAGGCGATCTAAATGTGAGAATTGGCTTACTTCAGAGAAAAATTGATGATTTAATTCAAACAAACTTTCCGGCGGGCACTGAGGAAAGAAAATCTAAAGATATTTTTATACAAAGAGAAAAAGGAAGACAATTTGTACAGCTGTGCTACGATCACGGTTTGGTTATAATGAATGGCAGGACAAAAGGAGATATGGAAGGAGAATTTACTTTTTCAAGTGAAGCTGGAAAATCCGTGAATGATATTTGCGCTGTCTCTCAAGAGCTTCTTAAAAATGTCGATAAGTTTTGTGTGGAAAATCATTTATGGTCTGACCACTTTCCCATTGTTCTTACGTTAAAGATTAAGACTAATATCACTAATAGTATCACTGCCAAATTATTACCAAAACTACATTGGAGAGAAGACTACAAATCAAAGTATCAAGCTGTGGTAAAAAATGTACTACAGTCAACAAAAACACAACAAGAAAAAGAGTATATGAGCTTTGGTGAACTAACTAAAGTAATAAAGAATTCATATGGTAAAATATATAAAAACGGGTTTAAAGTCCCTCAAAAACAAAAGTGGTTTACTATAAAATGCTACAATGCAAGAAATACTTCCTTTAAAAGACTTCAAGAATATAGAGACAATGGAAGTAATGAAAAGTATCTGAAAGCTAATAAAAAAGCCCAACAAAGCTATAGCCAAAAACTAGTTGAAAAAATAGAGAGTGTGCAAACCAGCAAAGATTGGTGGAAAATTGCCAAGGAGATACGTAATGATGATTTACCAACAGAATTAGCTATTCAGGCAGAAGACTTTAGGATTTATTTCAAGCAATTGTTAAACCCGATCCAAAATATAGTAGAAATGCAATATGCACACTTTTATACAAGTAATTATGACTTGGACAAGATAATATCAGTATCAGAAATTAAACAAGTGCTGAGTAAAACTAAAACTAATAAAGCTCCAGGAGAAGATAGAGTTCCGTATGAGTTCTATAAAAATGCACCATACGAACTGTTGGAAGAGATAACAAAAACTTGTAATGTATTATTTGATCGATGCAGTGTTGATGATTCGTTTAATTTGAGTATTATTTATCCAATCTATAAAAAAGGCGATACTTCATTACCAAATAATTATCGTGGTATATCATTTATGAACTGTTTACCGAAACTTATGATGGGATTAATAAATGAAAGACTCTCGAATTGGGTTGAACGTAACAACATTATGAATGAATTCCAAGAGGGATTTCGTAAAAACTATTCTACAGCAGATAATATATATAATTTAGCATCTATGGTGCATCTGAATCTTGCTAATAAAAAGAAAACATATGCCTTTTTCGTAGATTTCAAAGCAGCATTTGATAAAGTGTCAAGAAATGCTTTAATTTATAAGTTGCATACATTGGGTGCCTCATCAAAAGTTGTTAAGTTTATAGAATGTATCTATGAAAAAACGCGGACATCAGTTTGGACAGGTAGTGAGCTATCAAAGTCATTTGCTACAGAAAGTGGTGTAAAGCAGGGGTGTTTGCTATCACCTTTACTATTTGCCTTATACCTTAATGATTTGCATGATTGCTTAGAAGGTGGAATACACGTTGAAAACATTAACATAAGATTGTTATTATATGCAGACGACATAGTGATTTTAGCAGATGATGTAAAAGTGCTGCAGAAAATGATCCAAAAACTTGAAGACTATTGTAAAACATGGAATGTTGAAGTAAACTTGGATAAGTCAGAAATTATGGTTTTCAGAAAAGGGGGAAGATTGTCTAGTAAAGAAAAATGGTATTTTAATAGCCAAGAAATCAAAATAGTTTCAGAATACTGTTACCTAGGAGTTTGGCTTACACCAAAAATGGTATTTACGAAGCATATTGAACAAAGAAACATAGCAACAATAAATAGTATCAACTTAACATGGCAAAACTTTTTAAATAAAAGCACAATATCAATTGCTTCTAAATGGAAATTATTCCTTGCAGTATGCAGGTCAGTGCAATCGTATGCAGCCCAAATATGGGGGTTTACAAATTTTGAGTATGTTGATAAGCTACAAATATATTTTATAAAGAAAATCTTGCGGCTCCCAAGCTCCACACCAACTTATGTGTTATTATCCGAAACAGGTATGGAAAATGGTCATTTATACACCTTAGATCTACATATGAGATATATCAACAAAACCCTGTTTGATTACGGAGAAAATCGGTTGCCTTATCAATTTTCTAAACTATTGATTCAAAAAAATCTGCTTTGGGTAATTGAACTTAACAAGCTCGGATTAGAATTTGAAATTAATTGGACAGAATCGAACATTAATAAACAACAATGGAATAACAATAGAAAAAACCTTTTAATCTCCTTGAAGTCAAAATATCAAGAGCAAATTTGCAACAAAAAGGCTCTAACAACCAGGATATATTCAAAACTAAATGCAATTGAAGGGAATAAATACATATCTAATGAAATTAAACTAGAAAATATAACTTGGATTTTTAAAGCACGAAGTGATTTGATAAAATTAAATGGTAACCGCTTTGAAACGAATTTGTCTAAATTATGCTCTTTATGTAATTCAAGGGAAATTGAAAATATAGAACATTTTCTTGGTCGTTGTAAAACGCTAAAAGAATTCAGAATTATGTACTTCAGTAAAGCTTACCTTACAGAAGACGAAATCTTAAATATATTAAATGGTGTAAATACAAATTGGAATCTCTTAGCAAATTATATAAAAACATGTATAAATTACAGAAACTTTTTGATAACAGAGTTTAATACATAAAAACATTTATCTCGATTAGGAAATTAAATTTTTATATTATAAGCGGCTGACGACGATAGTCAGAGTCGCATATGGTTATTTTTACCTTTTATTTTATTTTTAACTTTTATTTTATTTTGTAATTATTTTGTATATATTGCTGAAAATAAAATAAATACTACTACTACTACTACTACTACATCTTGGTTTCCGTTGTAAACCAAGGTTTTCGTTTTTTTGAGTACATGTTGGTTGTAAATTCCTAAAATGTTACCATTATGAAATTATAGTTGTTCTCTAACAGTCGGTAAATAGAAAATTTTATACCATGGAGTAGAGCAAAGATCACATCCCAAAGCCAATATGTCAATGTGATCAAAATCACGATGAGTAAATGTTTGGAGCCGGGTTTCTGTTGCAAAATCATATAATAAAAAGAGTAGATCGTGCTTCGAGAAGGCTGGTGCTGCTAACTGATCATAATTAAGGACATTACTTTTATTACTGGTAAAGAAAAGATCAAGCAAAGTGCTATTTGTTGACGTGAAGTGTGTAGGTATTGTTGTGTTGACAGCTGATAAGTTAAACATCGACATAATTGTGGTAAGATTTGACTCTTCGAAAAGATTGTTATTGGTTACAACAAAAATTTTTGCTTGTTGCATAGTGTAGTTGGTCTATAATTTTTAGCTATTATATTCAGACTTTACGCCTCAATATTATAAAATATGACCAAAATATTATTTTGTGGTGATAAACTTGAGTTACTACTCAATAAACTAGATTTTAATAAAGAAAGTTAATTGCTTTTTAGATTGGCTAAGATAAGGCCTTAAACCACATATTTTTTGGAAATATGGGATCTAATCGATGAAACAATCATCCAAAGTTTAGAATTTGGCATGGATGGAATAATATTTAATAAAAATACAAAATAATGGAGGCCAAATTTAAAAAAGAATTCATAATTTAAATCTGTTTCAATTAGAATTAACTAATTTTAACTTTATAATTATGAAATACACAATAACATCAAATCATCAACAAGATGTCACATTAATTCAAAGAATGAGAATATTGTAAAAATTAACAACTAAAGGCTTAATCGATCGGACCTATATTTCAAGAGAAGTTCAAAATAAACAAATCATTTCTCCTTAAAGGTCTCTTCACTGATACTAGCAGATCCCAGCCCTCGAAATTGTAGGGAATTTTATTTTTTCATTAAACAAAAGACTTTAAAGGTATGCTAATCAATTATAGCCAATTCGCAAATCAACACAAAAAACACCCATTTTTATTACAAACACATTAACAAATTTACTAAACATACACATAGCGTTGTATAATTTTATGTATGTGTTAGTAGCAACTTTAAATGCAAATTATTCAACATAAAGGAACAAATTTAAAAATCTATAAATCTGCAAAATGGCTAAAAAGAAATACCTTTCAAATAATATAAGTTTGGTTAAAATCGGGATAAAACGGTAGAGCAAAACATCTGTCACAAGAAATCGCCTAGCCTATAAATATTATAGACACATGTACTTATGTGGCGAATGAGTGTTGATAAAATATTCAATATTAATCATACGCTTGAAAAAAATTATTTTATTGTACTAAATAAATTATTACATTGCTTAAAAAAGGAACGTAATAAAATATATTAATACTCAATCGAACTGGCCATACTTTGTGGGTCATCAGCCTACAAAACAGGAAATGTCAATAATATGTAAGTTTTATAACTTATTTACTCAACGAATGCTTAAATGTTTTTGGACAAAAGCACCTAAAGATATTTATACAAACCATGTTATTACATTTACAAGTATTTGCCATTATTTTTAAACCGATTGAAAGAACTGAGCATGTTCGTAAAGTAATGAAGAGAAATTTTAGTGCAAATTAAAGAGTATTTTATATTCTCTGTATTTAGGTAACAATATGAGATGATAGTTTCATAAAGCCTATGGGTGATAGAATTAAATTCAAAAAATTGTTATTTAAAAGAAATATATAATTATTGGGCAATACACAGGTGATTATTGCAAGTGAAAAAAATGTGGCCTCATATGAAAATGAAAAATATATTGAAAACATATTGAAAATATATTGAAAATATATAAAATATATAAAATATATAAAACATATAATGTTACTAGGTATTGGATGAAAAGAAAGTGCACCAAAATTATTTCTCAAACATTAGAAATCTTATAAGATAAAATGATATAAGAAAAAACTATTTTCTATTTTCATCTTCCTATATCTTTTTTCCTAAGAAATAACTGAATATACCCTGTATGGCATTAGAATCTACTTCATTGGAGCTTTCACCCGTCATATCACAACCCCATTCAGGAATCTCCAGAATAACAGCTTGAATCACTTGAACACTTAATCATTACATATTGTTATAAGTGAAAGCAGATTCCTTTGTATGACATTAAAGCAACAATAACAAAAATTTATTATTTGTTTCATTTTTAATTAAATAAAACTGTTTTTGCACATGCTAAGTACTTAACAGAAAATTTTAACATTAACCTTCTCTTGTAAAAATCTTAACAGACATTTATTTCTATATTTATTTGCACACTTTTAGTGAAAAAGAAAACTATTTAATTGGAATTGTCGAGTTCAGCAGACCACAATATATAAAAAAAAACAGTCGCATTTAAAGTGCAGATAGATTTAATTTTTTGTTGCCAAACCACAAAATAACAATTTGGAATAGCTGTCGGATATTAAAATAAATCTTTCGAATGGTATCGACATTCTTTTATTTTATTTTAGCAATTATTCAAGCTTATCAACCCAACATTTCTAAATAAAACTCCAGTTAAAAATATTATTTTTCAACTTCGGGTGTTTTAAATTGGTATATGATATTTTTCTGAATCTTATATAATGTAATTTGATAATTATTTTGCCACAAATCGTTCCATAGATCTGATATATATTTTATATATTCAGAAATCTACTGTTCGTAGTCTGAGAATTGATATTTACAATCTACAGAAATTATTTCTTCTAAAGAATTTTTAACAAGAGCATCTCTCTTTCATTTCCATATATATTTAAATGGCTTGGTATCCACAAACAGCATGTTTTATTGTTATACAGATTTGAAATAGATTCTTTTATTTGATTTATAATTAAAAGCAGATTCCAGCGCTCGAAATTCGAGTGCAATTTCTAGTTTTTCAATTTAGACAATTCACAAGCCAACACTTTTATCATTTATTATTATTGTGAATGAAGATAACAAACACATTAACAAATTTAATAAAACAAACATAGCATATTTATAATTTTATGTATGTGATAGTAGCAATTTTAAATTCAATTTACTCATAATTAAAGAAAAAATTTAAAAATCTGTAAATCTGGTGAATAGCTAAAAAAAATAGCTTTCAAATAATATACGCTTGGTTAAAATCGGGATAAAACGGTAGAACAAAATATCGGTCACAAGGAATCACCCAGCCTATTAATATTATACAGATTTGAAATAGATCCATTTATCTGATTTATAATTATGTTATTACTAAATGGCTCCTGTAATCCTTTTAATGCACTTTTACTATCAGATATAATGAGAGTTCCCCGTTAAAAATTCCCAAGGTTTTCATTGCCAGTAATTCACTTGCGTATATAAAGGAGTAGATACCAATACGTTTAGTAGTGACAAGATTCTCACCAAAACCTGCGAAACCAGATTTCTCGTTCTTTACAGAACCTTCAGTGAAAATGTAGAGATGATTTGAATATTTTGTATTAATTAAGTCATAGTATTTCTATTGTATTTCTGTACGAGTCATATCTCGTGTAGTGAAGTATGCAAGCGAAAAATCTGTATTTATAGCAGAGTAGCATCATGATGCAGTATGAGATAATGTTATATTCTCTATAATATCCATCATGATATTATATTTTAAAATAATTTTACTAAATTCTCGAACTGCTTTTACATAGAAAGTGTAATTTTTTGCTTTCTGGTTGAAGCAGATTAATTTTTGTCATATTAGTAATATACTAGCAGATTCGAGTGCAAATTTTAGGAAATTTTACTTTTTCATTAAATAAAGACCCTAAACGGATGCTAATCAATTATAGCCAATTCACAAATCAATACAAAAAAAAAACTCATTTTTATTACAAACATATTAACAAATTTAATAAACACACACATAGTATTGTATAATTTTATGTATGTGTTAGTAGCAACTTTAAATGCAGTTTACTCAAAATAAAGGAAAAATTTAAAAATCTGTAAATCTGCAAACGGCTTTAAAGAAATACCTTTCAAATAATATAAGTTTGGTCAAAATCGGGATAAAACGGCAGAACAAAACATCGGTCACAAAAAAGCGCCTAGCCGATAAATATTGTAGATGGGTATAAAGGGTTGTTTTTTAGAGAGAAGATCTTTAATGTATAGTTAAGTAGGTATTTTAGTCTTCCTGTATCTAGAGGTGGGTATGAGGATAGAGTTTGCATACTACTAGCTGGGCTGGTTTTAAAAGCTCCAATGGAAAGTTTTATTCCAGTATTTAGGATTGGTTCCAAAATTCTCAAGTTTGTTTTGTTAGCAGACGAATATATAATCGATGCATAATCTATACTTGGAAGTAGAACAGAAGATAAAATTTTGAGGAGAGATTTTGAGTCAGAAACAAATTGAGAGCATTTAAGCATTTTAGTGATGTTTACTTCTGAGTTAGCCTTGTCCTTTATATTGTATATGTGGAAGTCTGGAAAATTTTATCTCTATCGTGAATTTTACCTGCTTTAACACGGTACCAAAATTTATTACAGTACATTAACTTCAATTTTTGAATTAATCCTGACCTTTGACACATTTTAACTCAATGTGCAACATGTTTGATTAAATTAAATGCAAAGAATATACGAATTTGCCATGGCAACATAAAGTAAATGATAAAGAATACGCTTAGTCCATTTCCTGGCTTTTATACATATATGATAACGGCCAATAAGACCATCCAATAAATCAACTCCTCCCATATTTTTGTTATACTCTTTTGATTTTCGGTCTCAACGCTTTATTTTAAGTCCAACATACGTTGACAAATCGGACATTTTTTGTATCAAACCATAAGTCTTTACTTATATTTGCACCAAAGCATGAACTTATATATTCTTCTATATAAACTCTATCAAAATTTTTTTAGTTTATTGTCCGGTGAAAGTTTACAATTGGTATGCGATTAATACTAACTGTTCCACGGCTTTTCAGTTATGTCAGCAAACCCATTGAAGTATAAAAACAGACTTGGATTGCCTCTCATTTTTGTTAAACACATTTTTGTCAACACAAATGTCTTGATGCACTGGAACTGGAACAAACTTTGAATTAAAGTGTTCAATAAGGGACGAATTTTTGAAGACGATCATCGATGAATTATCCTTGAATGAAGATTGCTACATTTCCATGAAAAACAAATGAATTATTTGAAGTGGGTTCCTCTAATGAAGATAACTCTATGTTTTTTTAACTAAAATCTTCATCAAATAGAGAAATATCACAATCATAATAACTGTCATCACCATTTTGACTTATAACATCCCAGCTATTATTTTCAAGACAGGTTTACATCATCATCTCTTAGGTTTTGTAAAATATAAAAACCTTTTTTATATGCCTTTTTTTTCCTGAAAAAAGTATTAAAAAAATTGTATTTACTAAAAAATAATCAATGGCCAAAATTGCACAAAGCTGCTTTTTGGCGGCCTTAGGATATTAAACTAAAAGATATTTTTAATTATCTATAATACTAATAGGCTAGAAAATTTCTTGTGACTAATGTTTTGTTCCACAGTTTTATCCCGATTTTGACCAATCGTATATAATTTGAAAGGTATTTCTTTTTAGCTGTTCACCAGATTTAGAGATTTTTAAATTTTTTCCTTTATTTTGAGTAAATTGCATTTGAAGCTACTACTAACACATACATAAAATTATACATATGCTATGTGTGTCCTTAGGAAATTTGATAATGTGTTTGTAATAAAAATAAGTCTGTTTTTTAGTGTTGATTTGCGAATTGGCTATAATTTATTAGCATACCTTTAGGGTCTTTATTTAATGAAAAAATAAAATTTCCTAGAACTTGCACTCGAATTTCGACTAGTATAGCCCAGCACTCTAAATTCGAGTCCAAATTCTAGAAAATATTATTTTTTCATTCAATTTAAAAATTTATGAATATTCAGATGAGCTTAAAGGTATGCTTATCATTTTAATCAATTCAAAATTCAACATAGGGCGTGTCGTATAAAATTTAAATCATTCTCATTAACAGGGCGTAACGAATTATTATAAATATTTTTTTTAAATTAATTTTATATATTTCTAAGACATATTAAACATAAATTTTATCACTCCGGACCTCTCCACCATATGAACAATAACTGTGCTCAATTTTCACTACCGTCCGTGCCAGCACTTTGCTTTAAAAGGGATTAGAAAATTTTCCCTCACGTATTAACATAGACAATAGAAATATTTTTTATTTATTATTCAAAAATAATCTTCATAAGAAACACTTATTAACACTTTTTTTTATTTCTTATTTACATTAAAATAACTTTTTAACAAAACAAAACAAAGGGAAACTAGGAGAGTGTACTCTCTCTTTTTCAAATGACTCCGTTTAAAAATTACAACAAAAATTTAAGACCACTTTTTAGCAGCCCTGGCCATTAGAGGGTTAATATTTGACTCAAACTAGATCAGCTGAGTGTTCACTCTCAATGCAATGTTGTGCTAATGTTGTAGTGAAGTTACCCTAGATGTGATAATATTTCGATTTTCACCAATTTCAACATCGTTCGACCTATCGTCGATGATTTCAGCGCTTACTGGACACATATACGGACGGACGTTATTCTGAATCGATCGGTAGATACAAACATCATCAGTAACTCATTATATCCTCCAGATCATCAGACCAAACTATATTTACCTTAAGATATTTGAGTCTTTGATACCGAATCTGACCTCAGAATTGGTACTTCGCATTGCTCCTTAAAAATGGAAAATACCAGATTAAAAAAAATAATTTTTTTTTTTATTTTAAGGTCTGAGGTCAAATTCGGATGCAACGCGTCCAAGAACTTTAGGAAAGTATAATCTGGTGTCAGGGAACAACTTTTATTTTTTTCTGGAAATATTGAAACAAAAGCACCAAAATTAGTAATTTCAACGGATGCTTGTTCCGAGACAAATAAGATGTAGGAACAAATCCAGGAACTGTACTGAAGGGCAGTAGTTTCAGACACCTTAAGATGTAGTACAGTCCCAAATATAGAAAACGTGTTTTTACATATCGCGTATATATGATTTTATGAAGATATTCTGAGCTCAGATTCCACACATTGAGAAAACTATTTATCTGCTCCTTGTGTCTGGAAGCATTGTTTGATTAATTCGTTCAAAATTTTACATAATCTAACCCATAAAAACAAAGTTTTTATTAAAACTCTTTCTTTCCTTATGCATATGAGTTTTGAATCTCTCCGTGACTGAGCGTGACTTTGCGTGACTATTTTGAAATTAATCTATGGTCACAACAAGCCTGTGGACCAAGTTTCAGATTGCTTGAATGAGGGGAAATGGGTTTAAGTCACTCCATGACTGTGCGTGACTATGCCTGACTATGTGTGACTATTTTAAAATTAATCTTCGGCCACAACAATACTATGAACAAAGTTTCAGATCGATCGGGTGAGGGGAAGCGAGGTTTTAATATCTTCGTGACAGCAAGTCTATCGACCAAGTTTTGATCGGATAAGGGGAAATGGGTTTTAAAGCACTCCGTGACTGTGCGTGACTCCCTCAAAATTTATCAATAGTCATAACAATACTATTTGCCAAGTTTCAGATCAATTGGATGAGGAGGAATGGGATTTCCCCATGGCAGACAGAAAGATAGACAGAGAGTATGAGTTAGAAGAAAGAGTTTAAAAAAAAGAGCAAATTATGTACTAGTAAATCGGTACAGTCCTATCTTTTTTAATTTTTCTTGGTAAGAATTTTCTGCCGATTTGTTTAGTTTTTTTTTTTTTTTTGGTTGTTAGTTTCTAAACGTTTATCTACGAAAAAGAGAATCATGTCAATACCAAATTGTTGATTTGAAACGTTTTATTAATGTTTTTTAAAAGTGCTTTTTCGGTACTTGTTTCACAAAATTTGCAACTGTTTTCTAAATTATATAATTAAATTCATACAGAAATGTCGACAAAACATTGGCAAATCAGCTTTTTACAAAAAACTGACTCGCGTAATTATTTTTGTAAAAATTTTATTTGCCAATGCTTTGCCAACCTTTATGACTGAATACTATTCCGTGTTTTGGAGGAGTTTTCCTATCAAAAAATATATAAGGATCAGGTCACGATATTTAAAGTGACTAATTAGAAAATAAAGCACTGTCCCAGTACTGTATTGGAATACTTTCTCAACGGTTGTCAGAAGATACTTGCCAGTGCTTGGCTAACCAAATTTTTATTTCTTTATATATGATGTTAGTGAAAGCACTGACAAAGTATTAAATAAGAATACTTTGCCAACGTTTAAAAACGCTTGAGAAAAACTTTGCCGTTAATTTGTTCTTTAAATATTCAAATCTGGAACACAAAAGAAGCAATATTTGTTTTTGAACGCTTTGCCAACTATTTCCTAAATTATATATTTTTTTTCTATTAGTTGACACGTTTAATTTCGTATATTTTGGTAATAAAAATAAATAGCAAAAACTCTTATTTTAAAACAATTTATTTTAACATTGCTCTCCCATCGCTGTGAAACCAACTAGCAAGCCTGAGCGTATATTAATGTCATGTTTTCGAAAAAGTTTTACTTAAATAAAAAAAAAAAAATAAAATATATATATACGGGTGACCTGGGGGCTAATTGCCGCATTCGATATCACGTAAAATCAATAGATATTCAATATTTTGGTTTATTATTTAAAGAACACGGACAAACGTCAGACCTCGTTTCACTTTAATTCTTAGCCAGGTGCCACAATTAGTTAACTGTGACAGTGTAAAGTTATTCTTAGTATTTTTTTAAGCTTTGTTTTGTTGTCCCTATATAAATTCTACTATCCGTTTCATCTGTTTTCACCTCGCATTTGACTTCATACACTACGTTACTTTGTTCTTGCTTTAGTATTTTGGTTTTTATTTGTATGAAAAGTGAAGCAATTGTTTTATTGGGTTCATGCGTAAAATAATTTGTTCATCTTATATTAAGACCTTGAGTTGTTGATTTTCTGTCAGTTTTGGTATATATGATACATCGAAGAATATAGTAGTAACAGATGTATTGTTTTCATTACTTTCCATTGATTTCTTATTTTTTATTCTATGTATTAGATTGTTTTTTTTCAGTTGTGGGGTAACTGTTTTTAATTAATATATCTTTTTTTTTAATTATATTTTTCAAAATGTATTGTTCATCATAAAGTCTAAGAGCTGTCGAAATTTGGTTTTTTTTGCTGTGTTGATTTTCTGTTTAAGTGTTTGTGTGGAATGGTAATTAATTAATCAACCAGAGCTATATTTTTAATACAACAATCAATTATATTTTTGCAATTTTCCCCTAATTTAATTTTATTATTTTTGTAAGTATGGTATTTACTTCTATTTTAATCTACAAAAGCAAAAAAAAGCATAAATTCTAATAATAAAAAAGCTATAACAATAATTAACAAGTAAGAAAATTATAGTCGGTCTAGACCGACTATATGATACCCTATACCATGCGTTTAGAAACCCTATGTCTTAGGCCCAACTAACTGGACATTGAAAATAAGCAAAAACCAAATTTGAGTGGGATTTTTATTAATTTTTTTGGCTGCAGATATGAAAAAGTTCATATCGGATGCTATATCCATATGGGGACTAGGTCCAAAAATGGACCGATCCTGATCATATTTGGTAAAGTCTCTTGTATTTTGCAAAAATATATATAAACAAAATTTGAGAAGAATCAGTGCAATATTTTTGTTTTTTAATAGATTTAAATGAAGATCGGGAAGCAGTTCTATATGGGGCCAAAGGGATCATTTTTGGACTACTCAATAGTGGATGTAATGAATGCATAGAAACCCAATTTGAGTAAGATCTATATGACAATTTGGATCTTATGGCAATTTATGTCGATTTCATAGGGGTAATTTGTATGGGGGCTAGGTCTGAACATGGACCGATTCTCACCAATTTCAATAGCGTTCATCCCATAGCCGATAAAAGCTTATATACCAAATTTCGTCAAAATATATTCATATTTGCGACCTGCAGTTTGATTACAAGCTTTACATGGACACACAGACGGACGGACGGACGGACATTGTTAAATCAACTCAGAAAGTGATTCTGATTCGATCGGTATAATTAAAGATGGGTCTAGGTCAAATATTTTTGGTTGTTACAAACAGCAGCACAAAGTCATTATACCCAAACCACATAGTGGTATAAGGTATAAAAATACTTCAAATATCACGAGTCAAAAAAAAGTTTGAAGTTAAATATTAAATTAAGTTTTAAATTAAACTAAAATATTTTAGTATTTTGTTTGTTTCCCTTTTGTCTTATTAAGAGCTTCTTATCTACGAGGCATTGATTCCACTAGATACTAGAATTGCTGTAACTCCTGAAGCTAATTTGTGTCATTCAATCATTATATCTCTGCTAATAATTATCCATTTTCGGATTTGGCATTCAAGATGTTCCTACAAATGTACATGGTTCAATGGTGTCCCAATTATTTTGACACGTAATAAGACAAACTTTAATTCACAATTTTTGCAGTGTACTTGGGATCATTGTCTTGTTAAAAGATCCAAGACTAATCCAAGCACAGCTCTTCTTAGGTAATTGATTTGTTCATTGTATTTTCAGGAAAGACCAATTTGCCTATACCGCTTGATGCCATACATCCCCACACCACTACAGAACCACTACCATACTTTACTGTGGAGATGATGTTCCTATCATGCACTTGTCCCAAAGTTACATTGTTTTTTTTTACCTAAACTTCAAATTTTCTCTCGCCACTAAAAAGAAAATTTTTCCAGATCGAATGCTTTTTATCTCGATCAACTTTTGCAAAACTTAGACATTTTTTTATATTTTATTGATATCATTGGTTCATTCTTGGCACTCGTGCATACAGCCCGTTATCACACAGTATCCTATGTGTTTTATTGGGGTTTATATTGGGGCCTGATTATTCAGATATATCCTGCGATATTTTCGCTGCACTTTGGATTGGAATACACAGTACAACACATGATTTTGGAACTTAATTTTGAGAATTGCAGCTAAAAGTAGCCCCAAGAATAAGAACTACTGCTTCATTCGTTTTGTCAAGTTGGCTGCCATTATAAATTTAATGGCCATAGGAACTTTTTTGCTCAAGGTGGATTTTTATCACTTATTGTATATTTTAACACGGTTATAACTCGGTAACCTCACGGAATATATCTTTTGTGTCTGAAACAAAGTTGTAGATATTGAATAGTAGAAAATAAAAGAGGAACAAGTCTATCCGAAAAAATGCATCTAGTGCCTTAAAAATCGTAAAAATGCCCATTTTCCCCCCATTTTTTCACCATTTTCATTTTTTTTTTTTTTTTTTTGCGAAATTGCACTGCATTGCTCTTTCATCACTAACAAATTAAGCAGAAGCCCTTGAGTTTCCATGTACACTTACCTAAACATTTTTGAAGCAAAAGTAAACTTTCAAAAAGCCTTTAATTTCGTCCGACAAAATGATAAACTTTACTTGACGCCTTAATTGCAAACAAATTATAACAGAAAACGGTAATTTTCAATATTGAAAGGATTGAGCGGTAATTTCTACAATTTCTCGTAAAATTTGCAGTATTTTTAGTTTTTGTTATATAGATTTTTTTAAAACGTTTCTTTTTTTTTTAGATTGATTGATTTTTTCATATTAAAGGAGAAGTAAATACTACTTACGAAAATAATAAAATATTGATATTAAAAGAAGAAAAAATTGTGGGTGCACACATTTGTTTGCCTTTAACTCTTCATGACGCAGCCTTAGAGTGTTCCATATAGGACATCGTAACGCCATTAGATTAATGTCCCGTGTCATAAAATTATTAATACACCATAATAAGTAGAATTGCATAAATTATGGCTGTTGCACTGTAATAGCCATTTGGGAGGTGAGAAAAACAGCAAGTAGTAGTGAAAGTACTGGGTCAGTATAGTCAAACCTTCTAAGGGTTCGGTGGTCTCAAGTCAAACTTTTTATATCACCTTTTATAATTTGTTTTATTGCTTTGCTTTTGCAGCTATAAGTCAAGAACCATTTATGATTTCTTATTTAATTTTTTACCAAATAACTTCAGCAGATCAAGATGAACTAATTTTATCGAATGAGATCTTTAAAATGTTGTCAATTTTTCCCCTTTTTTAAGCAATTGTTTTAATAACACAACATACTTAGGGCGTATTATCATTTCTAGCAGATTCCAGCACTCAAAATCCGAGTACAAAATCATTTAATAAAGACCCTAAAGGTATGCTTCAAAATTAAACACATTTTGAATGAAGAAAATAAACTGAACACATTAACATAAACACAACTTTAAACGATCATAACTCCAAAAAAATATTCCAGACGATGAAAATCTGTTAATATGGGTAACAAATAAACAGAAATAACTTTCAAATAATAAATTGTTTGTAAAAATCGGGGTAAAACTGTGAAACTTACATCGGTCACAAGAAATCGCCATGCCTATTAATATCTTAGAATTAGTAGTAGAGTAGGAGAGTTGTATACGTTTGAGTGTAATACGTTTAATAATTAATCAAACATAATAATTTTTTATTTAAGCCTTAGCTACAACTTGCTGACCCGGAATTTCTCCCCCCTCCAGACAGTAACCCAGAAAATGTAACACAGTGTTATACATGCACATACAATTTTCCTTAACAAAAATTCATTTTTCAAAATAAGCACCTTTACCACATCTTTTCCTATAAAAGAATCATTTACTACAAAATACCCCTTTCTTATAAAAGTACTTTTTCTTGAAAAAGTACATATTCCAAAAAAAGTAGCTTTTATTAAAACAGTACATTTTCTTGTAAAATACTTATTCCTGAAAAAGATAGTTTCTTTAAAAAGTAGCCTATCATAAAAAGTACCTTTTCTAAAAAAGTACCTTTTCTAAAAAAGTACCTTTTATAAAAAAGTACCTTTTCTAAAAAAGTACCTTTTCTAAAAAAGTACCTTTTCTAAAAAAGTACCTTTAATAAAAAAGTACCTTTCCTAAAAAGTACATTTTCTAAAAAAGTAATTTTCTTAAAAACTGGACCTTTTCTTAAAAAACTAGATCTTTTCTTAAAAAATTGGATCTTTCTTCAAAGAGTACATTTTCTTCAAAATTTATATTTTCTTCAAAAAATTGGATCTTTCTTTAAAAAGTACATTTCTTTCAAAATTTACCTTTTCTTCACATAAATGAATTTTCTTCAAAAAACTACTTTTTCTTAGAACAGTAAATTTTCTTAAAGGAGTAAATTTTCTTCAAAAAAGTACCTTTTCTTAAAAAAGTACCTTTACTTCAAAAAATAAATTTTCTTAAAAAAGTACCTCTTCTTACATAAGTAGCTATTCCTAAAAAGGATATTTTCTTTAAAAAGGGGGGGAATTTCTCCCCCCTCCAGACAATAACCCAGAAAATGTAACGCAGTGTTATACATGCACTTACAATTTTCCTCAACAAAAATTAATTTTTTAAAAAAATAGGCACCTTTACCACATCTTTTCCTATAAAAGAATCATTTACTACAAAATACCCCTTTCTTATAAAAGTACCTTTTCTTGAAAAAGTACATATTCCAAAAAAAGTAGCTTTTCTTAAAACAGTACATTTTCTTGTAAAATACTTATTCCTGAAAAAAGATAGTTTCTTTAAAAAGTAGCTTATCATAAAAAGTACGTTTTCTAAAAAAATACCTTTTCTAAAAAAGTACCTTTTCTAAAAAGTACATTTTCTAAAAAAGTACTTTTTCTAAAAAATTACCTTTTCGAAGAAAGTACCTTTTCTAAAAAAGTACCTTTTCCAAAAAAGTTCCTTTACTAAAAAAGTACCTTTCCTAAAAAGTACCTTTTCTAAAAAAGGACTTTTTCTAAAAAAGTACCTTTTCTAAAAAGTACCTTTTCTAAAAAAGTATCTTTAATAAAAAAGTACCTTTCCTAAAAAGTACCTTTTCTAAAAACTACTTTTTCTGAAAAAAGTAATTTTCTTAAAAACTGGACCTTTTCTTAAAAAACTGGACCTTTCTTCAAACAGTACATTTTCTTCAAAATTTACATTTTCTCCAAACAGTACCTTTCTTTAAAAAGTACCTTTCCTTTAAAATTTACCTTTTCTTCACAAAAGTGAATTTTCTCAAAAAACTACTTTTTCTTAGAAAAGTAAATTTTCTTAAAAAAGTACATTTTCTTCAAAAAAAAGTACCTTTTCTTCAAAAAAGTACCTTTTCTTAAAAATGTACCTTTACTTCAAAAAATAAATTTTCTTAAAAAAGTACCTCTTCTTACATAAGTACCTATTACTAAAAAGGATATTTTCTATAAAAAGTAGCTTATATCAAAAAGTACCTTTGCTTAAAAAAGTACCGTTTCTGAAAAAAAGTATATTTCCTTAGCAGCAGAACTTTTTCTTAAAAAAGTACCCTTTCTTTTAAAAATATACTCTCTCTTAAACAAGTTCTTTAACTTAAATAAACCTTTTATGCTAAAAGTATATCTTATTATAAAACTACCTTTTCTTAAAAGAGCGAACGTTATTTTAAGGTATTAAAAAAATACTTTTTTTTTCAAATGTACACTTTCTTTAAAAAAATACCTTTTCTTAAACAAGTACCTTTTCTTAAAAAAGTACACATAAAATTACCTTTTGTTATATAAATAAATTTTTTATCGGTCCTTTTCTTATAAAAGTAAATTTTTCAGAAAAAGTTTTTTTTCAAAACGTGCAATTTCTTATAAAAGTACATTTTTAAAAACTTAACTTTTTAAGAAATACATTTTTCTTAAAAAGTACCTTTCCCTGAGAATGTATCTTTGCTTTAAAAATTACCTTTTCTTTAAAAAAAACACATTTTCATAATAAGTTTATATTGTTAGCAAAGGACTTTTTTTTAAAAAAGTACATATTCTTAAAAAGTACCTTTTCCAAAAAGGTGCCTTTTTTGAAAGCATCATTTTTCCTAAAAAAAAGGTGAATTTTCTCAAAAAGCAACCTTTCATAAAGTCAGTATTTTCTTAAAAAAAAACAAAAATCATTCCGTAATCTTTATTTAAAAATGTCATAAAATCCAAAGCTAGCCTTGACAAATAATGGGTTAACGTTCTGGTATTTATCTGAAATTTTGCATATGGAGAAGGTCTACACATTTGGCTGTAATATTTTTAGTAACGCTTTTAAAAATTCAAACGCACTTACAAAATATTTGAATTTTTTGAATAAATTTAAATTTTTTTTTCTTTTATTAGTTTGGGGACATATGTGACTCCAAGTTTAAAAGGGTCAATGGGGTCATATTATTTTTTTCCAAAACCCTAGGCTATTAAGATAAAACATAACATTTAGAAAAGTAGAAAAGTGATTATTCAGAAAGAGTACATTTACTGAATATTTCACAAAAATCTCATTTTTCTTAAAATCCGCAAAAAAAAAATCCTTGTAAAAAAAATTCTGGCACAGGAATATACTTAAAAGTTCACACAGTTAATCTCTAACATACATTTAACAAAACCTTAAAATGTCAGATCCATTTTTTGAAAGTCGGTTTAAGAAAATTTTTTAAAACTTAAAAAAGGAGTTTTCAAAATTTTATCAAAAAATTATTCCATTTTTGGTTTTATGGCGCAATAGGTTAACAACGTGGTAATAAAACAATACCTCATATATGTATACATATGTGACCTTCTCCGAGGAAAGGGATCTAGTGTGTCAAAAAACGGGTTGTGTCAAAAACGGTGGATTCTAGTACCTAAAAGGTGTAGAAACTTTAAATGCGTTTTTTCTCAAAACTTTTCCCTTTTCTCGGAGAAGGTCACTTTTCTCGGAGAAGGTCACTTGTCTCGGAGAAGGTCACATATAGGTATAGAGACAACGAAAAATGTTGGCTTTAATCAATTTCTAAAGTTGAAAAAAATGTCCTCAAATTTCATGACCTAGTTTTTTTCGGCACAAAAGTGGTCTGGGGCATTTGCTATTTCTTGGTTAGTTTTTATTCGATTTTGAATCAATTAATATAAAAACTTGTCGATAAAATTTAAACTATAGAATGAAATTTTCGTAAAATGTGAAAAAAAAAAGTCATACTTTCCCCAGGCAACAGAAGGCACCGTCGGATCGAGCTAAAAAGAGAAGACCGCATTTATGACAGCAAATCTCATATTATAGACAACGCACATATAAAAAATTTAAAAAAAATCCCATACAAGTTGCCACCAGTCTAATGAACATACGCAGTTATTCTAGAAAACTACAGATATGTGATCTTTAAACAGATACAAATAATATAAATGAAATTGAATTTTATTTACTTTCAAATCCATATTAATTGAAAGAAAATTCAAAATGAAAAAAAAAAATAATTATCAATATCAACTTCATGGCAAAGAGAAGACATAAAGTAGAATTATTTTCAGACAAAGACTGCAGAATATGCTCGTATGTATGTGTTTAAAAAATCTATGCATTTTCAATGCGAAAAAAACAAATAACAAAAACAGAAAGTAATCAGCGAACTCCACCTCAAACAAAAACAAAGAATTCTACTTGCAATTATTGGCATTCGAAAACATTGAAACATACACATGCACATACAACAAAAGTAGCAGAAGCAGCAATGCTACAACAAAGCAAAAAAATGCAACATGACAATATCTGCAAACATTTACATTGTCTCCATGTGTTTGTCTATCTGCCCGTCCGTCTGGCAGAACAATGTCTGTAATTTAAAAAGTGCTGAAGATGATAAAGTGTGTGTTTGTTTAAGTGTATGAGTGTTGCTGGATGTTAGTGCCTGGTAATGCCTGCAGTTCATGTTGTACAGTAGGAGACGGTATATATGCCATGTACGGCAGACACATGCACCAAGTGGAAATTAACTAAAGGCACCTTTTATCATATTTTTTCAGCACTTTCAATGGTGATTATTCTTTTGGCCCATCAAAACTCACTAACCAAATTAACTTTACAATTACGACCTGCATTGTAATAACAAATTTTAAACACACCTCTAGTTTAATTATTCTCAGTGTAGCGAGCATTGTAGACAAAAAAATGTGTTGAATAAAAACAGAGCACAATCATATACATTCACTTGACAATGAAAAAGATGAAACTCCAAAAAAAGGCAACATCTAACAGCTACAAAGGCAAAAATCGAGACAGAAGTGCAAAAATATACTTCTAATTAATTTAATGTCAATTATTTCCCCCAAAAACGACAGGTGGGTGTTTATCAATATTAACCCGAACACAGCCACCTGAACATCTGACGGTAACATCAACGATCACACTCGCCTAAACATTTGATTTTGGAACTACATTTAACAGCGAATACCTATTGCTATCGAAGGTAGATGAAATATTCCATGGCACTTTTAGCATTTCAATGTCAATTAAGTACTACAACTTAAAAATTCGTATCGATGTTACGTTGCATCAATTCAATTTCATCATGTTCAAAATGTATTATTTGTTCTCAGTTCATAGTTTTCTTCTGTTGCTTACAAACTGTTGCAGGCATCATAATGAAAATTACGCGTAAAGAAATAAGTTAGTCAAATTGCAAGGAAGTTTGATCTAAATGGATTTCGGATGTATAAAGGAGCTTTTCAAAAAAAGTTCCTTTTAAAAAAAAGTGCTATAAGTGTTTTCAAAAAAAGCCTTTATAATAACATTTTTGAAAAAGTATATTTAAAAAAAAATACCTTTATGAAAAAAGTTCAGTTTAAGAAAAAATAAGTTTTTAAAAAAAGTACCATTTTATAAATGGTAAAAATCTTTTTAAAAACATGCCTTTTTAGAAAATACGTCCTTAAAAAGAGTATTTAAATAACTTTTAAAGTAAAATATTACAAAAAAATTGTCTTATTGTAAAAGTATCAATATTATTTTAAAGAAAGTGATTTAAAAAAAAGTAACCTTTCGAAAAAAGTATTTTTTTTTTCAAAAAATATCTTTAAAAAAAAATTTTTTTTAAAGTGTTTTAAAACAAGTAATATTAAAAAAAGGTTTTTTGAAGAAATTACCCTTTCTTAAAAATATATATTTTTATCTTAAAAAGTACTTTTCCTCAAAAAAGTATATATCAGGGGCGGGCACGTAAATGCCTTGTTGGGCCAAATTTGGAATTTCACCTACTAACGGTGGGCCGCACTAGTTTATTTCTGTACAAATATTCATTTTCAAACAAAAAAGCAAAAAAAAACTATTTTTAAACAAACATAAAATTTATTAATTCATTTCATACACATTACAAATAAATTTTATACTGAAATATTATTAGTATTTATAAAAATAATGTTTATTTTAAAATTTTTTGAGATCAAAGAATTTAATTTTAAATAAAATAAAAAAAGTGAATTATATAAAAATAAAATAAAAATATTTGTAGGTAACAAAAAATAAAAAGGAAATTAGGAAGAATTTTTTATTATTTCTTTAAAATCAAGTGTGTAGTTTGTCAAAGTTGTCCGAATGAGTTCCGTAAGATGTTGATTTGTTAAATGTGAACGATTTTTGTTTTTAACATTTTTCATGGTGGAGTATAGAGATTCGTTGTGCCAAACATTAAAAATAAAGGAGCAGCACCTTTTTTCAATTATGGATATTGGGTTTCGTTAACAAATTTCCAAAATCCAACTAGAGAAGTTGATTTGTGATGCATTTTCAATACAATATCATCCTTAATTTCTAACAACTCCAATTTTCAACATCTGGTTTTCCAAGAATTATATCGGATAATAGAAATTAGGACATCACACAAAAATGGTTTAACAAAAACTGAGAATGTTGCTTGAAGTTGTTTGAGATCCTCAAATCTACATTTAAAATTTTCATGAAATTGTTTTAAATTATTTATGTATTCTTCCAGCTTGTATATTATTTACGTTCAATTTTAAAAGAGGAAAAATTTTAATTTTTTACATTCGAGGTCTTTTATCTCGTGGCAATTCAAATTTGTTAATTACTTCGAAAAGCGCATTTTTTACATCAATGCCTCTCGTTGTTTCAGAAAGAGCTACAAGGTCTAACATTTCTTCAGTGATATTAAATTCAACTGATACAGACCTAATGAAGATCGCCAATTGAGGAACGTCGCTAACATATGTGGATTCATCAAGAGCTAAACTAAATGCTGCAGAATTTTTTAGTTCGTTTTTAAACTTGTTTCAATAAAAGTGCTGATATCTCCAATCCCAATCTCGGTTGTGCGCCGTGATAAAGAAAGCTGATCTATCGCTTTATGCAGTTTTTGTTATCAGGGTCGAGAATGCTCATAACCTTCTTCATAGTGTGTTTTCTTAACTCTGCTTCCCCATAAGGACGTTTATCACGGGCAATATCCCAAGCTATTATGTAACTTACTTCAAGTGATCTGTCATTTCCATGGCTAAAAGACGAAATAATGTTCTGTTCTTTTTCAATATTTGACTGCAATGCCTTCAGTTTAGTCTCTCTAAGATTAGTATTAAGGGAATAATCTTTGGCAAATTGTGAGTGAAATTTTTCATGGTGTCTACTTAAATTGTAAAGTTTGTTATGTGGTACAGTAATTTTGCAAATGAGGCACATAGGTATGCCCCTATTTTCAACAAATCCGAATTTGTGTGTCCATTCGGACTGGAATTTTCTGTTTTCGTCATCTGTCTTACGTTTTTTATTGCTCGTTGATGCCATTTTAATTCCGTAAAAGTAAAAAGCGGGACCGATATATGTTGAGTTAATTTCAATAAAATGAACATGAGATATAATTAAAAAATCGTCGAATTTGCCAATTTTAGAAATTTTTTAAACAAAATTTTAAAGTTCAATTGAATTATTTTTCAAAACATGCTGTTGAGAAGGCAATTGGCCGGGCCAGCAATTTCCAGATGATTTTGAATAAAATACACCAGATGAATAAAAGGCTTGATTTCTTCATGCAAATGTATTTATATTAAAATTCCTTATAAATAAAAAACAAATATATTTATATATATGTAAGTAAAGACATAGATATATGTTTCAATTATATAATACTTTTTAGTATGGAAACCACTGGAAAAGTTAACGGATTTGGTTAATCTAAAGATGTCACGCCACGTCTAATCCAATGAATATATTAATATAAAATGGCGAAAAATTTAAGACGCATCTTGACAATTAATACTTTCGTTAAAAATTAATGATGACAGTAAACATATTTATTTTTTTTTCGGAATTGAAAAAATATAGTGTTGCTAGATCGAAAGAAAATAAAATTATTAGGATTTTGGGAGTAGCGTTAACATTCCCCCCGCAGTATGACAAGAAGATTCTTCGCAGTCAGACTTCTCTTGAGGAGCTACTTCTAAAACTGCCAGTTTGCACACAGGTCTCTCCATTATACCGCGTTGCGTAAGTACCTTAGCACTTCGGACCTGTCCGTCACCTGCCAACCTCGTTTCTAGAACTCTACCTCGCAGCCAGACATTTCTAGGGAAAGAAGGGTCAACAATGATAACTAAATCCCCTTGACTTAAAGGTTTCGATTTTTCGTGCCATTTGGACCTACAGGTTAATGACGGCAAGTATTCAGCCAACCATCTTTTCCAAAAAACGTTTCCATATTGCTGTGAAATTAACCAATTTTGTCTCAATAAAGCTCCATCATCATAGCATGTAGTCAACGGTTTTAACCCACTGTAGCTTCCCACCAGGAAATGGTTGGGTGTTATGGCTTCTGCAGATTCATTTTCAATAGGAACATAGACAAGTGGTCTAGAATTAATGATATTTTCCACTGCAATTAGCATGCTTAAAAGAAGTTCATCAGTTGGTTGCCTGGGTGGTATAATTTTATAAAAAACCGTTTTAACGGAGCGAACTAAACGCTCCCATGCACCTCCCATGTGGGGTGAAGCTGGAGGGTTGAAAATCCATTTTGTTGTAGAAGTGGTAAAGTTTTTAACTAATTCATTTTGATCAACGTCTACTAAAGCCTCTCGTAATTCCCTTTCAGCTCCTACGAAATTGGTCCCATTATCGCTGTAAAACTCAAGAGGGATTCCTCTACGTCCCATAAAATTTCGGATGGCCAAGATGCAGGAGCTCGTCGATAGAGCATGTGTGACCTCAATGTGCACTGCTCTGATTGTCAAACACGTAAACAAACATCCATAACGTTTTTCTTTATGGCGGTTAACGGTCACAGATATGGGCCCGAAAAAATCGATTCCTGTGTAAGTGAATGGAGCCGCATAAGATGCAACACGAGCTCGAGGCAACTTTGCCATTTGTGGAATCTGAGGAGTGGCCTTCATAATTTTACACAACTGACAACAACGAATAATTGACTTATATGTAGCACGAAGTCTTGATATACAATATTTTTGTCTTAATTCATTGACAGCTGTTTCATGATTCATGTGATAAAACTTTTCGTGATAATACAGACATATGAGCTTGGTAAAATAACTTTTCCTTGGCAATATAATTGGCCGTTTTTGTTCTAAGGGCACATCTGCCATGTCAATCCTGCCGTCTACGCGCAAAATACCATTATCTAAGTAAGGTGACTTAGAATAAATATCACTCGATTTTTCTAAAGGAATATTTGATTTAAGCGCTGAAATTTCTACGGAATATTCTTCTAGTTGAGCTTGATGATATAACACACGCTCAGCTTCACTTAACTCTTCACGAGTAATCTCCCCCTTTTCTTTTACAATTTTACGACAATTATTAACAAATCTAATGACATACGCTGCCGCCCTCATAAGGCGCGCCCATTTTGAAAATCGGAATGTATCGAAAACTGCTTCATATTTTGTTATTTTGCACATATGTTGTATACGCTCCTCCTCAGTGCAGTACGAATGAGGTTCGGTTTGAGGCCACTGGGCTTCAGGTTGGTATAAAAAATCAGGTCCATTAAACCATCGGCATGCACTTGACATTTTTGGGATTTTAGACCATTTCGTTGCTTCATCAGCCACATTTTGTTTACTTGGCACCCAATTCCATTCCTTTATTGAAGATAGTTCTAAGATCTCGGTTATCCTGAATGCCACAAATTGGTGATATTTCCGGTGGTCGGAATTAATCCAGCTCAATACGGTTTTTGAATCACACCAGAAATATTTTTTTGAAATTGTTATTTCATGGTTTCTTACAATAAATTTAGCGAGACGAACTCCTATTAAAGCTGCCATAAGTTCCAGTCTAGGTATAGACGTAATTTTCATTGGTGCCACTCTAGTCTTGGCACTCACTAGTGAGCAAATAATAGCGTTACCTTTCTTCAATCTGAAGTATGATATGGCCGCATACCCGTTCTTGCTAGCATCAACAAATGTATGCAATTGGATATCAACGCCTTCGTAATTTTTAAGCGATTGTAAATAACAACGTTGTATTTTAATACATTGGATATCTGGTAAACATTTTACCCACTGCTCCCATTTGCTCACCAACTCATGGGGAATTGGTTCATCCCAATCAATTTTGTACCGCCACACATCTTGCATCAAAACTTTGACGTACATAGTTATATGCGCAATCAAACCGAGAGGATCGTATATTGACATAACTAATCTTAACATTTCACGCTTTGTGGGTGTTTTCTTAAATGTGAATAAATCGCTTTCTAGAAGCCAATTCGCGATTCTGAAAGTGATAACATCCTCGTGATATTCCCAAAAAACTCCCAAAACCTTTTCAATTTGTGTCTCATCTTTAAAATTTATGCATTTAACACCGCAAGGAGTTGTAGCAGCAAAGGCTTGCCTTACTAATTCGCTGTTAGATATGCAGTTTCTTATATTAAAACCCGCTTGACGATGTATGTATGATACGTCTGAAATTAAATTAACAGCCTCTTCCGGCGTACTAACAGAATCTAATAAATCATCGACATAATGATTTTGTGTTATCGATTTGGCAGCTGAAGGAAATTTATTTTTAAACTTATTTGCGTTTATATTTTTAATGTATTGTGATATGCTAGGTGCACACGTAGCTCCAAATATCATTACGTCCATTACATAGACATCAGGTGTTCTGCTTTGTTCACAATTTCGCCATAAAAATCGTTGAACATCACGATCTTCTGGTCGTATTTGTATTTGAAGAAACATTTCTTCGATGTCACCACATATAGCAATTGCATTTTGGCGGAATTTAAAGAGAATTGATGGAAGGGAGGCCAGCAGATCAGGGCCTTTTAATAAAAATGAATTTAAAGATAAGCCCATAGATTTTGCGGCCGCATCCCACACGACGCGAGATTTTCCGGGTTTATTTTTATTAAACACCGCAAAAATTGGTAGGTACCATATTTTACCCTCATCTCGCTTAATTTCGTTTTCATTCAGCTTACGCACATAACCTTTAGATAGGTAACTTGAAATTGTATCACTAAATACTTTATAAAGATCAACGTTTTGTATTAATTTTCTTTCTAGGCAATTAAGCCGCTTTAAAGCCATGTCAAAACTGTCTGGCAATTTAAAATTATCAAATTTCCACAATAATGGAACCTCATAATGTCCATTTTCTTTTAACTTTGTGAAATTATTTAGCATATTTAATGCACGTTTTTCATTTTCAGAAATAAGGGGGTCCTTTTCTGAAATTCCTATACTTTCAAGTGAATAAAAACCTTTAACTAAATCATCTAATTTTTCATCTGTAACAGAACAGTCACAAATATGAAAATTAAAAGGCTTACTTGTATTTGCAGATGTAGCCATTGTTCCATAAATAAGCCATCCGAGCTTTGTTAGCACAGCAACAGGTTCATGTTGAGCCCCTTCACGGATCTTCCTTGAAGTGCCCAGGTTAAAATGATTTAATCCGATCAGCAATCTTGGTTCTGCATTGACGTATCCCTTAATTGGCAAATTTCGCAAGTGGCGATAACGTTGGCACATCATTTTGTAGTCCAATGACTGTGTTGGCAAATTTAAGGACTTCACTGTGCATACGTTCAAACTTACACGACGTTTGTTTTCCCCTGAAATTTCAATTATTAATTTCTTTGAATTTGTCTCGCTTCTTTGCATACCTCCCGTCCACCTTAAGCACAAGGGGCTATGTACACCACATACATCCAATTCATTAGCTATTTCTTCGTCCATAAGGCTTATGGAGGATCCTTCGTCAATAAATGCGAAGGTTTCAATCACTTTATTATTCCCGTGTATTTTTATCGGCATGATTTTAAACAAAATATTGTTTTCTTTAGCACTATGTGAATTTTGTACCATTTCGCCTTGTTCCTTAGCATCATGCATGTTTTGAATATTGGAAGGTTCATTGGTTTTATTGTTTAATGACAAAGAATACCGATGTAATGAAGGATGGTGATAATATTCGCAGCCGTCTTTGCCGCATCTCCTCTTTCTCTTGCACTCACCACTATGTAAACACAAACAGTATTTACAGAGTTTGTTCATTCTTATCACTTTCCATTTCTCATTACGATCCATTGATCGATATGTTAGACAGTCACTTACAGCTTTGCAGCTACTGTTTTTACATACAACACACTTACGCATATCACTGTGAGAATAAACGTAAGCTCTACTGTTTGTTGTTGATTTGTTGCTGTCAGCAGTGCTGCGTTTGATGCTGTTACTTTGTTTATTGATTGCGGATTCTATTGTTATTGTGCTGGCTGTTAATCCAACGTTAAATAGCCAATTGTCAAAAGCCGATAAATTTGCTTTTTTGTTTTGATTAATAAGCTGCATTTTAAGCGTTGCCCATTGCATTTGGTATGTTGTTGGGAGTTTTTGTATTAATTGTTGAAGTAAAAAAGAATTATTTATTTCATCTGGTAAGTTGCCAGCATTAATAGTGGCAATTAAACTGCGAACATTTATTGCAAACGAAGTAAGTGTCTGTAAATTATTTTCGTCAACCTTTGGGGAGGAACTTATTCTATTTTTAATTGAATTAAATACCTTTTCAGGTTGTCCGTACAGCATGCGGAGGACGTTGATGACGGTAGGTACATTGGAGGGATGTACGAGCATATGTTGGACGCTGTGGAGAGCGTCGCCTTTTAATGACTTTTGAAGGCGGATGAGGTTTTCGGCATCCGTAAAGCAACAGGTAGAAGAAGACCATTCGAAGGTTGAAATAAATAAGGGCCAATCTTCGGGGTTACCAGAGAAGAAAGGCAATTCTTTTGGCACAGATTGACGTGCGTTAAGGCTACTTTGTTGCAGCTGAATGTTTGCATTATTTGCATTTACACGCATTGTAGATGATATAGGTGCATTATTAATAAATGTTGGCTCTATTGTCGAACTATAGGGACATATTGTATTTGCGTTAAAACTTGGAGGCGGTATTGAATTGTAAAAATAATCAGATGCAGGTAGGGTAGAAAAAGCCACAGCTGGTTGGTGCAAAGTGGTCTGTGTGTTTAGAGATTGAACTCGTCTTTGATAACCACTATTGGTGGGGATTGCCGATGCACAAATCGGTGCGACGGTTGTGTTAGATGAGCATGGAACATTGGGGACCACATTATTATTGCACAATATTGATCTTTGTGGCATGTCATTTGAATTGATGCAGGCGTTGTATGAATTGTTAATATTTTGCTGTGTTGATCTAGTGGACATATTTATATATGAAGATTCATTATGCACGTGTGGTGATTGGTGATGTGTCGGGTCATTTAAAACATTAGTGTTTGTTGTTGGAGAGCTATCAACATTATCTTCTAATGTTTGTTCTTGTGGTATTTCATTTACCCAATTTCGAACGGATTGAGACTTATTAGACGAAAGATCATCAGCTTCTTCTAGTAGCTGATATTTTTTATTTAAATATTCACGTTGCAACTGAGCTTGTTCTAGGTTTAATGCTCGTTCTTCTTCAAGGCGTTGAAGTTGTAAATTAATGCTACGTGATTGAGACTTCTGAGATCGAGCGGAACGGTGACTTATGACACTATGTGCAGGGGAGACTGGCCTACTTTTCGAACATTGTGGGCACTGATAGGTTATGTTGTTTGATACATTAACGCAACTTGAAATTTTATATTTGTTGCATTTGCTACAAGTCGCTGTATTTTCTGTAGGGGGACTGGCACATAGCGAGCTATTGTTATCATTTTGTTGTTGACCCTTTACAATTTCTATATCCATTTGTACTTACTGCGAGATTAGTTCTGTTTTGGCGCTTAAGGTGACTCAGGTGGAGATGAAGTAATTCATTAAAAAGAATTTTAAAATGTTGAGAAGGCAATTGGCCGGGCCAGCAATTTCCAGATGATTTTGAATAAAATACACCAGATGAATAAAAGGCTTGATTTCTTCATGCAAATGTATTTATATTAAAATTCCTTATAAATAAAAAACAAATATATTTATATATATGTAAGTAAAGACGTAGATATATGTTTCAATTATATAATACTTTTTAGTATGGAAACCACTGGAAAAGTTAACGGATTTGGTTAATCTAAAGATGTCACGCCACGTCTAATCCAATGAATATAATAATATAAAATGGCGAAAAATTTAAGACGCATCTTGACAATTAATACTTTCGTTAAAAATTAATGATGACAGTAAACATATTTATTTTTTTTTTCGGAATTGAAAAAATATAGTGTTGCTAGATCGAAAGAAAATAAAATCATTAGGATTTTGGGAGTAGCGTTAACACATGCTTTTATGAAAAAATTTTTATGAAGTGGTTGGTACAATATGTATAAAAAATTTAATGGTTTCTGTTCCAAAAGATAAAAAATTTCTAGATTTAATGAAACATTTAATTATCGGGACTGCTCTCCTCCCCAAGCATTCAGGACAACAGGGCTTTTACTGAAAAAAAGCAAAAATAAAAAATGGAAAATATAGCGTTTTTTTTTCAAATTATGCGATTTTTGTCGGTTTAGTGCTTTTTGATATTTTAAAGTTGACAACTCTGAAAATAATGAACTATAAAAAACGAGAGAGAAAAATTATTATGCTCTGTCGTTTGCATTTCAAATCATGGGTGTGTTTTGCAAACATACAATTTTTAAAATGCATTTTTTTGTACATGCTACATTGTTTCTAATAGAAAAAATGAAGCATGCTAACAGACGTTACATTCAAATAATTTGTATTATTTTTGTAGCCCTATTAAAAATTTATACTCGTATTAATGCTATTTTTGACCAATACTTTGAAATTTTGGTATTAATGTTTTGATTTTTATACCCTATACCACTATGTGGTTTGGGTATAATGACTTTGTGCTGCTGTTTGTAACAACCAAAAATATTTGACCTACCCCATCTTTAATTATACCCATCCAATCAGAATCACTTTCTGAGTTGATTTAACAATGTCGGTCCGTCCGTCCGTCCGTCCGTCTGTTTGTCCATGTAAACCTTGTAATCAAACTGCTAGACCGACTATAATTTTCTTACTTGTTTTTTTTTTAATTAAATCTAAATTAAATTTTGTAATTTTTTTCAAATTTATATGGGGCCGCATAAAATTCTTTCGTGGACCGCATGCGGCCCGTGGGGCCGCATTTGCCCATGCCTGGTATATATAAAGAGAAAATTTCCTTAAAAAAGTATATTTTCTTCAAATAAGTGCCATTTCTTTAAAAATGTTATTTTTCTTAAAAACGTAAATGTCATTTAAAAAATATTTTTCTAAAAACATTCCCATTTTTAATAAGTACTTTTTCTTAAAAAAGTTCCTTTTCTTAAAAAAAAAATACATTTTCTCTAAAACAGTACTCTCTCTAAAAAAAATTTTTTTCTTAAAAATATTTTTTCTTAAAAAGTACCTTCTCTAAATAAGCACTTTGTCTTAAAAAAGTACCTTTTTTTTAAAAGGGACATTTACTTAAAAATATCTTTTTAAAAAAAAAATATTTTCTTTAAAAAGTACTTTTCTTAAGAAAAGCTTAATAAGCACTTTGTCTTAAAACAAGAACCTTTTCTTAAAAAATTGCCTTTTTCCAACAGTCAAAAAGTATATTTTCTAAAAAAAAGAATATTTTGTTAATAAGTGCCATTTCTGAAAAAGTACCTTTTTTTTTAATAAAGTACCTTTTCTTAAAAAATTACATTTGCTCAAAAAAGTACCTTCCTTAAAAAGAATATTTTCCAAGAAAGAATAGAAAAAGTATATTTTCTTAAAACATTACCTTTCCTCAAAAAAGTAGATTTGTTAAAAGGAATATTTATAAAAGAAACTATTTCAAAAAAGAGACCTTTTCTTAAAAAAGTACTTTTTTTAATACAATGCTTTTTCTTAATGAAGTATATTTTCTTAAAAAAGTACATTTCTAATAAATAATATTTTCTTAAAAGCAACATTTTCTTGAAAAAGTATATTTTTTATGTTTTCTTAAAAAAGTACCTCTTCTCAACATAGTACCTCTCATCAAAAAAGTGCCATTCCTCAAAAAAGTACCTATCTTTTAGAATTTTTTGCAGCTCTTCCTAATAAGAGGAAAGTATGCCCTTTTGTATCTATTTTGTATCTATTTGAACTCGTGTTTCGAATGTAATAGTCTAACGCTCTATGTACTGCTCTATTTATTGTTGTTTACGTGTAACGATTGGCTTAAGCAAACTAGTTGATTATTTCAGAGAGCGTACAGAAAACTAAAATAGTAATACCAAAAAACTTTCAAAAGAATTAAATATATTTAATATATAAATTAAATTAATAAAAATTAATAAATATGACACACTAAAAAAAACACAAAAAAGTTATCTTTAGAATCAGAACTTGAATAATGTTGTTTAGAAAAGTATTTTTTTATTTTTGGCGTTTTTATTTGTCGATTTTTGTTTTTGTGATTTTAGATTTTAGCGATATTTCATTATGTCGATTTTTGACTTTTGATTTTGGCGATTTTTTTTTTTATTCACGACTTTCGGTTTTAGTGATTTTTTTTATTCTCGATTTGCAGTTTTGGCAATTTTTTGTTTTTGGCGATTTTTGATTTTGGTGATGTTTCTTATTCGCGATTTTCGGTCCTGGCGATTTTTGACTTAGGCGATTATTGTTTTTTGTATTATTTTATTTTGGAGATTATTTTGCGGCTTTTGATTTTGGCGTTTATTAATTTTGGCGATATTTTTATTCTCGATTTTTGGTTTTGGGTAGTTTTGATTTTGGCGATTTTTGTTACTCGCCATTTTTGGCTTTGGTGATTTTTGTTTTTCTCAATTTTCGGTTTTGGCAATTATTTATTTTTGCAATTATTTTGTTTTTTGCGGCTTTGATTTTGGCGAATATTGATTTTGGCGATATTTGTTGTTCGCGATTTTCAGTTTTTGCAACTTTCGATTTTGGGGTTTCCGCCACTACTCACATTGGTAATTAATGTTCTTGTCAAAAGATTTTATATTTTTTTTTATTCATACTTGTTGATATACAATACTTTTTCATTCGGTCCAAAAATTATAAAATTTTCGGCGTTTCTACTATGGCGCAGACTAAATGTAGCTGCCCGTGAGAAAAAAAACGGATTTTCCAAATTAAGTCTGCCAACACTTAATGATTGGCCTTGAATTTTGAATATCATTTTGCAATTTTTATACCCTATACCACTATGTGGTTTGGGTATAATGACTTTGTGCTGCTGTTTGTAACTACCAAAAATATTTGACCTAGACCCATCTTTTATTATGCCGATCGAATCAGAATCAGTATCTGATTCGATTTAACGATGTCCGTCCGTCTGTGTCTCCATGTAAACCTTGTAATCAAACTGCAGGTCGCAAATATGAGTATATATTGTGATGAAATTTAGTATGTGAGCTTTCATCAGCCATAGGATAAACGCTACTGAAATTGGTGAAAATCGGTCCATGTTCATACCTAGCCCCCATACAAATGTCCCCTATGAAATCGACATAAATTGCCATAACATCCAAATTATCATATAGATCTTACTCAAATTGCGTTTGTATGCGTTTATTACATCCATTAATGAGTAGTACAAAAATTATCCCCATGGGACAACCCTTACTCATAGGCCCCATGTAGAGCTGCTTCCCGATCTGCACTTAACTCTATCAAAAAACAAAAATATTGCACTGATTCTTTTCAAATTTTGTTTGTATATATTTTTGCAAAATACAAGAGACTTTACCAAACATGGTCAGGATCGGTTCAATTTTAGGCCTAGTGCCCATATAGATATAGCATCCCATATCAACTTTTTCATATCTGCAGCCAAAAAAATTAATAAAAATCTCACTCAAATTTGGTTTATGCTTATTTTCTATATCCAGTTGGGTCTAAGAGGGTCCCTAAACGCATGGTATAGGGTATCGTATAGTCGGTCTAGACCGACTATAATTTTCTTACTTGTTTTTTTTTCTGAAGAAGTACATTTCTTACAAATAAATCTTCTCAAATAAGAACCTTTTCTTCTTGAAATCAGAAACAATACTTAAAAAGCATTTCTCTTAAAAAGTATTTTTCTCAAAAAAGTGTATTTGTTAAAGAGAATGCTTTCTTAAAGAGTATATTTTCTTAAAAAGTACTTTTTCTTCAAAAATAATATTTTCTTCGAAACTTAAATTTTCTTAAAAAAATATTTTTCTCAAAAAAAATACCTTTTATTAAAAAGAACTTTTTCTTAAACAAGTGCTTTTCTTAAAAACCACTTTGTCTTAAACAAGCACCTCTTGTTAGAAAGGGACATTTTCTTAAAAAAGGTACCTTTTCTTAAAAAAGTATTATTTTCAAACTAGTACCTTTTTTAAAAAAGTGTATTTTCTTAAAAAAGTACCATTCTTATTTTTTCTTAAGAAGTGCCTTTCCCGAAAAAATCCATTTTCTTTTTCTAAAAACATCCTTTTTCTTAAATAACAACTTTACTTATATAAGTATCTTCTATTTAAAAAGTACTTTTTTCGTAAAAAGCTCCTTTTATTAAACACGCACCTTTTCTTAAAAACCATTTTGTCTTAAAAAATTACCTTTTGCTAAAAAGGGACATTTTCATAAAAAATTAACATTTTCTTTAAAAATTAACCTTTTTAAAATAGTACCTTTTAAAAAATATATATTTTCTTTAGAAGGTACCAATCTTTAAAAAGTATTTTTTCCTAAGAAGGGCCGTTTCTGAAAAAGTACATTTTCTTGAAAAAGTACCTTCTCTTAAAAAGAATTTTTTCTTGAAAAGAATATTTTCTTGCAAAAGTACCTTTTCTTAAAAAAGTACCTTTTCTTAAAAAAGTACCTTTTCTTAAAAAAGTACCTTTTCTTAAAAAAGTACCTTTTCTTAAAAAAGTACCTTTCCTCCAAAAAGTACCTTTCCTCAAAAAAGTACCTTTCCTTAAAAATAATATTTTCTTAAAAATAACATTTTCTTGAAAAAGTATATTTTCTTACAAAAGTACCTTGTTTCAAAATAGTACTTTTCATCAAAAAAGTACCTTTTCTTTAAAAAAAATTTCTTAAAAAGAATGTTTTCTTGAAAAAGTATATTTTCTTAAAAAAGTACCTTTTCTTAAAAGTATTTTTAATTAAAAAGTAGGTTTTCTTTAATAAGCAACTTTTATAAAAAATTGACCTTTTTTGAAAAAAATACCTTTTTAATATAGTACCTTTCTTTAGAGAAGTATATTTTCTTAAAAAAATACCATTCTTAAAAGAGTTTTTTTCTTAAAAGTACCTTTTCTGAAAAAAGTAAATTTTCCTAAAAAAAGTAAATTTTCTTAAAAAAGTATTCGTACGTTTTCTTCAAAAAGTACCTTTCTTAAAAAGGCTCCTTTTCTTAAAGAAATACCTTCCTTAAAAAAGTACCTTTTATTAAAATAATATATTCTTAAAAAAGTATATTTTCCTAAAAAAGTGCTTTTCCTACAAACACCTTTTCTTAAAAAAGAACCTCTTTTAAAAAATATGTTTTCTTTAAAATAGTACTTTTTCTAAAAAGATTACCATTTCAAAAAATATCTATACCGAAAAAATATCTTTTCTTAAGCAAGTACTTTTTCTCAAAAAGTACCTTTTAATAAAAACGTACCTTTTCTTGAAAAACTACAGCTTTCTAAATGCTACCTTTTTTGAAAAAGTGTCTTTTCTTAAGAAGTACCTTTTAAAAAATTAACATTTCTTCAAAAAGTATATTTCCTTAAAAAAAAAAGTATATTTTCTTAAAAGTAAACAGAACCCTTTCTTAAAAACTTATCTTTTCCTCAAAACGTATCTTGTTTTAAAAAATAAAGTACCTTTTTAAAAATTATATTTTGTTAATAAAGTGCCTTTTTATAAAAATTGCCTTGAAAAAATTTACCTTTTTAAAGAAAGTACCTCTTTAAAAAATTTACCTTTTTAAAAAATTAACATTTTAAAAAAGTGACACTTAAAACAAATAGCTTTTATAAAAATGCCAAATATTGATCTTTTCAAATTTGGTGTCTGAAATAATTTTGTTTAAATTTTTATGGATTTCTTGTAAAACATTTTCAATAAAAATATATTTTCAAAAAAAGTTCCTCTTCAAAACAACAGTTTTATATAAAAAAAAACTTTTCAAATTTGGTATGTGTAGCAACTACATAAATTTTTGATTACAGTTTTTTTTCAGCAATATTATATTGTATTTGTACTAGCAATATTTGTTTGAGTGTACCACTCTTTACTTGCTGTTGAAAGGAACTGAAATTTAAAAAATATGCTATTTCTTGCTGTTTGTTTTTAAATTATAACAAAGAATTGACAGTTGGAAATTTCAATGTCATTTTAATGGTTTCACTATTTTTCATATTTCTTTAAGGATATATAAAATTAAAAAAGAAACACTACTCGTTTAAAAGTTATAATTTCTTTTAATGAAAATTGAAGAAGGTTTCATTTAGTTGATGTAATTAATTTCAAAAACTTTAAAAATATAAATCATTTGCTTTAAATTTTTAAAGAATTTTATGAAACATATTAAGAAAATTGAAGAAGGATGTTAATTTAATGGAATTGCAATCAAATAAAATATGTTTTTCAATACTCGGAATATTTAACATACTAAACAGTGATTAAGTATGAATTTTATAGTATAAGAGAACTAATTTCATTTTATAAAAATAATATGTACTGCACTATTTATTGTTGTTTACGTGTAACGATTGGCTTAAGCAAACTTTTATTATTTCAGAGAGCATACAGAAAACTAAAAAAGTAATACCAAAAAACTTTCAATAAAATTATATATATTTAATACATACATATATTAAATTAATAAAAATTAATAAATATAACATACTAAAAAAAACACAAAAAAGTAATCTTTAGAATCAGTACTTGGATAATATTGTTTAGAAAAGCATTTCCTTTATTTTTGGCGTTTTTGATTTGTCGATTTTTGTTTTTCTGATTTTAGACTTTGGCGATATTTAATTATGTCGATTTTTGACTTTGACACCTTTTATGCGATTTTTGATTTTGGCGATATTTGTTATTCACGATTTTCGGTTTTGGTGATTTTTGTTATTCTCGATTTGCGGCTTTAGGAACTTTTTGTTTTTCGCGATTATTGATTTTGACGATTTTTCTTATTCGCGATTTTCGGTTTTGGCGATTTTTTACATTGGCGATCATTGTCTTTTGCGCTATTTCATTTTGGAGATTTTTGTTTTTGGCAGCTGTTGATTTTGGCGATTATTGATTTTGGCGATATTTGTTATTCGCGAGTTTCGGTTTTTGCGACTTTTGATTTTGAGGTTTCCGCCCATATTTTCCACTACTACTCACATTGCTTGTCAAATGATTTAATATTTTTTTTAATCAATACTTGTTGTTATACAATACTTTTTCATTCGGTCCAAAAATTATAAAATTTTTCGGCTTTTCTGCTATGGCGCAGACTGAATATAGCTGCCCATGAGAAAAACATGGTTTTTCCAAAATAAATCCGGCAACACTTAATGATTGGCTTTGAATTTTGAATATCATTTGGCAATTTTTTATTTAACGATTGTTGACCTACACGGTTTCAGATTTTGGCGATTTTTGATTTTAGCGCTTTTTGAATTTGATGATTCCACCCATACATATTACATTGGTAATTAATGTACAGGGTGGGCAAAAAGTCACATCGTTTATGTATATTATTTTTTTTAGATTATAAAATATACAAAATAAAATTTTTGAACTAAGTAGGGAAAATAATGTCACTAAAATGCGCCGTAGTGACGTACGAGTCATTCATGTCTGAGCAGAACGCCTTCTGGAGCTTCGTTAACACTTTGCTCAACACGTTCTATATTTTCCGCAGTGCGAATTAAACTTGGACTACCGGTTCGAGGCAACTTGACAGTAAAATGGCGACGATATGCGGTAAAATAATTAATCGCTGATTTAAGTAATAAAATTATATTATTCTGGTTCTTTTCTCAGTTGTGAATCTCTCCATTATTTATTATATTGGTGTTATTTATATAATTTGAAAAAAAAATAAAAAATATATAAACGAAAAAGTTATTAAATTTTTAAACCCCATGGCGATTACTCCATGGTTACTTTAATTTAAAAAAAGAATCAATTGGATTTTTATATAATTAATCGTAGAAGTGTATTAATAAATATTCTTCTTAATTTATATGGCCCGCACTATACTTGTCAAAAGTTTCAAGATCATCGCTTTCGTAGTACTTCATATTTTGTTGTATAGAAAGTGCCACGCCCACTAACTCATATTAATATATGATGGACTTGTACAAATTGTCAAAACTCTTTCTCTTTTACACAATTCAAGTTATATGATATTATATTATACTTTTCTATGGGTGATGGCACGCCCACTGCTCCGATCAAATCCATTTTTTGTTCGACTAATCACTTGATTGATCACGCAAAGTCCCACTATTACAGTACTCCCGATATATGACTTCCAATATCTACTTTGGGGATCCGATACCGCCGATTTTGTGTTTGACTACACATTAATAATAGATGATCTCAGACAAATTTGAAAAGCTGTCTCTGTCATAGTGCTCGATATATATGATATTGAATAATAGCAATGTATGGGAGGTGACACGGCCACTTATCTGATACATCCCTTTTTCGGTATTGCTACTTACATAGTGCCTGTTTAGTACTCAATGTATATGATATTAGTTCACTTTGTATGGGAGGTGCCATTTTAATGTTATATGGCTTCTTTTAAAGGTTATAAAATACCCAATATTATCTAATTTTTGCATATTTTTCACGATTTTTTTTTTTTTTTTTTTTGGTGCTTGAAAATAGAAATTTTAATTTTTTTCATATTTTATTTTGATTTTGATAGGATGGCGAAGTGTTTTTAAAAAGATTGTTAATGTTTTATAATTTTTATGTATTGGCAATAATAAAAACTACAAATTCTGGAAGTTAAATATCATCAAAATTTTGTTAATGAATTCAGCACAATAAAAATCCGCTTACGCTACCTGTATTATTTTAAACGGCTCAAAATGTTCAGTGTTAAAATTCTGTTAATAACTTCAAAATAATAAGAAATTTACACTCAAAAATAAAAAAAATATATAAAATAATTTGCATGCGCTACCTGCATCATTTTTTAAAGGTTGAAATTTTACAGTGAAACTTTTGATCTAGTGCCAGGTAAAAAAATTAAACAACATTTAAAAATCTTAAACAACGAAAATTCGCTAGCGCTACCTGTACTATTTTTTAGCGGTTACTGAATTCAGTATAATAAAATAAAAAAAAGTAAATAGAAACTTGTATGCCTAGTATTATTGCGCTTATGACTGATATATATTGACCTACATTTCCGTGCTGAGGCCAGTTGGCATTTGAAATAATAAAAGACCACAAAATATTTTGGTAAGAAGTAAAAAAGAGTGAAGTGCAATAATGTCTTTACAAAATCTTAAATTGTTTGATTTATTTAGAAGACGAAAGCGCATTTAGAGTGGCTGTTACAAAGGAAGTAGACGTTTTACCAGAACAGGAAGAAAGAAAAAGCTTCCAATCGTACAAAGGAAGTCTTCATGAAAAGACATTTAACCTGGCTTAATGAATTCACAACATTTGAAATTTTCGAAAAATCCCATACAACTTCTGAATAGCAAAGCTAACCAATTGGAGAGTTGGCAGAAGAAGCCCACGTATGCAAAAACAAAGACTACAAAAAATTTAGATACATGAATGCTTGCAAAATTTCACGGATTAGACAGAATGAGGACTTTTAAATATGTTGGACCCTCTTTACACCCACTAATTTCATCCCGAAGACATGAAGGATTTCGAAAGGATTTGGAAGAACATAGCTATAGCTCCGATATGTTAAATCTATTAGATATCGCTCCCAATGTTAATGACTACTTTAATGAGAACCAACTATGAATAATTAACGGGATGTAAATTATTTGAACGAGACTGAATAGGTATGAGGTTAACTGGGGTAAATAAATATGGGGAACAAATTCAATACTTATGGATATTTACAGCAATAACTTACATGATTGGTGACTTCAATATTGGCAAATGAAGGAATACAATGTTGACAGTTTGATGCACTTAAATGTAAACTTCGTTGATGTATATTATCTAAAAAAAATATGCTAATTTTTTATGAAATCTATATTTTGGTTGAAAGAATCCAAATATTGATGGAATCTATATTTTGATTAAGAGAATCCAAATTTTGATGAAATATATATTTTATTTGACAGAATCCAAACTATTATGAAATATATATTTAGTCAAAGAATCCAAATTTTGATGATATATATATTTTGGGTTGAAGGTCCAAATTTCCATGAAATATATATATTGGGTTGGAAGAGTCCAAATTTCGATGAAATATATAAATTAGTTGAAAGAATCCAAAGTTCGATGAAATATATAAATTTTGCTGGACTTCGCTTTCGGTCGTGTCATTTTGAGCACCAAAAACACAAGAAGAAAGAAACCAAAGAAAAATGCCGGAATCTAGACGGTAACACAGAGTTGCATTGATACTATAGTGTTGTACCAATGGTTACTTGAATTAACAATTTCCAAAATAAAAAAAATTATACTAGTTTTAAAAAAAATACACTAAAGGTGCGTTCAGACTACGCAAATATTTGACCAAATAAACGTAACCCCTAATTTTATGAAAGTTTTATTCAATCTTACATGATATATAAAAGACAAAATTAAGTTAAGTTTTATTACATTAGTAATATTTAATATATTTAACTATATTCTATATCATATATTGTATAACTTAATGAAAATTATACAATGAAAATTATACATTATTTAGGGGTTACGCTTATTTGGTCAAATATTTGCGTAGTCTGAACGCACCTTAAGTAACTTAATATCTATATTTTTTTTTTTTTTTCAATTAAATATTCTTCCTTTATTTACATATTTTAACAAATTTTGATATTTACATATGAGATCTTATCTTTACATATAGATATTGCAACAAATAATACATAGAATCTAGAGATATTAAATAGTTTTTATATTATTTTTAATGATTTTTAAAGGAAAATGGGAGGAAAAAACCTTTATATGATTTAATAAATTCAAATACTATCTGAAAATATTTATATGCTTATAGAAGGTTTATTAGAAATAATAGACCTCTATAAGCATATAATTATACCCCATACCACTATGTGGTTTGGGTATAATGACTTTGTGCTGCTGTTTGTAACAACCAAAAATATTTGACCTAGACCCATCTTTAATTATACCGATCGAATCAGAATCACTTTCTGAGTTGATTTAACAATGTCCGTCCGTCCGTCCGTCCGTCCGTCCGTCCGTCCGTCCGTCTGTGTGTCCATGTAAAGCTTGTAATCAAACTGCAGGTCGCAAATATCAATATATTTTGATGAAATTTGGTATATAAGCTTTCATCGGCCATGGGATGAACGCTATTGAAATTGGTGAGAATCGGTCCATGTTCAGACCTTGCCCCCATACAAATTACCCCTATGAAATCGACATAAATTGCCATAAGATCCAAATTGTCATATAGATCTTACTCACATTGGGTTTTATATGCGTTCTTTACGTCCATTAATGGGTAGTCCAAAAATGATCCCTTTGGCCCCATATAAAGCTGCTTCCCGATCTTCACTTAAATCTATTAAAAAACAAAAATATTGCACTGATTCTTCTCAGATTTTGTTTGTATATATTTTTGCAAAATACAAGAGACTTTACCAAACATGATCAGGATCGGTCCATTTTTGGACCTAGTCCCCATATAGATATAGCATCCGATATAAACTTTTTCATATCTGCAGCCAAAAAAATTAATAAAAATCTGACTCAAATTTGGTTTTTGCTTATTTTCTATGTCCAGTTAGTTGGGCCTAAGAGATAGGGCATGGTATAGGGTATCATATAGTCGGTCTAGACCGACTATAATTTTCTTACTTGTTTTCAATTTGGTGATTTCTTTTTAATTTTACGTTATTTCTCTACATTCTCTTATCAGTGGGTAAGAGGAATTTTCAATTTTGGCAAAGTAATTATTGTTAATCCTTGTTATGAAATCGATAATTTTTTCATAACCTGTTTCTTCATGAAGAAGATTTGTAGAATACCTCCAGGGCTTTTTATTTATCATTTTAAGACATTTGTTTTGTATAATTTGTAAGCGTTTTAGGTGGCAGTTGGCAGCGTCACTCCAAATAGGACACGCGTATGTTAATATTGGCCTTATAACACTTTTGAAGAGTAGATTTTTGTTTTGGTGGTTTAGAAATGACCTTCTATTTAGTAGTGGCCATAATGCTTTAAATGATTTTATAGCTTTTTGGCACGTAGCCATAATATGTTGTTTAAATGTAAGCTTTTTGTCCAAGACAACTCCGAGATATTTAACATCGTTAAGTACATTTATGGTATTATTTCCAATAAGAAGATTACATCTTGGCAGTCTTTTGGGAGATTTGTTGAATGGAAAAATTATTGCTTGGGTCTTATTTGGATTAATTTTGATTTTCCATTTGTGGAAATATTTACTGCAATTTACAAGTCCTTTTTCCATTTTCTTCAGGGGTGCACTTGTAAGTTTGTTTGAAGAAATTAACGCAGTATCATCTGCGTAATAAGCAATTTTCATATATTTTGGGACTTTAAAATCGGATGTATATATCGAGTAAAGCAATGGCGACAAGACTGATCCTTGAGGTAACCCTGAGGTAATAGTTTTTGGAGTTGATGTTTCATTATTAATTGCAACTTTAAAGCTTCTGTCGTGAATGAAATCTGAAATAAGTTTACATAGATATTTTGGTATATTTGCATCAATAAGTTGAAATAAGAGGCCATTATGCCAAACGGTGTCAAACGCTTTTTCAATATCTAACAATATTACACCCGTTGAACGTTTATTGTTATTATTGGTGATTATTTGATTTTTAATTCTGTTTATTTGGTGAGTAGTGCTATGTCCTTTTTTAAATCCAAATTGTTCTTTAGCAACAATAGAATTGGTCGTTACAAATTCACTAAGACGAGAATGTAGAATTTTTTCAAATATTTTACCAAAGTTACTTAATAGACTGATAGGTCTGTAGCTGTTTGGGTTATTTTTTGGCTTGCTAGGTTTGTTGATAGCTATAACCTTAGCATTTTTGAAATGGTTTGGGAAATAGTTGAGTTTGATGCAGCTGTTAAATATTATAACCAGTAATTTTAGAGCTTTGAGTGGTAGTTTCTTTAAGAGCAGGTTGGGAACATTGTCAAAACCAGGGGATTTTGAGGGTTTTATTGATGAGACAATATTCATTACTTCTTCAAGAGATGTATAAATTGCAGATTCAGAACTGGGGTTTTCCTTCTTAAAATTATTTACTGTTGTATTTATTAGTGTATCTGCCGAGTGGTTATAGTTCGAAGTGAGGTTATTTGCTTGGACAAATGTATTTGCCAGGACTTCAGCCTTGTCTTTATCAGATGTTATTTTTGTATTTCCAACTTTAAAGTGAGCGATTTGATTTTTTCCTTTTCCTCGCAAGTTCCTGCTTATTTTCCAAAATGATTTATCACCTGGTTTTAAATTGGATAATAATTGAGACCATTTCTTATTGCGCTCCGAATTAATACTTTTATCAATCATGTTACCTAGAAACTTAGTACATTGATTATAAAAAGTTTGCTCGGCTATATTTGAAGATCGTTGGCTTTTTCTTTTAAAGCTTCTTCTTAGTTTAATATATTTCACAGTACTTTCTGGTAATGTGTAATTATTTTGTTGGCTTATTTTAGGTGTAGACGCATCCCTTGCTACGAAAACTACATATATAAATTTTTGTATTTCCTGATCAATTATTACCTTGGTATTGTATATATCCGAATTTAACGTGATTTTATTGTCTAAAAAATTCATATATATGTTCCAGTTGGTTGAACTATAATCGTAATAATTGAGGTCAACCTGCGAGACCGTTGATCTTTTAATTGTACATATAATGGGGCGATGGTCTGATGGTATTTCGTAATCCATTGTTTTTACGTCTATATCTAAAGCGGAATTGCTTAAAATAATATCGACTGTGGATGCTTCGCGATTGTGTTGATGGGGGAATAGGGTTGGACTATTAGGGTAGTGAATGAAAAAATTGCTTGATTGCTGTAGGTTGTTGAGTGCAATTCCTGCAGTATTATTTGAACGGCAATTCCAAGAACAATGTTTGGCATTTAGGTCACCAAAAACTATATATTCTTTGGTTGAAGGTGTTAGGTTCAAGATATCAGCACAGAAGTTATGAGTATATCTTGGTGAATATAACGAAGATACAACAATAGGTCTATTATTTATAATAACTTCAATTGAGATGTTTTCGATTGATGATGTGTTTGATATAAAGAGGTTTTTATGAGCGACAGATTTATGAATTAACAGAGCTACTCCTCCTCCTCTTGCATCTGTTCTGTCACTTCTATATAAATAATAATTTTTGAAATAGGGTCTATGATTTTCTGAAAAAAATGTTTCATTCAAAGACGCTATTTTAATATTTTCTCGTTCAATTAGTATCTCAAATTGTTTTAATTTAGAAAAGTTTGAAATGCCATTAGCATTCAAGTGACTTAATATCTATAGCATTAATATATTAATAGTAAAATTATTTCAAAAATGTATATCTGTAATATTAATAAAAAATTTAATATTAGTTTAACATGTTATATTAGAGTGGTATTATTTTAGACTTTCGGATTTAAACAATATGTCTTGGGAAATGATAAGTCCTTTGAGTGGTTAACCCATTCATGCCCGAATTAATTGGGGCATGGCTAAACATTTTTCAAGTTTATGTGGTTGTTACTTTAGATCTAAATATGAATTGATAGCAATTTGCCTATAGGCAACATTGTTTTATTACTTTGTCAGTTGTATGTTTGTTGTTAAAAATGGATGAATAATAATTTGGATTTAACTGAACACTTAATGGTCCACTTTTTCAAATGTCTAGTTTTAATCAAAATTTTTACTTAATTTTAATAACAAATATAAGACTTCATATAGTTTAAAAGTTGGCTCATTCTCTATTGTGCCACGAAATAAAATGTCTAGTTTTAATCAACCACTTTTTCAAATGTCTAGTTTTAATCAAAATTTTTACTTAATTTTAATAACAAATATAAGACTTCATATAGTTTAAAAGTTCGCTCATTCTCTATTGTGCCACGAAATAAATAAATAAAACCAATGGCTGAATTTTTCTTAAAAAATTGTCTAATTCTAAACAAAAGTATTTCAGGACACCATACAACAACAGAGTGAAACAAAGTAAATGAAAAACAAAACTTTTCAAATAAACAAACATCATTTTCGAATGAGTATTGCTCCCTTGATATTTGTGTGGTGTTACGATTGCTGAGATTATTAACACAGAATAATTGTCATTTTAGTGTCAATTTTAGCAATAATTGTTTATACTATTTTTTTTTCTTTCATCTTCTTAACAGCACATTCTACAACCACAACTACACTAACAATAAGAAATAAGATAAAAATCTACTACTTAAGTTGAGTTGTAAATTCAATTGTTTGTAAAATATAAATTTTGCTTTTATTTATAAACTAAAGTACATCATTAGTTGAAAGAGTTTTTCAATGTTAATAAAAAAGAAAAGTAAAACGGAATTATCATAAGATCAAGAAGAGCTGGGATGGGGAAAAAAGCAAAAATAATACAGTAACAGCTAAAACTAATGGACTTAAATGAATTTTTTTATTAACAGAACGAGTAAAGATAATAAAAAGAAAGGAAATTATCAAAAAGTTCTTTAAACTGAGGATTAACTGTAGTTGTGGTAGAGCAACCGATACTTGTTGTTTCTTTCAATGTTTTTTTTTTTTATTTATCTGTTTCATTAGTAATTTACGTAAATGAAATTAAAGTTTGTCCTTGTGTTTAACAACTAACTGCAACACAAAGAGAAAGAGAAATAGATAAACTTATACAAAAAAAAAGTGAAACACAACAGCAAAGTTTATTTCAAACCTAATTTAGCAAAAATCAGATTAAAACTCACAAAAACATAAAAGCAATTATTGTTTTTCATCTAACACACATATACAAGCATACACAAAGACACACACACACATACACAAATACCCACTAATACCCAACATTGTTGATGATTTGTCTATGGAAAAAAGTGGTCCTTTAAAGGCAACCAAGTTATTACCAGCCAACCAGCCAGTCATCATTATCATCATCATCATCATAATACGACAGCAAATAACAACCAACAAAAGGTAAAAACAAATAAAAGCTCAAGATTAAATTGTTGGATGTTAATGAGTTTAATTCTTTTGCTCACAAACTATACTCAAAATCATAAAGTTCTTCCAACAACTAAACGAAATACAAAAAACTAGTAAGTGGTTAAGTTTTTGTTGGATATCATCGGATATTTGCTTATATTTCTGAAATTTTGTTAACAATGTTAAGTATCATGAAAACTTTTTGTAAATTTTTTTTGATATTTTAATTGTTTTAAGGGTTTTTGTTTGCTCAAGGAAAACAGAATATGGTATTATTATTATTTTCAAGAAAACTATTTCAGTACAAAAAATTAGCATTTATTTTTTTCTTTGTATATTGTTCTTCGATTTCTCTGAATTGGATTTAAACTATAATCTTTAATAACACAATGTTAGAGTGAAAATATTCTTTTAAAATTACCTAGTGTAAGTTAGTAAATTACTTTGAAATTTGCAGAATTTTGAATACACCCTCAAAATCTGTATTTATCAACAAAAAATGTTTATTCAACACTTTACGGATTAAAATATATTTCTTCTGTTCATGTGTTAATCACACAACTCCTCCTAAACGGCTGGATATTTTATGAATTTTTTAGTTTTGTTTGGTTTATATTCAAAACTTTACTGGATCGGATGATAAGGAGAGCTTTGAAAATTTGTCCGAGGTCATTTGTTACTGTTATGCGTCGTTTTCAAAATGGGCGGAATCGGATAAGTAGGCGTGTCACCTCCATTACAAAGTGAATTTTCAACGACACTAAATATTCAACATCACTAATATCTAGTAGTATGACAGGTTGAGCTTTGAAAATTTGTGTGAGGTCATATGTTATTAATATGTGTGCCAGTACAGAAAATGAGCGTGTCACCTCCCTCCAGAGTGAAGTTTCAATATCCGATATCTTATATATTATAAGGGAAAGTAACGATACTTTGTGTGCTTTCACAGGTTATAAGTGTGAGTAGCCTTGCTGGAAATGGTCGGTATCGGTTAAGTAGAAGTGGCACCTTCCATACAAAGTAAATTTTCTCAAGTAAAGTGACAGGGAGAGCTTGTAAATTTGTGTAAGGTCTATTTTTATATATTTATTTCCTCTGTCTGTCTGTATTTCAATGAAGTCCTCCTGGATTTTTTATACCCTATACCACTATCTGGTTAAGCTATAATGACTTTGTGCTTTTGTTTATAACTACCAAAAATAAGTGACCCTGTCAAATATGGTCTGCATCGATCCATTTTTCGACCTAGTCCCCACATAAATATAGCATTCGATATGAACTTTTTTATATCCGAAGGCAAAAAAATTAATAACAATGCCACTCAAATTTGTTTTATGCTTATTTTTGGAACGCAAACGGCTTAAGCCAACATAAAGGCGAACTTGATCATTTTCTTAGAGACAATCAAATTGATATTTTGCTTGTCTCTGAAACTCACTTGACTCGTAGGAGTCTCTTTTCACTGCACGGATACACTTTGTATGATACTAAGGATCCAAGCGTCTGCGGAAAATTTCCCGAAAACAATTTCCCGAAAACAATTTCCCAAATACAATTGCCCGAAAACAATTGCCCGAAAAAACAATTCCTCGAAAAAACAATTCCCCGATAACAATTTCCCGAAATTACAATTTCCCGAAAACAATTTCCGGAAAACAATTTCCCGAAATTACAATTTCCCGAAAACAATTTCCCGAAAACAACTTCCCGAAATTACAATTTCCCGAAATTACGATTTCTCGAAAAAAATTTCCCGAAATTACAATTTCCCTATTTTTAGTTTACAACTTCCCATATATTCTTGATTTCCCCCATAAAAAAACTTGCTGCATACGATTTCTTGAAAAAACAATTTCCCGAGTATACGACTTCTCGAAAAAACAATTCCCCCACCCCGCACCGCGCCCTTCCTCTTCCACCCTCCCTCGTCATCCGGGCCTATTTATTGGAGTGTCATACGCTTATTTTTTCATTGTGACTTTGAACACTTCGGTATTCACACTTCCCGACGGATAACGCTCACTCCATCATATCCTGCCCATGCAGTAGCTGCTACGGAATCGTTACCATCTTGCATAGCGAAGTTCTTTAGTTATTTGGGTTGTAATACTCAGTTACTATGCCACTCGAATTCCCGGATAGCGAAAAAAGTAAACCGAGGTTGCTTTTGAATGGTTTCTTGTATCATGACGACGGTCAGTCCGTTGATAGCGTTTATTGGCGTTGTATCCTTTATCGAGGAAAACATTGTACCGGTAGGGTCATAACAACGATACCATAAAAAAGAGGCTCTTCACAATCACAGTGCCGAAGCGGCTTTCGTTGCTAAAGAAAAAATCTTTAATGAGCTGAAAGATCTTGCCCGGACAACTACATCAAGTGGTCATGAGCTGACTGCTCGCGCTTCGGCCGGAATTTCTGATGGTATTGTTTCGGAAATGCCATCAACAAGCTCTTTGAAGAAATAGTAAGTTCGGGAAATTGTAGTTTCGGGAAATTGTGTTCGGGAAATTGTATTTCGGGAAATTGTAATTTAGGGAAATTGTAATTTCGGGAAATTATGTTCGGGAAATTGTAATTTCGGGAAATTGTCATTTCGGGAAATTGTGTTCGTGAAATTGTAATTTCGGGAAATTGTGTTCGTGAAATTGTAATTTCGGGAAATTGTTTTCGGGAAATTTTCCGCAAATCGGATCCAAGAGGTAGAGCATGGGGTGGCTCAGCTATCCTAATTAAATCCAGACTAAAACATTATTTAATGAGTGATCATTGTGAAAACTACCTTCAAGCTACTACTATTTGCTTTGAAGAACTTGGAAACAGCCTAGTGATTTTAACAATACATTCTCCCCCAAGGTTTTCAATATCAGAAAATCGATATACAAGTTTTTTTAAATCACTATGCCCTCGTTTCACTATGCCTGGCTATTTTAATGCCAAGCATAATTTCTGGGGTGCACGGCTTATATACCCGAAGGATCGTGTTTTGTTCACCACAATTTCTAAAATGGGTATGCATGTGGTGTCAAGCGGAGAACCAACGTACTGGCCAACAGATGGGCAAAAAATACCCGATTTGATCGATTTCGGATTAACGAAGAACTCGCAAAAGAACTTGTGGATGTAGCATCTTCATTGGAACTCTCGTCTGACCAAACACCCGTTATTGTTACTATTTCGAACCCCCAAAAAATTGTGTCCCCATCTGGTGATTTAACGCTTTCAGGCAATATTGATTGGCTAAAATACAAAAAGTTTCTTAGTACCCATTGCACAGAAAGCTTTCCGCTAAGAACACCAGATGATATTGACCTATCGATTGTTAACTTCGAACAAAATTTCAAACTAGCTGCTCAACTTGCTACTAAGCCTCCTCGTCACACCAGGCCATATAGAACTACTTCTGTAGATGTTGAAAGGCTATTAGGTGAATAAAGAAGAATTCGAAGAGAGTGGCCACCGCACAGATCTCCTCAACTTAAGCAACAATTGAAGGAATACAGGAAAAACCTACGGAAACTGCTTGAAACACAAAGATATGCTAATATGAATAGTTATCTTGAAAAACTGGATCCAACAGAAAAAAACTGATTACTCTTTGTGGCGTGCAACAAAAAATCTTAAAAGACCTGTTGTATGTAAACCTCCTCTAAGAAAGGAAAGTGGAGGATGGGCTAGGAATGACAAAGAGAAGGGAGATCTGTTTGTGGAACATCTAAAGAAAGTTTTTACTCCAAATATAATCCCTAGTTCTATTGATGAGTTGCCACCTGTTACTCCACAGCATGGAGCAGTGTCCCTTCGTTTTGAGATTCGAGAGGTCGAAAAGGCTATTACTGATTTAAACCCCCAAAAAGCATCGGGGATCGATGGGATCAGTAATAAAATGCTTTTGGAGTTACCCCGAATAGCATTAAGAATAATTCTGTTTATTTTTAATGCTATAATACGCCTTGAACATTTTCACCCAGAATGGAAAAATTCACTCGTTACAATGATACCTAAACCAGGTAAAGATCACACAAAGGTCGATTCGTATAGACCAATAAGTTTACTGTCCAACTTGTCAAAATTATTCGAGAGACTTTTGGTAAACAAACTTACAATATCCGTAGATCAAAATAATGTCATTCCAGCACATCAAATTGGTTTCAGACGAAAACACAGCACCACTGAGCAAGTTCAAGTATTGTAAGTGCCATAAGAAGAGCTTTTGAAGAGAAAAAGTACTGCTCTGCACTTTTTATAGACGTCTCGCAAGCCTTCGACCGAGTTTGGCACGAGGTACTCCTCCACAAAGTTAAACAGTTGTTGCCCCCGAAAACACATAACCTAACGGAGAGCTATATTATTAATAGAAAATTCTCTATAAGAGAAAAAAGCTTTGTGAGCCCTCCACAGACAATTAATGCTGGTGTACCACAAGGTAGTATCTTGGGCCCGCTTCTGTACATCCTTTACACATCAGACATGCCAACAAATGAAAACACACTAACGTCGACTTTTCAAGATGATACTGCAATTTTAAGCGTACATGAAAACCCCTCAACAGCATCTCTTCTTTTACAGAGCCATATTTAAGAGCTGGAAGATTGGCTAGATATGTGGAAGATTAAAGTAAATGAACACAAGTGTATCCACATAACTTTTACCATAAGAAGGGAGACTTGCCCTCAAATTCGAATTAGGAACCAGTCTATACCTCAATATTCCTCTGTTAAATATCTCGGACTACATCTTGATCGCCGACTTACCTGGAAAAGTCATATAGACGCAAAATTGACACAAATAAAATTGAAATTAGTCCAATTCACATGGCTAATTGGCAGGAACTCAAAGTTAAGTCTCGATTGTAAGCTCTTGATTTATAACTCGATTTTCAAACCCATTTAGTGCTATGGTATACACATCTGGGGAACAGCCTCAGCTTCAAACACAGAAAGAATACAAACATGTCAAAACAAGATTTTGAGAATGATTACAGGCGCACCCTGATACGTAAGAAACTCACATTTGCACAGAGACTTAAATGTTTCTCTAGTAAAGTACGAAATCACTAGATATAGTGCAAATTATTTGGAAAAGCTAGAATCTCACCCGAATCCTCTAGCATCTAACTTAATCAACAATCATATCCACCAACGCTTAAGAAGAATGGAGTCTGCTGATCTTATTGGATGAAAAATGGATTGGTACAATTATTTTTTTTTTTTTTCATCATTAGATTACATATATATCTGTGGTCACAAGCATTAACCGCCTAAGTCGAAAATCATGCTTTTGAGAAAAACAACTTTTTATGTAAATGTAATGGGGCTTCATTACGACTTAGGTAAGTATGTTTTCATTAACAACTTTTTAATAAACAGTGTTGGAAAAATAGAGATTTCACGTAAATATAAAGCGTTTTTAGTAGAATATGATAGCAAAGATAACCCAAATCGTCGAATACCATGCTTTCGAGAAAAATTACTTTTTATATAAATGTAATGGGGCTTCATTACGACTTAGATCAGAATGTTTTCATTAATAACTTTTTAATAAACAATGTTAGAGAAATGGGGATTTCACGTAAATATAAAGCGTTTTTAGTAGAATATGATAGCATACATAACTCAAATCATTCTTAAGTCGACTTAGGGGGTTATCGCTTCTGACCACAGATATATAGAATAAATGAAACTCTGTCTGGCACTGGCTGGATTTAATATTTAAGTTTTAGTTTTAAGATTTGAATAACTTATTGTTAGTTCACAAACCTATGTGAAGATTCAATAAATAAAGATGAGTTACAAAAAAAAAAATGCTTATTTTATATATCTAGTTAGTTCGACCTAAGGTCATATAGTTCGTTCAATTTCTTAATAATTTTAACTTCAATAAAATATTTTTATTTACTTTTGTGTAGTTATCACAAAATAATGCTGCGTCTTTGTGGAGTTGTGAAAATATTGGTCGACATCCACGGAATGCACAAGCAGTCCATAACCGTCGGTCAAATAGAACGGCACAAGATCAATTTAAGAAACCATCGATGGCATTACAATGAACGTCTTCGAGCTAATGCATTGAGACAAAAAGAGACACGCACAAAGTATAAGGAGAGCACGTGGAACATTGAAATTTGGCCCACAGCCTTTTATCCACTCAATTAAGAAAAATTTAAGGTTTCATCAAAATTTACCATGCCCAACGCAACCCGCCCATATAACCCGGAAATATTTTTTCGGCCCAAATTTTCATTTCGTTACGAAACTTGGCACAAGTTATCAGTGTTATAAAGTTGAGATACCTGGAGAGTTTCATGGAACTCGGCCATGCCCATCGCCCACAGCTCATATACCCGAATAATAATTTTTGGACCCGTTTCTTCATTAAAAGTCTTGTAACTTGACTCAAGTTATCAGTAATATGAAGCAAAGACGTTATCAAAATTTTACATAAATATGTCTCGCCCACCGCCCATATAACAAACTGAAAAAGTTTTGTAATTCGGCTTAAAAGCTATAAGTAACAATATTTTGCCATGAAAAAAAACCAGCTGAAGCAAGATGATATAATGATTGATAAATATTTTTACGTGTATTTTATTCATCTTTTATCATTTCTTTACCGACATCACCTAGTTCCAAAACATTTTAATGAGGTTGACGTCTATTGCTAGTAATATAAGGATCTGACGATACAAGAAGGCGATGGAAAACATCAGTATTTGTTGTGACTTTGTTGCACTTTCTGGAGAATATTAGTCTATGCCTTCTATAGTCCTTATTTCGTGCTTTTTCAGCTTCTTAAAACAGTCCTAAAATTATTTACCATTTTATATCGTGTTTCTTTGAATTACTAAAATGAAATTTCATGTGATTTTATTTATAAAATTTTCTTTATTGAGTCAAAAGAATACACACCCAACTTTAATTTTTTACCAACCAGAACACAAAGATCGATAAAGCTCACCTTTTTTTTGTCTAAGAAAAACTGAAAATACTGAATTTTCGAGTGCCATCATAAAAACTGTTTTTTTTTTTTGTTTAACTATTGTCATTAACCAATTATTATTTTTTTTTTTTTTAAATTAATGATGAAATTCTATATTTTTCAAGTATACATAGATCAACTAGATATGACAAAAAGAAATTATCTATCCGGACCATTGAAATGCATGAAAATGTGAGGCAGTTACTGCGGAGTTTCGTCTAGGTGATATTGCCGTGTTATTTTGAACAAAAAAAAGAATTTCTGGAAAAAAAATTATATTGCACATCTCTTAACTAAACAATACTCTACAAAACTGCTTCATTACATTTTTGATATTTTTCACTCAAAACTAACTTTATCCTCAACAATTTCAAAATCCTTTGGCTGTCATAACATTGGTTGTGATCAAAAGTACTTAATTTAACGAATGATCTCCGAACCCATAAGAGCTAGTGGACTTAGTTTGAGCTCTTCTAAATTTTTGTTTCATTAATGGGCTGGATCGGATATAAGGGCGTGGCACCTTCCAAACAAACACAAATATCTAGAGTACTGTGAAAGCAGGAAGCTTGAAACATGTTAAATTGCAAATTGCATCCACGATTCGAATCGTTAAGAGCTGAGCGACATGAACAGATATTAACAATAGAATCACACACACTTATTGACACCATTCCATACATATACATACATACATACATACTGACATATATTTAGATAACAATTAGAGTGACGTGTTCAGAATTTTCAACCAGTTCTTATGTCAAATGGGATAAGTATGTAATCCAATGATCTGAGCTGAGAGCTCTCGCTAACTCTTTTTGTTAGCTTTTCGTGCAACATCAAGACACTAGAATGGAACTACCAAACCATTTTTAAATTCCGTGAGACCAAACGTAGCGGGTCTGCCGACGATACTCCATAAGTATATATAGAGTATATACAGAGGGAATCCAAATTTCCTGATTATCGATCCCGATTACTGATGATTACAGATTCTTGATATTATCGATTCCTGATATATACCGATGAGCAACGATTCCTGATATTTGCCAACTCTTGATATTTGCCGATTCATGATTAACTGTTTCGAACATTTACCATCCAATTATCATAAACCTAGAAGAAGCCGATTGGAGACAAGGGATTAATTAAAGATAAACAGCTTTAATTTAAATCCAGGAAAGGGCAAATCAACCGTTTTATCATTACATAATGTTTATAGGTCCTTACGTAGACCCTGAAGACAACCGACCCACCTCAACCGAAAGCAAAAACCCTGTTACAAACTAGATATGAGACTACAAATAATGCATTTAGAAGTCATGCTGAAAATGGGAGAGATTGCATTAGTGGGCGTGATACTTCCCATACAAAGTAAAACTTTATTGCCTGATATATTGAAAACTGTGATAGCGAGAGGTATGACACTATGCGTGAGTCCATAAAACTGATAGAAAATTCAAAATATATGGCATTCTATGACAGTGTGCGCCTAGAAACTTTGTGTGAGTCTCTAGGTTATCAATATGATTAGTGGGGTAAAATTACTGGGCATGGTACTACCCATGCGAAGTGAACACATAAGTACTACAATCTATGTGGAGTCCAAATATTATGAGTGATTACGAAAATTTAAAAAAAAACGGATTATTTTAAATGCACACAAAAAATTCGACGGGGTCTGCGAGTGTTTCATAAACAAAATTTTTTTACGGAGCCATAAGAATATTTATAATTTTTCAGTAAAATATTTAACATTTTGCGGAATGTTTTTCTTCGAAACTTTAATTGTTTCGTCCACTGTTTCCCAATTACTTTTGAAATTTGAGCCCATTCTTTAAAGTTCTTTATATTTCCTTTAGCTAAAGTGTCAATTAACGCTCCATTGGACCTCGTTAACGTATTTTAGTAAGGTATATGTTGGATAAGCTTATTTTGGAAAACATCAAATCCCATTCATTTGAACGGGAAGTATTCGTTTCTGAAATCGCTATTTAATTTATTTATTGAACAACAGATTATGAAAAAAGTGCTACTTTGACCACAAGTACAACTGTCTATCCTAACCAAAAAATTCTTATGCAAAACTTCCCCTTCCATCAACAATTCTAAATTCCTGATGAGGTACAGCATTGAAAAATGAGCATGAAATCCATGAATTTCCTGGGACCAAATCTTTGTTATGCCTACTGTTGATGAAAAAGCATCGTTTTTAAATTACCATATAATTTATTTGTATGACAAATATATTTCAATCAAAACTAAAATGATACGAAATGAGAAACCGTGGTTTTCTAACGAAATAAGGGCCTTGATTAATAAAAGAAACGAAGCATATAAAAGGTGGAAACGTTTCAAAAAATCGGAGCTGCATAACACTTTTAAAAATTGCCGAAAAGAAGTGAACTCTAAAATTAGATCGGCAAAATCAGATAATTATGAGGAAAAATTTAAATCAGCTGTTTGCTCAAAAAAGAAGTGGAAAGAAATTCGAAATATGGGTATTGTAAACGTGGATGAAAAAGTCGAATAAGATATTGATATTAACAAATTAAATGATGAATTTACCAATGCCTGATGTGAATGTTAACTTTTACAATAACAATACTTCATATACCAATAACCCCAATTCAACAACTAACATCGAAGGCAATTCAACCGAGCAAAATCCGCGTAATTTTGATTTCGTACATTTCACGCAGGAAGACATTTTGGAATCTATTCTTACTATTAACTTAAATTCTCTTGGGCATGATGGAGTTCATCCCAAATTTTTGAAGTTACTTCTGCCATATATTTTATCACACATAACACATTTTTTTAACGCGATAATTACAACTTCAACTTTCCCTACGACGTGGAAACATGCAAAAATTATTCCCATCCCAAAACATGATGAAACATATCGACCAATAGCAATATTACCTTATCTTTCTAAAGTATGTAGGCGTACACTTTGTAAAAAACCACTTGTTTAAAAAAATATATTTTAAATCATAACACAAAATATATTAAGTCAAAATGAAAAAATAAAATATTCATTCGAATTTTATATTAAAAACTATCGGACGTGTATTTTCTTTCAATAAAATATATATACACACGATAATTGGTGACCCCGAGTTTATATTAAATTACACGACCGCGTTTGAATTAAGTAAATAATTTAATATTTAGCGCGCACAATTTTACATAAATATTTCGTAATGCCAAACACTAGAGCATCAGCTACAACGAGTTCTACCGATGGAACTGCTGCCGTTTCAAGCAATCCCGGTGTTCCAGCTTCGTCAACTACTACCACAGTTTCGCTCAAATTTCCTCGTTTTTGGATGGAAAATCCAGCTTTGTGGTTCGCTCAAGTCGAGGCGCAGTTTGAACTTCATCACATAGAAGCTGCCAAAATTAAATTTTTTACCATTATCACTGCATTGGAATCAGAAATGCTCTCACAGGTTAGTGATATTGTTTTAAATCCGCCGAACGATGCATATGAAAAAATCAAGCATCGACTTATTGAGCATTTTTCTGTGTCTGAGGAAAACCGTATCAAACAGCTCCTCAACAACATAGATATCGGTGACAAGAAACCGAGCTCGTTGCTCCGCGAAATGCGAATGCTAGCAAACGGTGGTGTTTCGGAGGATTTCTTGCGCACCATGTGGATGCAACGACTCCCATCGCAGACGCAAGCCATATTGTCAACATCTACAGAATCTCTGGACAACATTTCTAAGATGGCGGATAAAATCGGAGACATATCCACTTCAACTCCAACTATTGCAGCCATTAATCCATCGTTTGATTTTTCTGAGATGAAGAAACAAATCGAGGAACTTACCACCGCTATTCAAGAGCTAAAAACCCGACGCATTTCGCGATCGCGTTCCAAAGTCAGAGCAAATTCCCCATCTGGTATTTGCTATTATCATCATCGTTTTGGACGCAATGCTAAAAAATGCCGACAGCCATGCTCTTTCAACAACGTTTCGCAGCCGGAAAACTTCTAGACTGTTCACTAGAAGCATCTAGTGGCCGCTTACCAGTAACTAATCGCTTATTTATTTACGACAAAGAGTTTAGCAAACATTTTCTGGTCGATACAGGCGCTGACATCTCTGTCCTACCTGTATCAAATTCATCCAACCAAAAATGTCACCCAGAAAAATACAAACTTTTTGCGGCTAACGGCACGCCAATAAACACTTACGGCGATGTCTTAATTTCGCCGACACTTGGGTTGCGTCGTTCATTCGATTGGAAGTTCGTGCTTGCCGATGTCGCTCATCCGATCATTGGAGCGGATTTCTTAAAAAATTTTGGTCTGCTCGTCGATTTAAAAAAATGTCAACTTATCGACTCCGAGACAGGACTTTGTTCCCAAGGACGTCTGGGATCGATTTCGAATTATTTGGAAGTGAAAACAATGGTTCATGGTACACCATACCACGATTTACTTTCTCGTTTCCCAGATATAACCAATCCATCTACCGCCTCTAGGAATACAAAACATGGCGTAGAGCATGTCATCGAAACGAGGGGAACTTCTTTTTCAACAAAGCCTCGCAGACTTGCTCCAGATAAACTTGAAATTGCAAAACGCGAGTTCCAATTTATGGTTGATCAAGGACTTTGCTGTCCTTCGAAGAGTAGTTGGGCAAGCCCTTTACACATGGCAGCAAAGAAAAATGGTCAATGGCGACCATGTGGGGATTATCGCCGGTTGAATGCTCAAACAATTCCTGACAGATACCCTATACCACACATCCATGATTTTACTCAAAGTCTGAATGGAACAACTATTTTTTCAACAATTGATTTGGTGCGCGCATACAATCAAATCCCTGTAGCACCGAAGGACGTTCCGAAAACGGCTATCATTACGCCTTTTGGATTGTTCGAATTCAAATACATGACATTTGGGTTGTGCAACGCTGGGCAAACTTTTCAGCGCTTCATGCATGAGGTTTTACGGGGACTAGATTTTTGTTTCCCATATATAGATGACATATTGGTTGCTTCAAAAGATGAAACGCAACATTTCCAGCATCTTGAACAACTATTTGAACGACTTCAACATTATGGCCTTGTTATCAATTTGGCGAAATGCGATTTTGGAAAAGCTTTTGTAACATTTCTTGGTCATCGCGTCGAAAGTGATGGTATTCGTCCAGTTCCCGAAAAAGTTTCCGCAATCATTAACTATCCGCAGCCCAAAACAGTTAAAGAAGTGAGACGTTTCGTAGCCATGATAAATTTTTATCGAAGATTCATCCCAAATGCTGCATCAACCCAGATTCCGCTGACCGTTTTTCAGAAGGGTAATAAGAAAAACGACAAAACTCCAATTGTTTGGACCGATGAAGCAAACTCGGAGTTCGAAAAATGCAAATCCGACCTTTCTAACTGCACACTTCTTGTTCACCCTTGCGACAGCTTACCAATCTGTGTCATGGTCGATGCTTCAAATGATGCTATTGGTGGTGTTTTGCAACAGATGTCTCCAAATGGTTGGAAACCACTTAGTTTTTATTCGAAGAAGCTTAGTGACACACAAAAGAAGTACAGCACCTACGACCGTGAACTTTTAGCTGCATACTCCGTGGTAAAGTACTACCGCCACATGCTTGAAGGCCGAAACTTTATCATCTTTACTGATCACAAGCCACTGACTTTCGCTTTTAAGCAAAGCTCAGAAAAAGCCACGCCTCGTCAATTTCGTCATCTTGATTTCTTATCGCAGTTCTCCACTGATATACGTCATATCAGCGGTCAGGAGAATGTGGTTGCAGATGCATTATCTCGTATCTCAACCATATCGACGCCAAACCCTTTTGATTTTAACGAGCTAGCAGAGGCACAAAAAACTGACAAGGCCTTGCAAGATTTCTTGTCACAAAATAAGCCATCGTCGTTAATTTTAAAATCCATACAATTTCTACCCGAATCTGTTCCTATCTTCTGTGATATCTCCACAAAAACCGCTCGTCCATTTGTTCCAGCATGTTTACAACGAAAAGTTTTCGATTCTATTCATAATTTGTCACATGGTGGTGTAAATGCCACATCGAAGATCATTCAACAACGTTACGTATGGCAGAATATGAAAAATGACATCAGAACCTGGACTCAACAATGTATTACATGCCAACGTGCAAAAATCCATCGCCACACACACAGCAAAATTCCGACGTGTAAAGGACACACTTACATCCTTACATGCATCGATCGATTCACTCGCTGGCCAGAAGCCATTCCTATAGTGGATATTCGAGCTGTGACGGTTGCAGATGCTTTTTATAGTGGTTGGATTGCTCGATTCGGAGTACCGTCAAAAATATCTACAGATCAAGGTCGCCAGTTTGAATCTCAACTCTTCAAGGAATTGACACACCTTCTTGGTGCACAGCGCATCCGCACAACACCGTATCATCCATGTTCGAATGGAATGATCGAGAGGTGGCATCGATCTCTAAAGACTTCAATCATGTGTCACAATACTGCAAATTGGATGGATGTTTTACCAACGGTATTACTAGGATTAAGAGCAAGTTTCCGTGAAGATGTAAACACAACACCATTTGAGCTAACATATGGTGCTACAATCAAGCTACCAGGTGAAATTCTAAGCGAAGCACAAGATTCATTACCGACCGACGATTTCGTAAAAGCCCTTAAGTCTAAGATGAACGCTTTAAAACCCGTGGCCCCTGTGCACAAAACCAACCGTACAGTTTTCGTGTCAAAACGACTTGAAAGCTGCTCACACGTTTTCGTTCGACGAGATTCTATTAAGAAACCATTTCAACCTCCTTACGATGGACCTTTTCCAGTTATTAAACGCACTGAAAAGACGTATACGCTCGAGATCAACGGCACGCAAAAAACAATTTCGATCGATCGTCTAAAGCCTGCATTCTCGCTTAATATTGATATTTGCGAAGACTTTAAGACCATAACTTTTCCCATGACATCTCCTGCTCAACCTCCAATGCAGAAACATGTTCACCTTTCTAGCCGAATTCCTTGTAGACGTGGTCGAAAGGTGGTATTTAGGTAAAGATTTTTTGTCATTTTAAAATCTCTAGGGGGGAGTAATGTAGGCGTACACTTTGTAAAAAACCACTTGTTTAAAAAAATATATTTTAAATCATAACACAAAATATATTAAGTCAAAATGAAAAAATAAAATATTCATTCGAATTTTATATTAAAAACTATCGGACGTGTATTTTCTTTCAATAAAATATATATACACACGATAAGTATTTGAACGTTTAATCCATATTCAAATGACCAATATTTTAAATGAAAATTCGTTACTTATTGATAAACAGTCTGGGTTCAGACCTAAAGATAGTTGTGTTTCTGCCCTGGTCGGAGGAGCTTAGAGCTAATTTGGATAATAATATAATATCATTTCTTATTTTGCTGGATCATTCTAAAGTATTTGATACAGTAGAACACTCTCTTCTTTGCCTTAAACTCAAGTGGATGTGCAAATTTTCAAATACCGCTGTTAAGTTAATTTATTCTTGTCTGCATGATAGAAGTCAATCTGTGTACCATGGATTTTAAATCTACTAGTCTATTAGTTTCCAGAGGGGTTCCACAGGGTTCGATACTAGGACCTCTTCTTTTTCCAATATATTCAAATGATCTTCCTTGTTGTCTCGATTATTGTGGAATACAAATGTATGCAGATGATGTGCAGCTCTACATAAGCTGTAAACTAACTAATATAGACGACTGTATTAACAAAATAAATCATGATTTACATAAAATTTGGGAATGGGCTTCAGCAAATGGTCTTTGCTTAAATGCAACCAAGTCTTTGATTATTGGCAAAACAGAATACATACTTAATGAATTACCACCAATTCTGATTAATAACCCAAGACTTGATTAATAACCCTAGTCTCAGTCACGTGGCGTGTCCAAAACCGAGGTAGCAAAAGAAACCGTACTTATTATGTATGCAAATATTAAAAAACTGTATTTGCATTAAAATGAATTTATGCACTATCACTTCAAGTCGTATATACTCTTTTTTTTTATTAAATTAAATTAATTTTAAGAAATTATAAAAATCATTGACTTTTGTCCGGTACAATTTCTCTCAGTCCCGTGCCTGGTGTGGTTTTCAGCTTTAAAAAAAAGTTAACGGCCGTTACGTGCAATTTGTAGTGTTTCTCTCGCGCTGAAGTATTGTTCTCTTCGAAGGTTCTCGAAGAAACTCAACTTCTATTTTAGTTTGCGAATTATTTTCGTCGGAGTTGTCGCAGTCAGTGTTTGTTCCGTAAAGTTATAAGTCCCGTGGAAAGTGTTATTTTTCTTTTGAATAAATTAAATTATTATTAACATACAAGTAAGCTACCGTAGTTCTTACAGCATTTAGGTTTGTTATTTATTAACAACTATATATGTATTTTTGATAGTTTTAAGCCGAAAATACGTAATTTTTATCAGTCCCGTGGTTTCAGTCCCGTGGTTAAGTTATTAGCCACGGGACTAAATGAGAACCACGGGACTGATATTTTCACATAAAAAGTATAGTGTGCATATAGATAACTTTAATTGCAGCTTTCAAATGGCTCCAACAAAATCTGCGGCTGAAAAACAAAAAGTTAAGGCAGATAAGGAAAAGATACGTCGGCAATATATTCGCGAGGACCCAATAAAAAAGAGGCTCAAAGAGAAAAAGAGCGTATTCGCTACGCAAAAAAGAAGGCAAACAATTTACGAAAAAGCATTAACGATATGACTCCACGTGAAAAACGAACACAAAGAAAATTGTGGAAAGGCTATGCAAGAATACACAACAACAAAAAGAAAGAAGCGGAAAAACTTTTGAGCAACGAAAATGAATTCATCGTTGAACCAATTCGCGAACCAAATCATATCGAAATCAAGAGCAATAATTTAATTTTCTACAATAGAAAATTACGTAGGAGAATCAACAATGACCGTGTCACCATAATTAGTTTAAAAAAGAAAATTGACAAGCAAAGGAAACAACTATCTCGTGCAAAGACGAATTTTCAGGCAAAAAAATGTGAGACTAATCCTTTTGATATTATGAGTCCAAATAAAATAGTTCAAAATATTTGTCTCGAAAATCCACTCACGTCTAGTCCTCACATTGTAAAACGACTCTTATTTGGCGAAGTAATTAAACAGCAGCTTCAATTTAGCTATAGAAGTTTAACGAACCAAAATTCTAAATTATTTTTCCAAAAACTTCTCAGTGGAAAAATCTTAAAAAAGTATAAGATTCTAAAGTATTGCCGACAAGTAATTATGCGTAACAGGATAATATCGTTGAGTAGAAAGAAAAAGGAAGACTCCGGAATAAAAGCACTAATACAAAATTTTTTTGAGGAGGACATTAATAGTCGCATGTGTTCAGGAAAGAAAGACTTCGTAACGCAACTGAAAATAACTAAACAAAAATGATTTCTGTCCAATTCTTTAAAAAATTTGCACGCAGAATTTATTAAAAAATATAATTTCAACATTAGTTACAACTTCTTTCGCTTAAATCGACCTTTCTGGATTAAAGAAATGAAAGTAACTGACAGGGAGACATGCAAGTGCATGCGACACGCAAACATGGAATTATTAATTAATTGTCTGCACAAATACAATATTATCAACCATAATTCAATTAATATTATCATCAACAAGTTTTGTTGCACCATCAAAACCGAGAGCTGCATGCAAAGGACTTGCCCAAATTGCATAAACTCAAGCATAGTATATAATGATCACACTGCAATGAATGCAGACTATTTTCAATGGGGAGGTACCAAGGAAAAGTACCTGGACAAAAAGTTGAATGAGTTTAAATTTACAAACAAAATGTCAAAAAAAATAATAACAAAGCCCCTAGATGACATTATTGCCGAATTTAAATTGAACATTATTTTATTAATACAACATAAAGGTAGAATCTGGCATCAGTACGCTCAAATTGATGGACTTAAAAAAAGTCTAAAACATAATGAAACATTGATACACATGGATTTTAGTGAAAATTATTGCTTAAAATATGCAGAAGAGACGCAAACATTTCACTTCGGAGGGTCAAGGCAACAGATAACACTGCACACATCAGTAGCCTATTCGCAAATTGCAGGTAGCGTGATACCAAAATCCTTTTGCTCGCTTTCGGAATCGTTGCTGCACAATCCAGCAGCTATCTGGTGTCATCTGCATCCCATTATCGAGCTAATATCAAAAAACAAAAACATTGATACATTCCATTTCTTGAGCGACGGTCCCAGTACCCAATATCGAAATAAAACAATGTTTTACATATTAGGAGTTCATGTTAAAATATTGTATCCTAAAATTAAAAAGTTTACATGGAATTATTTAGAGGCAGGGCATGGTAAAGGAGCTGCAGACGGCGTTGGAGCAGTATTAAAAAGAACAGCCGACCGAATGGTAGCACAAGGCATGGACATCAGTGATTTTAAAACACTTGTGCAAGTGCTGGTCGATAATTGTTCTGGGGTAAACATTTTCACCGTTACAGAAGAACAAATCCTGAACTTTTCTAAGAAAATTGATTTAACTAAACCAAAGATTTTCGCTGGTACGATGAAAGTTCATCAGGTATGGATGATATGACTATAAATTTATTCTATATTATAATTCCGATAATTTTATTTAGATATCCTCTCACCCAAATTTTAAAATGTTATCCGTAAGGTATTTAAGCTGCTTTGACTGCCCACAATCCTGCGTACATTATGAGTTAGGTAGTCTTCATTATAGCAAAACTGCTTTATAAGATGAAAGTAATGTCTCAAGCGAAGACGATTCAGATGATGACGTGTGCTTACGGAGTGTGCAACAAAAAGTGCGTCTTAGATATCACAATGTGTACAGCTCTGATGAAGAACTAACTCAGACAAAGTGTCAGACAAATGCCAGTCTGGTTTGAAAGACGTCGAGGTTACGAAAAGATTCTAATAATTTATTTGATTTTTATGTCACAAAGAATATGTGACTCTCTTTATTTTTGTGTCATTAATGACATGTGATTTATTTTGCTTTATTATTATTTCTATTTTGGTCTTACCAACTATGAATTTTTGAGTTAAATATTGGTATACAATGTGTACACACGAATATGTTTATTTTGTTTTAATTAAAGCTTTAGTGTAATACCATGGAAAAGAAATGTATTCACAAACTTAAATGTATTTATTTTGAATTATTATATAATATATATTCAACCATATTTATATAACTTTTAGTTTTATTATGTAAAGATAGTGCATCTATAACGTACTATTTCATTCCCGAGCTTAAAGTTTCAGTCAAGTGCTGTGCTTTTCTCAGTCCCGTGCTAATTAGATCAGTCCCGTGGAAAATTAAATTCTTAAAAACAGCTAAAATTCAATGAACATTCATCAATAGCATCTAAGTGATTAATATAATAAATCCCAATAATTTTTTTGGTTTTTATTTGATTATAAAGACTGTCCCCTTTTCCGCAAAGAAAAGGAGTCATTTCAGATTATTCACCCATATCCATGCAATATTCGTGTGTTACTTGCTAAAATTTATGATGCGAACTATTCGCAAACTGTGTTACATTATGCATGAGAAAAGTTAATGACACTTATAAGTATATAGCAAGATACGTTTTTGGCCGCACAAGAATAAGCAGCATTTCTGAGTTCTCGAAACAGATTTCGTTCGAAAATCTTTTAAAATGCCGTACACTTTTATTTCTACATAAACTGATCTACACAAGACAACCTGGATACCTTTATAAAAGAATAATTTTTTCAAGATCAAGCAGAGGAAAACGAATAAACACCATTCCACATCGGAAAGAAATGTCGAAAAGACACTTCTTTTTAAACTCCACGTGCCTTTGGAACCATCTACCCCCTACTATTCAAATTATAAGCAATGCAAGCCGTTTTAAATCCGCTATTTTTGATTATTTTATATAAAGTTTATCTATCTTTTCATATACGATTTTTATTATTTTTTAAATTTTGCTTTGATTGAAATCATTAGTTGTCTTATTACTAAATTTTAATTAATTTTTGAATTTTCAATTTTTTTTTTTTTTTTGTCTCCCCCTTTTTTTCTAACAAAATATAATTTGTAGCTATATCTCCCCAGTATTGTAATATAAGACTCGTTCTTGTTATACTGTATTGTTAAATAATTAAATTAAATAAATATATAAAATAAAAATAAATAAAATATTAGCTCGCAGTTTTGTCTCCAAATTATGTTTAAATTTCTATTGGGGACTATGTTGATTTTGCAAGTCTTTAAATCAGTTTCCGTTAAGACTTTTCTTACAGAAATCTACCACTGTACTTCCAGAGGTATTCGGAAAATGCAAGAATGTTTTCAATTTCCCTACAGTCTAAGATTCAAATTTTTTTACTACGGCCTCAATTGCTATCCATAGTTAGCAGTTCCTTATACTTTCTTGCAACTCTAGAAGATTATCTGCAATACTCCAGCTTGCCCAGAAATTGTTTCGTACTGCATGGACTTTAATGGGAAATCTTAGTAATACATTCATGCCTTTTTGAGTCATCTAGATATCATAGGTTCTATTTGTACGGATATACAATTAAGCCACCAATTAGGCTTATTCTTCGCTCCTCCCTGGCCATTAGTCTAGGAATTCGGTTCTATATTTACTTCCTTAGTCCTTTCATTCCATCTCCCTTAGTTCAGGTGTCGAACTCTAATTCCCTCAAATACTGTATAATTACATAGACGGTGCTCCAAAGTCTCATCATCCTACCCACATGCGATGTAGTCCTTAGTTCAGAGTGGCCGGTAATGTTACCAATAAATTAATTAAGTTCATATCTGCTAAGATTTAAAATTTCCTTGGTTTTTGTTCTATCTTGGTGACCCCATAAGACCTTCGTGATCTTACCAACGTTTGCAGTTTTTTAAAAATAAATATGCAAATTGATTGGCCATGTCACCTCTTTTTTTTTGAGAGCTTGCAAAAATATGAAGTTCTCCAAATTAACATCCTCCTGTTACACTCCATCCCTGAGTGGAATATCAGATCTTTCGTTGACCTCTATGCCACATTGTCCTAAGAATTAAATAATCTCAGAACTACACACTTATGGAAAATTATTAAATTACTTCTTGCATTTGAGGATTGTTACTGATTTTGTATAATCCAAGGCTATCGCTCTCAATATATTTAGATAACTGGATAAGCCAACGATATTAATCGAATTAATACATTGCGTAATCGCTATTATCTCAGCCTGAAAGACAGAGTTACGGTCTGGAAGACAAAAGCATTTTCTCTTTGCACTCTCACTTTCATAAAAATCTATACCAGTTCTACAATTCACCCATCCTGGCAGGTTCCCTAAAATGTCACCATATGTCCACCTTTCTTAGTTGGGTGTCAGTAGGTTTTGCAGTCAGTAGGCATATTACATTTTCATAATTCTTTCACAGCTCATATAGGCCGTGGTAGAATATCGATTGATCTCTGTTCAGCTGGTTACCCATGTATTTTCTTTATTTTTTTAATCATAACATGACCAGTGCTGCTCTATATTTGACTTCAATCTCGATTGGCTGTATAATATAATGTAGTATTGTCTCTGCAGCCCTATTTGATGCTTTTCGCATCGCTCCACTGATTTCCATGAAGCAAAGTCGCTAAAGTCGAACATAAATAGGATTTTTTGTTAGTAAACTACTGCACTTATAAAAGGAATACCGTTACTTATGGGTGAGCCTTGAGGTATTGTAAATGAACACTTGCCCACATGTTGGTTCTGGTCATTACATACTATCATACTTACCAAGATTTGCTCAACCAGTTGGTGTCTTTAGCAAAACTTTTTTAAATCTTCAAAAATAAAAACCAAATTTTATTCCTTATTTTCATTTCCCTCAACATGCGATAAGAAACTTAGTCTCACTAATATCTTAAGTGCAATTTCTCTATCACATATCCCCGGTATCAAAACCCACTTGTACAACAATATCGAGACTTTTTGAAATTTTTTTAAATTTCGCATTTCCATTTACACATTTTGTATTATTCTTCCTTTTCTAAATTTTCTTAAATGATTGATAAACATTTTGTTTTTAAATTTAATTTCCCGCAAACTGAATATTTTTAGAAATAAATCTATTTGAATATATGAAAATATTTGTTTTTTGTAATACCTAGCAACTGCTTTAAATAGACGCGTTAAAGTTCACTAAAAGTTTTTGTTTGCCACGAAACTTATGTGACAAGTAGAAAATAGTCTCCCAAAAGGACTGCGCCAATATCATTTTCATATATTTAGTAACAAAATTTTGCATAGCGTATCAACAACAACAACAACTAACAACAAAAGTTTATCACAGCTATTTTTTGCGCTTCTAACTACTTGACACATGAATACATTTCATTGAAGGAATAGGAGGAGGCGAACCTAGCAGAAGAGTGATAACAATACTAAAAAAAAAAAAAAAACTATAAGGAATGAAGAAGACTTGTTTAAATATAAAATCGAGGCTTTATGTTTTGAACACAGAGGAACTAAAGTTAGTTTAGTAATTCCTTGAAGCTGGCTGGCATTGTCTTGAAATAACTTAAACCGCATACAGACAGATTACTTAAAGTTTAGATAGAATGTTGTTGCCTCGTTTGAAGAGGATGCTGCCATGGTTTGATTGTGTGGCAACCAAAAAGATGAACATGAATTTGTTATGTAAACGACCGTAAAAACTTAATGTTCTACATGATGTTGGTAGTGGTGTTGCTGTTGGTGTTGGCGTTGGTGTTGGTCGTTGATGTTTTTCGTTTTAGACGTGTTTTGACTTGATTTCTATTTACACCCCCTCCCCCACCATTTTTTTAATATATATTATGCGGTCTATATGAAGTGATTTGAAGTTAAAAATTTTCTAAAGATTTAACCATAAGGAAATGCATTTGGATGTTGAGGAATAGACACTGCGGCAAATGTCACTTAAGAAATGCGCGAACATAAAAACTTTTTTTGTGCTTAAACAGCAAAACAGCTCATTTCAGAAAGAACGCCTTAACCCATTAAATTCTGTTTATAATTAAAGTTTTATTATCGTGATCATTTACACTGAGAAGTGTTTTTTTTAAGGCAATTTTATTACAGTGATATTTTTAAATGCTCTTAAAAATGTATTTGGATTGCAGTTTAATAAGAGCCCTTAATTATCTCAATATCATAGTACTAGCTTTCGAATTAGCCAAAACATAAAAAAGTGCTAGAAATTGCTACAAAGAATTAATTAAAAAAACAAGTAAGAAAATTATAGTCGGTCTAGACCGACTATACGATACCCTATACCATGCGTTTAGAAACCCTATCTCTTAGGCCCAACTAACTGGACATTGAAAATAAGCAAAAACCAAATTTGAGTGGGATTTTTATTAATTTTTTTGGCTGCAGATATGAAAAAGTTCATATCGGATGCTATATATATAAAGGGACTAGGTCCAAAAATGGACCGATCCTGATCATGTTTGGTAAAGTCTCTTGTATTTTGCAAAAATATGTACAAACAAAATTTGAGAAGAATCAGTGCAATATTTTTGTTTTTTAATAGATTTAAGTGAAGATCGGGAAGCAGCTCTATATGGGGTCAAAGGGATCATTTTTGGACTACTTATTTGTGGATGTAATGAACGCATACAAACCCAATTTGAGTAAGATCTTTATGACAATTTGGATCTTATGGCAATTTATGTCGATTTCATATGGGTAATTTGTATGGGGGCTAGGTCTGAACATGGACCGATTCTCACCAGTTTCGACAGCGTTCATCCCATGGCCAACAGAAGCTTATATACCAAATTTCATCAAAATATATTCATATTTGCGACCTGCAGTTTGATTACAAGCTTTACATGGACACACAGACGGACGGACGGACGGACGGACATTGTTAAATCAACTCAGAAAGTGATTCTGATTCGATTGGTATAATTAAAGATGGGTCTAGGTCAAATATTTTTGGTTGTTACAAACAGCAGCACAAAGTCATTATACCCAAACCACATAGTGGTATAGGGTATAATAACAAATACGTAAATTATAGTAAATAGATATAGAAAATAAGCATAAACCAAATTTGAGTGGCATTGTGAATAATTTTTTGCCTTCGGCTATGATGTTATATTTATATGGGCACTATATTTATATGGAGATTTTCATATAGAGCCAATTTGACATAAAAAGTACCCCACGGGTTAATTCCAGAAAATAAGTCCAGAATATTATTTTTTTGAATTACTAAAATATTATCAACAACTTTTATAGAAATCCTTCCACAAATATATATTATTTCGACATTTTGTTAAAAAAAAAAAGAAATCTCCTTAAATTTGACTTTTGACCTTAAAGAGGGGCAATTTATAGAGCTTCAATTTAACCCTAATTTATAAGATTGAGAACATATATCAGTAGTATAATATTTTATTTAAAAATATATTAAAATATGAAAATCCCAAAAAGATGTAGCCTTTAAGTTGAAAAAGTATGAAAAATCACATTTTTCTTCGAGTCCGCTGAAATAAAAACGCTGTCCTCGCCAAATTAAGAACAGGATACCTACAATGTTTGGCATTTTTAATCGCTTATATTTTGTTAATAAGATCTTAAAGTCCAAGCGTTGATTTCGGAAAATTTCTTTAACAAAATTTTTGAAAAAGTAAAATTGGAGATTCTGAAATAGTGCTAAAAAATACGTACCGTTTTGACATTAATTTAGAACGGCATAACAATAGACGAGATGCAAACTACTTTACTTAAGATAATTTTGGGATCAGGAAAATGCAAAAATGTTGTTGTAGTAAATTATTTCAATCTTTAAAAATGTAAGGTCGATTTTCTTAATCAAGTCGTCTGCGGCGCATTTATTGCCTGGGGAACCTGATATAACTTGGCTGTTTTTGAAAAATTATTTTTTTGATAATTTTTACCTATAAATGCATATTTGAACTTTGAACTCAATGCGCGTCCAGAAAGCATTGTCCGATTTGGCGGGAGCAAAGTTGTATCATGAAGCTATTTGTTCGCCAGTAGTGGTTGATACATCGAATGTGCCTATAACCTACCTCCACGAGGTGCTCCTGGCCAACGCTAGGCAAAGCCAGTTAATTCTGGTGATTATTCCTAGCGGCTAAAGGTCGGGTTCATCATGATCCATTCTTTAGGGAATGCCTGGTGGATTAAGCCGCACTAAAGGCTTGGCGTTTAAAATTGGATAGTTGAAGATGATTCTGATAGTGTATGAGTTGTTTACTGGCAGAACGGGGGTTACGACTGCCTAGTAAGAGTATTCTGGAGACATGAGCTATGGTGGGACATTGTTGGTAATGAGTTTCGAAGTGACTGTGAACAAGAGTGTACTGGATGGACAGAGGTGTCAGAAAGTTAGTGTGTGTTATTGTCCGAGTTAACTAATTGATGGTCTATTTAATTATTCTCAATATGACTTTATGGGTAAGGCCCCTTCGGGAGTTACGTTGTGTCTGTGGTTCCTAAATGCTGGTGGCACACCATAAAAAAGTAGCAGAGTTTTAGATAGTCTCAACCCCTTGAGCAAGGGTTAACGAAGCGACGGGCAGACGCATAGATTCTGTATAGTGTTTATAGCATCGTGAGATATGCCCTCGGGTAGGTGCTCACGTAAAACACCTAGAAACTTTTCCCGATTTGGCTCAAATTTTGCGCACTAAAGTTTTAGATCCAGTGTCACAATAATCCGGCCCGTTCTAACTTTGCTCAGGTAAAAACTTTATTTTGTGAATGAGCGTGATTTCAATAGATAGACATGCAGACGAACAGACGGATAGACGGACATCGCTATATCGACTCTTTTTGCTATAAGGATCATGAATTTATATTTTTTCTGATGTCGCAAATAAATTTTTCGATGCGTTACAAGCGGAATGACAAAATAATGTATGTACACGGTAGTTTGGAAGGTATACAAATTAGCCTTCAATCACAATAAGGTATGTACGATTTGCTCAGTCTTGGACCATTTTAAATAAGCGCAAGTAAGAGAGGACTTTGTATGATAGCTTCGTCCCGCATGTAACGATATGTCAATAACGATATATAACGAGCTTATCAAAGGTTAGAGTAAATTCGGATTTCGTGGAATATACGGGTAATTTTTACACCCACCTTTTATTATAAAGTTCTAAAAAAGCGCACGAATTTTTTTTTTTTTTTTTTTTGACAATTTCGGTTATATTTAATATTAAAATATATGAGAAAATTAAATAAATAACGGTTGTGATGTTTCTTGCTGATTTTCCAGTTCGAGTGTGCAAGTATTGCACAAACTGCTTTGTTGCACATAAAGCAATACACTCTGGTATTACGTCGTCTGTACTCCACACGACATAACTGGCATGACAACCGACTTGATCGAGGCGCAAAAGAAGGTGCAGCTCCTGCTCTCGGTCTTGGACAAAAAAATGTTAAGTTTTTCCGCTTTTGTGTGTTTCAAAATTATTTTTATGTGTAAACATCTGTACGCTCAGGGGGGTAAAAATCTATCTATGTCAAAATACAATCACAAAAACAGAGTAAGATAAAAACGCTGCGAGGTATGGGTGTATTGGTGCAAAGCTAATAATATCTTTTTTAATTTCTGACTTGTGTTTCACTCTATTATTTGCACTTAAAATGTGTGAAAACTTAACTTCATATTTTCCTATTCAGTTTATTAAAAACGCTTAAATTTTTTAAAGAAAAAAGAAAAATAAACTTTCCTCACCAACTTTTCCTCTTTCTAAGTATTTTTTATTATTATTTATTATTTATTATTTATTATTTATTATTTATTATTTATTATTTATTATTTATTATTTATTATTTATTATTTATTATTTATTATTTATTATTTATTATTTATTATTTATTATTTATTATTTATTATTTATTTAAATATCCAACACGTAGCTCCAATGAAAAACTCAATTTGAATGAAGAAATGTTTTCATACAAAATTTTACAAAAACAAACAATATATTAAACATGCATAAATAAATTTAAAACAATTTTTGTACTAGAAGTACAGTAATACAATACACTACAAGATGAAATTGATTTTATGTTAGGGTTTTTGATTTCTCGAGTTGCTTATACAGTTATTACGTTAAGATTTTAATTCACTTTCCATCGGGATCATGAATGAAAAAATGATGCTCTATACTTGTGGCAAATTGTTTGTAAAACATTGAAATATGAATTTGTTACCCCATAAAGTATATATCTTTGATCCTTATAACAATTCGAGGCATTATAGCGTCGAGGCACTGTGCGTCCGTCAGTCTGTCTGTTGAAATCACGTTCATTCACAAAAAACATCTTGCTGGGTAAGGTTACAACAATACCATTTGCCATAATTCCCACCAGGTTGGTATTGAAAACGGGCTAAATCGGGCAACAGTGTGCTAAGATACGAGCAAATATATGTAGATACCTCCAAAAAACATATAACCCAGTGTGTTTGTTGTAATATTTTAGTGGTTGAACATAATAGATGTACAACAACATTCACAGTAAAAAGGCCACAAAAAAATGATGCAATCATACCAACAAACACAACCTCCATAAGCTATGTTAGTAGCATTGCAACATATTTTTTTTATCGTTATCACGTTATAATAAAAAAAAATCACCAATATGAAAGAAAAATGAAAACGAAAAATGGAAAGTGGAAAACGAAAAATGGGAAATGAAAAATTAAAAATGAAAAATGAAAAATGAAAAATTAACAATGAACAATGAACAATGAAAAATGAAAAATGAAAAATGGAAAATGAAAACTGGAAAATGAAAAATGGAAAATGAAAAATGAAAAATGGAAAATAGAAAATGAAAAATGGAGAATGGAAAATGGAAAACGAAAAATGAAAATGAAAAATGAAAAACGGAAAATGTAACATGGAAAATTGAAAATGAAAAATGAAGAATGGAAAATGAAAAATGGAAAATGAAAAATGGAAAATAAAACTGGAAAATAAAAAATTCAAAATTAAAACTGAAAATTGAAAAATGGAGAATGGAAAATGAAAAATTAAAAAATTAAAAATTAAAAATGAAAAATGAAAAATAAAAAATTAAAAATGAAAAATGAAAAATGAAAAAGGAAAAATGAAAAATGAAAAATGAAAAATGAAAAATGAAAAATGAAAAATTAAAAATTAAAAATGAAAAATGAAAAATGAAAAATGAAAAATGAAAAATGAAAAATGAAAAATGAAAAATGAAAAATGAAAAATGAAAAATGAAAAATGAAAAATGAAAAATGTAAAATGAAAAACGAAAAATGAAAAATGAAAAATGAGAAATGAAAAATGGAAAAAGAAACATGAAAAATTGAAAAACGAAAAATGAATAATGGAAAATTAAAAATTTGAAAATAAAAAGTAAAAATGAAAACTGATATATGGAATTTGAAAATGAAATTTGAAAACTGGAAAACTGGAAAAATGGAAAATGAAAAATTGAAAATGGAAAGTGGAATTGAAAGTTAAAAATTAAAAATTAAAAAAAAAATAAAATTAAAAATTAAAAATAAATATAAATATAAATATAAATATAAATATAAATATAAAAATAAAAATAAAAATAAAAATAAAAATAAAAATTAAAATAAAAATAAAAATAAAAATAAAAACAAAAACAAAAACAAAAATAAAAATGAAAATAAAAATTAAAAATTAAAAATTAAAAATTACTATCTAATTCAGATAAAAATATTTTAAAATTTGCTTTTTTTAATATTAATATCTGGAAATTTTTAGCCAAGATTTTTTTTTTTGATTTTTTTTTTTTCAACTATCATGAATTATTCCAAAACTTTCTTATAGGGATCAAACTTTGGGTGTTATAATGCTGGCTGCGTTATACAATGAATTTCATTAGGGGTTTTCTACTCTAGTAAAAGAAAAATAATGCCATTTCTCAAATAGTAACGAATTCTTTCTAAAGAAGACACGATCATTGTTTTTTATAACAAGGAATTATAACAGAAACAGGCCAACAAGAAAACCAATTAACTTTAAATTTAATTGGTTTTCGAAATTTAAATTTCAGTACCGATAACAGTTTTAAAGTGGTAGCTACGCAATATTGGTTGTAATATTGAGTTTAAGATGCAGGTGGAGGGTATCAAAGATTAGGCCCAGCCGAATTTAACACTCTTACTTGTTTAATATTCAATTTAATTTCACATAACTAATTATTTTGGAAGATGATAGACCGTAACCGATCTCCATCCTCATCCACGCCAATGTGACAGTAGGTCAGAAAATTATTTATTGCAGCCTGAAGGGTTGAAGTCAAGATCACCTCAATTATTATTTAAATGTACTGTTTCAATTTAGTCAAGTTCCTTGGTTTCGTTCTGTATATAAAAAAAAGTCTGGTGTAGTCAGGTCAGGCAAACTTGGTGGCCAGCGGAAAGCGGAGTTTCTGGATATTAATTTGTTTTATAATTTTCGTTGGAGCACCGTCATCTTGCTGCAACCAAATGCTGTTGAAGAGGATGCGTCTTCGTCGCAATTCTCGGTAAAAAAAAATCTTACAACATCTATAAATAACGGTCCTCATTGACAGTCACTGCTACACCATTTTCTTCAAAAAAATATGGACTCACAATGTAGCTTGATGGAACTGCGCACCACACACTGACTCGTACTGGGCTTAGTTCCATCTCATGGAGTATTTGGGGATTAGATTCACTCCATATACGGCAATTTTGCTTGCTTATTTTGCCGTTTAAATCACAATGGGCCTCAATCACACATAAACAAGCAATTTATAAAGCTGTTGTCTTCTTCGGCCATTTCAATAATTTTTTGGCAAAATTTCAGGCGAATAAGCAAATCCAAAGGGTTAAACTTGCTTGTAATTTGGACTTTGTACGAACACAAGTTTAAGTCATCAGAATTATCCGTTGTAATGATCGTCTGCTAATTCCAATTTGCGCCGATAAGTTTCGAGTCGAAACGCTTGGACTTGTCTGAATAGACGATAAGACAACCACAATTGTGTCTTTAAGCCAAACATTAGTGATCTCGATGGTACGGTCTTCGTGCGATGCTTCCAGATTCCGCAAACATGCTTACCAGCCTCATAATGGTCCATCTACTCGGGGAACGGAAATAAGGGACTGCCAAGCATGGTACCGCTGCACTATCCATATCCACTTTTCAGTATCCCAAGCATTCACTTCACTAAATCTAAATAGTACTCACACAGAAAAAAAGGTATTACGTTTTGTTTTTGCTACCGATTTCTGAAATTTTGCATCAATTACTTAACCAATTTTCATTAACCGAAGTATCATATAGTAAAAGAAAAATTTAATTTATTATATTCTGTTTACCCTTTAAGGGGTTAATAATTTAAATAACTAAATATAATGCATTGGTTCACATCGTGGCCTTTTGTTCTTTTGCTGGCTACATTTAAGTTTATACAAGAGCAAAGTAGAAGTTTTTGAATTTAAAAGAAATGAATGAACCACTAGAAAACTTTTTCCTGTTTACCAAGTTAACCAAATAACATTAGATGCGTTGTTTTTTCCTTTTTATTTTGATGTTGTTCGTTTATGTTGGTGTTTACGTTTGTGCTGCAGCTCGAAACTTAAGCACGCATCTCTCTTAACTCAACTGAATGTCACGGAACTGCAGGCCAAGCTTGAGCGATAAAGGATGTTGTATGGTTTCGTTTTTAAGCAAATTGCTTTTGTTTTCTACCCAGGGATTTAAGCATAAACGGATGTGTGTGTGTGTGTGTAAGCGAAAATTCTATTTTTTTATTACAAGTCCCGAAGTAACAAAAAAAAAAACAGAGCAACTTTTATGTCCCTTTGCTTTACATACATTCACTTAGATGTTGTTTAAGGATTTCCATCAGCAACAACAACATCAATGTTAGTTGGCATTTACATAAGACACTGTGAGAGTTGTGCTGAGAAAGTGTGTGCTGAGAAAGTGTGTGCTGGTTGTGGCGCCATTGTCAACATCATTTGTCGCCATTGTATGGATTACATATGTGAAGTTTTGCCTTTACTCGTTCGTCTTCTGTTCTCTATATCAGCTCTTTTTCCAAACTATAACTTCGTTGTTGTAGCTGTAACTAAAAAAAAAACTAAATATTTGAATTAGAAAGAGTTTTGCATTTCTGCATTAATGCCGGCGTAGTTTGTCGTTGCAGTTGTTTTTGATATACGAGTATTCGGTTGTTATTTTCTTTATTTTTTTTTTGTGTTCATGCAATTATGCGTATCCTCTTAGCTGGATATGTTAACAAATTGTAAACTTTATTATACATGTCACTTTATGCTCTGCCCCACTACGTACATACATATGTGATTTTATTATGTTGGAGCCAACAAAAATGCTGTTATTTCTTTTTAGTACGGAACGAAAATTCAAACAATATTGTTGAACTTTGTCAATTTGTACACAGAACAAAATTACAATAGTTATTAAGTAATTAAAAATATATTGTTCACATTTTATTAAAAGCTAAACAATTTTTTTAATTAAAGCGTTTTTAAAAATTGTCATATTGACAATTTATTTAGCTGTTTTTCAACTATATTATTGTTGAAAATTAATGAGAATTTTATATTAAAGAAACAGAAAAAGCAAGCAAAATCTGTAATGTGTCTTTTAAGCTTTAAGTCAGAATTTTCTTTAAACAAATTAGCGTTTATTAACGTCTTTAAATACACTGTTTATATAAACTTCAAATAGAAATAAAAAAATAGCGAAAGTAACCAAAAGTAAAAACAAATATTTATATATCATCGAATTTTCTGGTTAATAAAAAAATCTATGAAAACAAGTATTAGGCTACGCCGAAACTCTAATACCCTTCACCCGTCTTTTATACACAATATTGTAACCAAAACTGTTAACGCTTAAAAACAAAAACGACTAAATTTTAATTTTAAATATAAAGAAGATAATTAGCAACAATTTTATGAGTTTTCGTACTTTTTGAATTGAAAGCAATTGTTAAACGCAATGAGCATAAATATCCAGAAGTACAATGAAATTTTCTATTTCTATGTTACGAGTAATTAGCGATGCATACATACTTTTTTATTTTTGTTGTTTTTTTCACATGTATAACAAGCAAACAAAAATGTGTATGCATCGCTGATACATATCCATATGTGACCCTGCTTAAAAAACCCCACCTAGTGTGTTAAATTTCATGAATTCACTTTTTTGGATTTGTATGGAAAAAACCTTCAACGGAAACCGCTCGCAAATCTCAAAACTATCGGAAAGTAATTGAAAAATAAATGAGATGGCGATGAATCAAATGCATTGCACAGTTGATCCAATTCAAATTTTGTTGACACACTAGGTGGGTTTTCTTATGCAGGGTCACATATGCACATATTCTCTTACGTATAAACATTTTTCACTATTTTTTGGGGTTTTCTATGAAATTTTTTGCTAGTATATTTATATTCTCGTACGTCATTCCTCACTTATTAGTTTACTCGAAAGTCAATACCAAATGGATTATGACAAACATCTTAAACATAAGTAGTGTGACACACTCGATTCATTGCGAACAAGAGAATATTTTCAAAAGACAGACAGATAGACGGACGATGCCAGATCGACTTCTGCTTTTATAAGGATCAAAAAAATATATAGTTTATGGGGTCTCCCGAATTTATTTCGATGAATTACAAATGAATTGACAAATTGCGCTGTGGTGCGAAGAATATACAAGTATTTACTAAATTACAATTTCGGTTCGTGGTGCTTTTTCAATTAAAAAATTATTTCTTTTTACGAAAATTATAATTACCATTTTTTTAGTTCAATTTTATATTATATTATTTTATTTTATTTTATTTTATTTTATTTTATTTTATTTTATTCTATTTTATTTTATATTATTTTATTTTTTTTATTTTACTTTATTTCATTTTATTTTATTTTATTTTACTTTACTTTATTTTATTTTATTTTATTTTATTTTATTTTATTTTATTTTATTTTATTTTATTTTATTTTATTTTATTTTATTTTACTTTATTTTATTTTATTTTACTTTATTTTATTTTATTTTATTTTATTTTATTTTATTTTATTTTATTTTATTTTATTTTATTTTATTTTATTTTATTTTATTTTATTTTATTTTATTTTATTTTGTTGGATTTAATTTTATTTTATTTTATTTTATTTTATTTTATTGTATGTTATTTTATTTTATTTTATTTTATTTTATTTTATTTTATTTTATTTTATTTTATTTTATTTTATTTTATTTTATTTTATTTTACTTTATTTTATTTTATTTTATTTTATTGGATTTTATTTTATTTTATTTTTTTTATTTTACTTTATTTCATTTTATTTTATTTTATTTTATTTTATTTTATTTTATTTTACTTTATTTTATTTTATTTTATTTTATTTTATTTTATTTTATTTTATTTTATTTTATTTTATTTTATTTTATTTTCTTTTATTTTATTTTATTTTTTTTATTTTATTTTATTTTATTTTATTTTGTTTTATTTTACTTTATTTTATTTAATTTTACTTTATTTTATTTTATTTTATTTTATTTTATTTTACTTTATTTTATTTTATTTTATTTTATTTTATTTTATTTTATTTTATTTTATTTTATGTTATTTTATTTTATTTTATTTTATTTTATTTTATTTTATTTTATTTTATTTTATTTTATTTTATTTCATTTCATTTTATTTTATTTTATTTTATTTTATTTGATTTGATTTGATTTGATTTGATTTGATTTGATTTGATTTGATTTGATTTGATTTGATTTGATTTGATTTGATTTGATTTGATTTGATTTGATTTGATTTGATTTGATTTGATTTGATTTGATTTGATTTGATTTGATTTGATTTGATTTGATTTGATTTGATTTGATTTGATTTGATTTGATTTGATTTGATTTGATTTGATTTGATTTGATTTGATTTGATTTGATTTGATTTGATTTGATTTGATTTGATTTGATTTGATTTGATTTGATTTGATTTGATTTGATTTGATTTGATTTGATTTGATTTGATTTGATTTGATTTGATTTGATTTGATTTGATTTGATTTGATTTGATTTGATTTGATTTGATTTGATTTGATTTGATTTGATTTGATTTGATTTGATTTGATTTGATTTGATTTGATTTGATTTGATTTGATTTGATTTGATTTGATTTGATTTGATTTGATTTGATTTGATTTGATTTGATTTGATTTGATTTGATTTGATTTGATTTGATTTGATTTGATTTGATTTGATTTGATTTGATTTGATTTGATTTGATTTGA